>CAJQUW010002662.1:0-386862 GCA_907163375.1 Prostheceraeus crozeri | reverse complement strand
AGTAATGGGCAAAAGACCGTTCCAGGACACCATAAAATCAAAAAAATTGGTATCTTTAAAAACGACATAAATTCATGAATTTGAACCCTTTTTCAGGTTTTTAAGACCTAAATTCATGAATTTAGTCCATTCAAAAAGTACCATTTTTTCAAAAAATGACATTTTTAAAAACGACATAAATTCATGAATTTGAACCCTTTTTCAGGTAATGAAGACCTAAATTCATAAATCGGCTAAAGCCAGAGGAGCTTCGCTCCGATTTGGGCGTTTTTAAAAATACCCAATTTTCAAATTTTTCAAAATCTCAAAATTTGAGAATTACAATCGGGCGAAGCCCTAGAACCTTCGGTTCGATTTTCATTGCTTAAATCATGACCGTTCCAGGTCATGTAAAACCGGACACCGAAAATCATAAAAGTTGAGATTTACAAAATTTGAGATTATGCATTATTCAGTTGCTTAAATCCATAGACCGTTCCAGGTCATTAAAAACCGGACACCGAAAATCATAAAAGTTGAGATTTCAAATTCATGAATTTTTATATCTCATCTTTCAGGTTTTTAAAATATATCATGTGACCTAAAAAAATATAAGAAGAAATCAACATATTCTTAACAATAATTTAGGTACTTTTACAATTGTCATTCACAGGGGAAAGAGACATCTGCTACCCGCATTTATGAATAAACTGCATTCAGTGTAAGGAGCTGTGTCCTCCAACTCAAACATTTGAAAGAAACAATGTATGAAAAGAACAAACAGCTACTACACCCACTTATACATTTGTATAAGACGTTGCGTAAAAATTGCAGCATGTAGGAAGAAAGACTTCATTTACATTCCATTAATCAGAACTAGTGATCTTTGTTTTCTTTCCTAATTGCAAAATCCAAACACGTACTGCCGCAGAAGCTTTTTCGTTTACATGCCGATTTTAACAAAACTTAAATAAAGAAGAGCACAAGGAAAACTGCGAATAAATAACTTGTCGAAGTGGAAGTTAGAAATTTCAATCGAGAAAGAGAACAAATTGACTCTCAAAAACAAGGTGAGATATAACAGTAAAAATAGAACAGTAATCTTAACACTACTACACTTCCACAGTTCAATGTTACAAAAGAACATTTCATTACCAAAATCGAGATAGTGCTACTATGATTTCAAAAACTGGAATAGCAAGTGATAAAGTGCACCATGGTCATTGCTAGAAGCTGCATATCACGTTATGGATTTAAAAGAATTCTGGCATTGAGTGACAATAAAAAAAACAGATTTGTGGCAAACTTGGAACTATTAGAATTTCCTATAACGAATTATTGTTTTTCTTGAATGAAACTTATCAGATCTAATTCTACCAACACGTATTATTTTTAAAATATCATCAATGCCCATTAGTTTTGTTAGAAAACATTTTAAAGAAATCAAAATTTATATAGAAAAATTGAAATCAAACCGACAACTAGAGAAGAAATGAGTTTGGTTTCCTCAAGAGAATGAACAATAACTGTGTTGTTTCACTTTTAAGATTATGTGCAATGTACATACATATGTGATGTATACCTAATTATAAGACTTCTTATAAGTACTAACGCTTTTGGATTATTTTGAAATGTAATTAAATTTCTTTTTCTCCAGTCAAATGGTAGGAGACTGCTATTGTATAGAACTATTATTACAGTATAGTAACATAATCTTTGGTATTTACGAATGATTCATGAACTATTAGTATATGCCTTTTTTGGATTATTTGAAATGTAATTAAATTTTCTTTTTGTTCACCAGACTAATGGTATTAGTACAGACATTGTACAATTGGTATGATAAAAATTGATTGTTGTAATTATTAAATTGATGCAAAATACACTGCCGTTGATTTCATTTTCCTGTACAAGAAGTAGTCAATATTACAGTTATTTGGAATTAATTTTCATTAAAATGAATGATAAAATCCGACAGTTATACTGAGTAATAAGGTGCTAAAATACCTCAGGGTTAATACCATGACTGAGTTTCTTAGAAAAAACACAAACTAACAACTACGTATTTCGATTTAAATAGCATTTCAGAAGATTGTTTTCAAAATATTTTATTCAAAATTAATTTCTTTAAAATAAATGATGAGAAACATAAAATGGAAGAAACCGCAAAGAATATATCCTTCGTTGTACATATGAACCGTAGTTACTACTTTATATGGACATTGAAAAAATGAACATTGAAAAATGACAAAGAAAAACACAAAGATAGAGTTAGGTATATGAAAGATAAGAGAAATCTCAATTATTATTAAGATTAGAGCATTATAAAAAATTAAGAAAGAGATGGACTAAAGTTAAGAATGGTAACACACCAGAATTGCATATATCTTAACCAATAAGTTTAGGTGCTTTATCAATTGTTATATATTCAGGTGTTTTAGTAATTCAAGTTGTTGCTACAGCTTTAACAGGTACGGCGTTTTTGCAACTTAACCTTGGTTACAATGTTAGATAAATCTTTAATAACTAAGAAACGAAAATCATTTAAAAACCTAAGCATTTACATATTAAAGAAGTCTATTGATAAACTAACATTACTACTTTCAACGAGTAATGTGATGGATAATGTTAATTAACGTTTAGATGAGATTGAAAAATTTGAAATTCAAATAGCTAATGAAGTAAAATCAAACCTTTCAATTACAGTCCGAAAGAAAGTTGATGATAAAAATAGCAAAGGATGTTAAACATTTCTAGTGATCGGCAAAATTTCTAATGAAGAAAATGACAAAATGTTTTTATAGAAGAGCTAAAAATCTTTAAGCGAAAATTTAAGCAAAACCTTTATTGAAACAAAACTTAAAGCGAGAAAAAAATAAACGAAAAATGTTCAAACAACAAAGCAATAAAAAAATAATTTGTTCAGTAAAATGTTTTTGCTGTATTCCAAATGTTACCACACAAAATTCAAATATTATATTTTTAAAAATGGATAAAATTAGAGCCTGATAATTTTAAAAGAATAAAACAATTAGAAGAGTTAATAAAACAAAAGAAATATTTATGAAAGATAAATCATCTTCAACAAATAGAATAGATAAAAGCTGGTATTCAATCTGAATATGTTTGTAAACAAATGCAGCAAACCGAGCAAGTAAAAACTGATTATGAAAAAACTATGAAACCATTTAAAACTCTTGAAAAAGAAAGTACAACTAATGATAAACAAATTGATATAACAGATCCAGAGCACAAAACTATATTAGATGACTATGGATTACTAGAATCAAACATTAATAAGAAATTACCAAAATCTATGCAATTTGAACATTCTAATCTCATTTATAGATGGAAAAAACAACAATACCTAGATTTTATCTCGGAACAAAAAGAAATATTTCCACAACCTTTTCCGAGGGTATAATTTTTTCTACAGAATAAATCTCCTTTTAATTTAGATAGAAATTTTGTGGGGGCTAATCTTTTGAAGAGGAGCAGATTTAAATAATTATGCTGTAGAAGATCTCATAAAATATAAAGCTATGTTAGATAGAGTTGGTGCAGTAAAATCTGTTAGACGTTATAAACAATTAGAAAATTTATTATCAACGGGAGTTAAAGTAGGAAAAGGTTTATTTTATGAAAAAACAGAAAACTGAAACAAAACCAGTAATTTTACTCCAGATGTGATCCACAAGAATTTACTAAATAGATTAAATATTTTAATATCTGCCAATAAAAGAAGGACATAATTCTAGTTTCAATGAAATTCATGCTATATTGAAAAGACTGTTAGAAAAGAAGATTCTAAATGAAGAGGATTATAAAAGTATAACGGGACATCTCTGATGTCCTCTTTAAGAGGGCTTCGCCCGTAGCTGAAATATGTTGTTTCTAATTTTTTATAAAAAATATAATTTCATAAAAAATATTTATTTAATTTTTTAAGTTTAAAAATGTGTTCAGCACAGATTTGTGATTTAGACAAAATTAGCATAAATCATTTAGAAAAGTTTGACAGAGATTTTGGGTTCATCAAAATTTAGTACGACGTTAAAAATTATAACAACTACTTCATCACACACTTGTAATTTAGAACCCATTCTACATTTGGAACAAAATAAAAATTATCAAATTGCATTGACTAGCTTTCTCTACATTTAACAACTATTCAAAACGTTAATCAAAGATGTGAATGATCAA
Source organism: Prostheceraeus crozeri (assembly GCA_907163375.1). Taxonomy (NCBI): domain Eukaryota; kingdom Metazoa; phylum Platyhelminthes; order Polycladida; family Euryleptidae; genus Prostheceraeus; species Prostheceraeus crozeri. The sequence goes on along the minus strand of CAJQUW010002662.1, from coordinate 382,680 downwards.
TTTATGATATTCTACTGATAAAGGCAAAACATGGAAAATAAACTAACTTTTTCTTGCCTTTGTCTGTTTCTTACGAATGTTGAAACAATATCAAATGAAATTAAGGAGATCATTTAGGTATACCATTTAAAGATAAGAAAACAATTACATTTTGCAGTTGAACCGGCAGTTAATAAATTTTCTCTTACTTTAGACGAAAATCATCAAGTTGATTTTAATCATGATAGATCATTGTCAAAGCTATTAGGATTTAATAAACAAACCTATAGTCAAGGTTATCATTTAGGTGAGAAGATTCCAAAAATAACTGAAATAAATTCAATTGTTGTACATTGTGACATTATTGAAGGAGGATATATAAATGGTAAATTATCAAATTTAATATTCAGTTTTCCAGCTTTTACTGTACCCATTGGTTATAGATTAAATGTAATTCCACAAACATTAATATATTTTCCTATTACAAGAAAAACTATTAACAACATTGGCATTAGAATCACTGATGAAAAAGACAAGAAATAAATTTTGGAGGTGAAGAGATTATGATAGATCTTTTGGTTCGGGAGGTATAAACTCCTACGCGAAGTAGAGAAGTATTAAACTCCCACGCGAAGCTAGAGAAGTTTAATTTTCTTCTTCTTCTTTAAAAACAAAAAATAAGAAAAATAAAAATAAATTTTTTTATTAAAAAATGAGTGAACTACTACCATTAAATAAAAAAAAACTTAAATTTAATCATCATCCAAATTTATCTAATAAAGTTTTGTCAGTTATTTGTGGAAGATCAGGATGTGGAAAAACCTATCTATTATTTAAATTTTAACGACTCCAAATTTTTTGGATTATAACAATCTTATAATTTATACAACAACGGCAGAACAACCCGTCTATCAATTTTTAAAATATGGATTTGAAAATAATCTTAAAAAAACAGCAATTGCTTCATTATTCAAAGAATATGAAAAATCTGAAGATGAAGAAGAAATAAGTTCGTGGTGTGAAGAAGCAGCAAAAATAATCAGTTAGTAGAATCTTAATAAAAATAACCATATAAAGATACAATTAATAGATGATAGTGGTAATATGCAAGATCCTAGTAAACTAGATAAAACAATGAAACATTGTGTAATTTTTGATGATTGTGTTAATGATAGAAATCAGTCAGTTCAGAGAAATTATTTCACAAGAGGTAGACATAATAACTGTAGTGTTTTTTATTTAACACAAAGTCTGTATTCATTAGACGGAAGTGTTATTAGAAAGAATGCAAATATATTTATACTATTTGAAATAAATGCAAGAAACTTAAGTGATTTGTTAAGAGATTTAGGCGTAAGAAATAAAGATGAATTTAAACAATCGTGTAACAATGCTTGGTCAAATGATTATGGCTTCATTACAATTAATATTGATAAAAAATTCATGAAAGAGTTATCGTACAATTGTTCTCTGACTAGGCTTCGCCTGGAGGGGCTTTCCCCGACTGAAAGTCGATCGAAAATATTTTCGCGGAGTGATAAAAATATACAAATATAGTGTTACAATATTTTTTATTTTATGTATATATGAAATTTGTCTATCTTAGAAATTAGAAAATTAAAAAGGTTCAGTAGTTATTCCATCAGGTAAAATTTTTCTTTTATCATCAAATGGATCTAATGCTAATTTATGTTCTTCTTTTAAATACATGTTATGTTTCTTTGAATTAAGTCTATAATTACATGCTGTTTTTATTTCATTATTAAATAATGCATTTTTATAATCTTGAAATGTTATTTGATTAGCCACTGATGCCTTTGAAATTCCTTTTAATGTTTTATGTGTTTTAACGGGCGAAGCCCTGGAAGACATCTCCGATGTCCTAATATTATTAGTTGTATCATAACAGTAACATTTAGATTTTAAAAATATAGCTTCTGTTATGAAATCTTCATTTCCTTCTAATTCATCTTTTACTTTACATAAATCAGAAGGATGAATGATATCTTTTATTTTATCTATTTCTTCATCAAGTGTAGAATTATACGGTATTGTTAATTCTAAGAAAACAGAATCGGTATCTGTAAAGTGTAATTTATAGTTTTTGCCATAAGCAGGTGCTAAATAATCATATATAAATCTATACATAAATAGTTTAGCTAATTCTAATATAGTGAAACCAATAAAATTAAACTTATCATGTTTTACGCTGATTCGACGTAAATGTACAGCACATAGTTCATCACTAAATCTAGTAGTTCTTTTATATGTAGGTTTCCTTGTTAAATTTTGAAATCTATCTCTATCATAAACTATTTCAATATTTTGTCTATTACGCACATTTTCTAAAGTCTTACCATAAAATGCATTATTCATTAATTTGAAGAACACGTTTCCAAAATCATCTTTATTTCTTTTAGCTATTTTACGTTTTTCAATATTGAACTCTATATAATTTTTTAACCACCTAGATTTTCTATACTCTAGTTTTCGATGTATTTTGGTGAGAATCATTCCATGATCTAAATACCAATCTAGCATTCTTCCTTCAACAACATACTTTCCTTTATTGCTTTGTGTTAACATAAGTTTTTTTGTTGGTCTATATTTCTTAGGAATTAAAGATTTTTGATAATCTGAAAAATCTTCTATATTAGGAATTTTGTTTTCGGGACAGAAAGGAAAATATTTTGTTTTATCTTTTATATAATCAGGGTATACTAAATCAACTTCATATACATAACCAAAATTATTTTCACCATCATATGTTCTTTGATAATCTAGAACGGGCGAAGCCCTAGTAGACATCTCTGATGTCGTACGAATATTACACCATGACATTTCACCTGTTGGTAATTCTTGTATCATGCAAGAAGAATATAAGCTATTAAAATCATAATATAACAAATAGTTTTCTCTCATGAATTCATCAATTGCTTTTTCACGTTCTACTCCTTCTCGTTTCGTTCGAAAAATTTCTAATATTTTTTCTTTTTCTTCTGGAGATAAAGGTTTCATTATTCCATATTCTTGTGGATTTACTTTCTTATTATAACATTTAACATATCTATTACCTAAAACTGATGAAACTCCACCTCTAATTCCAGATTCAAAAAATAATAATTTATCATATGTATTTTCTTTATAATGTTTAAGTTTAACGGACTTTGTCCTAGAGCCATCGGCTTGAACACCAGTATGTTTTTAATCCTGCTAGCCATGTTAAACCTGGTGTAGAATAACAATAACATGGATCTATTCCGTAATATTCTAAACACATATCACGAAAGTTTTCAAAAAGATCAGCTAGTATTAATACATCTATCTGAAGATATTTCATTGTATAATCATACATTGTTTTACAATTTAACTCTCTCCAATTTTTTTCAGCTTCTACATAGTCTTCGTCAGATAATTTTGATTGTTTTAATGTTGATTTAAATTTATTTATTGGAGGAAGTTGTTTTTCTTCCATAATTTTATTCACAGAATTAAAATCAGTCTTCGACTGTGAACCACAGGTTTTATCTCCAGTTATATCAGTCTTCGACTGTGAGCGCAGGCTATATACTCATACGGAAATATTCCTTTTAAAGGTTTTAAATTATATTTATTTAATATTTTACATTGTTCAGATTTCAAAGTTTTTCCCATAACATCTAATGAATAAGGAGTAAAAAATCTAAATGCATCTAAAATTCTAATGCAACCTAATTGCATTGAAAAATATTCTTCTTCTGTTTTACATAGTACATTTATTTGTTGTTGTTGTAATTTTTCAGATGAAAATAAATCTTTCATTACTAGATGGAAATCATATTTAGAACCATTGTAGAAATATAGAGGAACAAAGTTATATTTAAATTTATTAGCATTAAGATTACAAGAATTATGTGCTGCACCTCTATATAATCCATTTAGATGATCATGATCTTTTACCTTGACGGCAGAGCCGTCGCTTCGCTTGTCAAGATATCTACCTTTGCCATTTTTATAATTTTTTGTAAATTCTCTTCCACAGTAATAACATTTTGTTTCATTAATAAAATTTAATTTTTCTTTTTCTGTTAATGGCATCATTGGAATATTTGTTTCAAGCAATTGTGAAAAACGTCCTTGTAATTCTTCTACTTTCTTTGTAAACATTTCTGAACTTTCTTCACCATAGTATTGTAAATATTCTGATTTAAATAATTCAGGATAATTTGAATGAATGTACATTCCCCAACATAATGGTTTTTGTTCAAATAAATATTTTTCTTTACTTTGTTCAGCTGAACTTTTTCCAGGTGCACTTTTTTCAGGTGCACTTTTTTCAGCTGAACTTTTTCCAGGTGCACTTCTTTCAGGCGCACTTTCTTCAGAATTATAATTTTCAGAATCGGGTGAAGCCCTGGAACTTTCCGTTCGATTTTGTGTCATATTAACATTATATGCTTCAAAATCACAATAAATAGTAAAGGGTACTTTATTTTTAAAATACCATTTATTATATTCTAAATAATCATCTTTAGGAAAAGTATTTTGAACTGCTTCATTTTGTTGGCAATTCTCCAAATGTCTATTCATTTCTTCTAAAGTTCTAAAACTTGTCATACATTGAAGACAAGGAAAATTTTTATTATCTGAAGTTTTTGTAAATATAGAAAGATCTTTACACAATATAAAATGACCCTGATAATATAATATATTCGCTTGTGCTGGTTGTTTTGACTGTTCTAGTTTTTCAAATTTATCTTGATATATTTCATGTGTTTCATTAATTTCTTTTGTAATATTAAATGTATTTTGATGATAATTTTGATTTAATATTTGTAGCTGATAAATATATTCTTTATCATATTGTTCTTTATATTGTTGTAGACATTTTTTTAAACATTCATTTAATCGGAGCGAAGCTCCTCTGGCTTTAGCCGATTCTTTATTTTCTTCATTATTTAATTCTTCATTATTTAATTCTTTATTATTTTCTTCATTTAATTTTTGAATTGTTTCTATCTCATTTTGATATTTATGGTGATATTCTTGTAGCAACATTTTTATTTGTTGTTGATAATCTATTTTACATTTTTGTAAACTTTTATTTAAATTTTCTAATTTTTGTTGATATTCTGAAGATAAAGATGAATATTTGTAATTATAATCATCAGTACGTCCTTTATAATTATTATGATTAATCATTATTGGTGATAGTGTTTTAACAAGTTCAAATTTTTCAGTACATATTATTTTTCCTTGGTAAAAAATATTATGATGCATGTAATTTCCTCTATCATTATATACTATTTCTGATTGACATAAATTTTTATTATTCAAATAAAATTTTTTTGAATCTGAGTAAAGTGGAATAATTTTACCAATAGAAACATAATTCACATTTAATTCAAAAACATTTACTTCAATTAAATTTTTATTCTTTTTATGAAACTTTATTAATCTATTATAATCATATGGAAATTCATCTAAGCCATCAGAAAGATCAAATTCCTTTATGTATTCTTCTTTATTATAATGACTTAGTCTTTCTTTATGATATTCTGCAGGATGTAAATGTGCTATAATACTCCACAGAAAACAATAATCATCTTCATTTTTTATGTTGATTATTTGTGGTGAACTGAAAGGTAAAGAAACATAACTACCACCAGTATTATTTTTATATTTATCAATTACTATTTTCTTAGATAGTATTTTAACAAATCTCCAACCAGATTCACGTAACTGGGCTTCAATTATACAATTTTCTAATTTAAGTATCATCGATTCAAATATGGGTTGTATATCATTTACATTATGAATTTCTTGTGAATTTGTAAAATGTCCTTGTATTATTTCTTCAGGAATTCCATCAGGTCCATTTTTTGTATAAAGTACTTCTACATTCATATAACATTTGAAAGATTTCTTAAATATATTATAAAAGTTGGTTAGAATATCAGAAAAAGTTTTATCGGTTTCATTATATTCAACGGGCGAAGCCCTAGAAGACATCTTTGATGTCCCGCGAACCGATTCATTAAATAAATATTTTATATCTGTTTCGGGCGAAGCCCTGGAAGACATCTTTGATGTCCCGTGTACGGCTTCATCAAATTCATCTATTTCGTTAAATTCATCAGTATCGCTAAATAAATATCTTCCATCTGGTACGGGCGAAGCCCTGGAAGACATCTCCGATGTCCCATGTACGGGCGAAGCCCTGGAAGACATCTCCGATGTCACATGTATGGTCTCATCTTCACTATTAAAAACTTTTTTATATTCCGAATGTGAATAATCATCAAACATTTTTTTAACTTTTATATCAGTAGGCAATGTTTCTAGATAGTTTTTATAACTATTTAATTTTAATATATTTCCTTCATCAACTCGTTCTACATTTTGTAAATGCAATTTACTATTTAAATGAGATTGATAACTTCTTTTTGTTTGCAACTTTTTTTACATAAGACACAATAAAACTTGGTATTTTCCATTTTTTTTATTTTTTTAGAGAAAATTTAAGAAAAAAATTTGTGTTTTAATTTTAGATATAAACATTTTAATATCAAGGACTTGAGTGTTATTTTATAATATTATATATTTCACGTTCTTTAGTTATTTTTTTCTTTATCACATTAAGTTTTATCATATTAAGTTTTATCATATTAAGTTTTATCTTATTAAGTTTCATCATATAATGTTTTATCAAAAGATAATTTAAATTTTTTTTCACTAACTATTGATTCTTCATCATCATCAATTGATTCTTCATCATCATCATAAATTGTTTCTTCATCATCATAAATTACACTTTTTGGGATTGGATGCCCTTCCATGATAGGATACCATTCTCTTATTGGAATATCTAATTCTAAATTACATCTTTTATCTGATAATAATATAATAGAGAAAAATATTGGTCTTTGATCTCTTTTGGAAAATTTAATAACACCACCATAATTTGAATCACTTTTAGTTTTTGTTAAAGATGATAAAATTTTAAATTGATTAGATGTAAATCCTAATTTAAATTTTGTAGACCCCACACATAGTTGTCTAACAGTATCTTCAACTATGCCATCATTATTATTTTCAATTGTAAGAAAATGAAATTTAGATAAATTTTTATAATTACTAATATTTTTATAATCTTTTTTACCATTTACACCATTTTCAGATGTTTCTGAATCATTATTATATCATAAGATTCTTTAAGATCGGGCAAAGCCCTAGAATCTTCGGTTCGTTTATTATGATTATGGTTATTGTTAATAGTATAAGGTGTAGTCCACATATAAATTTTCTCTTGTTGAGCTAAACCATTTATGTAAGATTTTAACAAATTAATATTTAAGTTTGAACATAATCCTATATACGTATCATCATCATATCTTTGGGGCATTTCTAATGTTTCTTGTTTATAAATTGTGTCTCTATAATAAACTTGACATAATAATTCTTCATTATGTTTTTTACTCTCTATGTGAATGTTATATTGATTTTGTTCGTTAACAAATAATCTAATTTTTTCTTTCGAAAAATATTTTAATTTTTTAACTAATTCTTTAATATTGATATAATTAATAATTTTAGTTTCTATCCAATCAGTATTACTAATTGGTAACACTGCTCTAATAAATCCATAAACATTATTATGACCTATTATAACCATATTTTCTTTATTTAATTCAACATAAGCTACATCATTATATTTACTTACAATCTCCATAAATTTAATAAATGGATCCCCCGGAAATAAACAATAATTAGTTTCTATAGAAGGTAAACCTTTAGTCTGTTCTCTAAATATTTCGGCTTGTAATTGAAATAAAATATTAACATCTATACATGGATTATTATTATTATTATTATTATCAAAACATTTATTTTCAAATCCCGTTGATCTCGTCGAATAAGAAGAACAGGATGATGCGGGCGAATATAATTTTTTTAAATTTGGATTTTCCATTTTTTTATTTTTATTAGAAAAAATTTTATTTTTTATTTTTATTAGAAAAAATTTTATTTTTTATTTTTATTAGAAAAAATTTTACTTTTTTATTGTTATTAGAAAAAATTTTATTTTTTTATTGTTTTAAAAATGATGTTACCAAATGTTGGTGGAGGTGCATATATCCCGAATAATCGTGAATTAGAAATAGAGATAGAAAATTATATCATGAGAACTGGAGACGTTTTATCTGGTCCATTGCATCTTTCTATTCTTCCGCAACAAAATACAGAGTTAACAAATAAACAATATGTTGATACACAAATCAATGACTTAAAGGAAAAATATATAAACGATGTTTTGGTTCCACTGATGAACGAATTAAAGTTGCTTAAACTTAATGACAAATCATTAAACGAAAAATTATTAAAACTTGATAAAAAGGATAGAGAGCTAGAAGCAGATATAGCAAAACTTTTTAAAAAGATTTCTGAACAATCAAAAATTTTAATATTACTTTCTTTAAATTTAAAATCTGCTGTAATTAAAAATAAACATCAGATAAAAATGTTAAAAGAACAATTAGAAGATGAAATAGAAAAACTACCTGAAAGAATTAAAAAAATTTAAAGCAGTTACAAACTACATTCCAAAAAAGTGTTGATGAATTGAGTTCTAAAATTACTCAACAAATGAAAAAGATGAATAGAATAATAAATGAAGTAAACTCACTTAATGAAAAAGTTGATAAAATGAAAACTCTTAAAATCAATTTAGAAAATGAATTAAAGAAAAATTTACAAGAAAACTCTAAAGAAAATAAAGAACAGTTAGATTCTGTTAAAAGACAATTAGATGTTCTTAAAATTAAGTTAAATGCACTTAAAACGGCGTTGAAGATGAATCAGGTGAAAATGCAAGTTAATAGAAAAGAAATTAAAGTACATCACACGCTGCTTGACGCAATAGATAAAGTGCAACAGTCAATTAATAAAGTTATCTCGAAGTTGTTGTCCATTCACAAACGTAAATCTTAACACGTAGATATTTTTCCCAAAAGTCAAATTTAATCCTAAAAAATGCCTATAATTTATAAACACAATCTTAAACATTTTGCATCAAATAATAAAATTGCTCATGAACCATCTCAGAAACCTGTGTACCATTATGATAGTGTAGAAACTGTCGGAACACAAAAGTTCCTAGAAAAGACGTTCCAAAAAGAAGGGGATGGCATCTTTTCAGGTATTGGAAGTATCGTTAACTTAATTAAAAATAATAAAGATTTGATTACATCTGCTGCAAAAGGAGCAGCTGCTATAGGTAGTACAGCTAGTGCAATATCAAATGCTGTCAAGTCTCAAAACGAATTAAAACAACTAGAAGCTATTCGTAAACTTAGGAATGATTCTGAAGAACTAAAAATTTTAAAAAAACTTTCAGATGAAACAAAAAATAAAATTGCTAACATAGCTGTGGGGGGTGAAACCTTGAGGAGCGGAGCTCCGTCTAATAGTAAACATAATGAAAATAAAAATAATAAAAAAACAATTGAAGAAATAAGAGGTAATGGGCTAGCAAAATTCTAAAATTATATTTTAGTAAAATTATTTAAGTAAAATTATTTTAGCAGAATTTTTTCTGTCTGGGAGAAAAACAAAAAGTCAAATTATTTTTTATAAAAATGTCTTCGCTTATCGAAAATAAATTTAGATTAGACGATCCTCCGTTCGTCAGTTATAATCAAAAAAAGAATGACTATATAAGAATTGCTATGAATCCCGGATCTTCCAGTAGAGTAAATACTGGAGGTGATTTAATTTTTGAAGTTGATAATCAGCAGAGTTATATATATTTACCTGATTCGTTTTTACATTGTGAATATTCTTTATATAGTGATGCTAATTTTACAACACCATTACCAGAAACCGATAATATTGCACTAGAGAATAATTTTTTTCCAAGATTATTTACACAAATGCGTTTAGATGTTGCAACTCAAAATATAGAAACAATAAGTGATTCTCCAGGTGTAATTGATACAATGCTTAGATTTGTAACAATTGGTGAAAATAATAAAAAGTATGAAATCGAAGGTTGGTTTCCTGATACTAATGATGGTATAATTGTTGATGATTTAACTCACGCTGGAACAGATGCCGCAGGAATTGCGAAAGATGTAGAAAATATTGCAAAACATTTAAATAAAACAAATAATGAAGCATATAAAGAAAGACGTGAATTTAACAAAAAAAGTAAACAGACAGTAAATTGGTCATTGTCTCCATTATTCGGATATTTAGATTATGATAAAATATCATATCAATTAAAATTGAAATTAATAATTCATCGTACAGCAAATAATGAATTAATCTTTTTTGGTAAGACTGGGAAAAAAGCATATTTAAAAATTGATAGACTTGAATGGTGGATTAACCATATTACTCCTAGTTTAGAGGTTGAAACAGCTATTGCAAAAAGATTAAATACTAACAAACCAATTCCAGTAAATTTTCTAAAGCGTACTGCTAGTTCAGTAACTTTTTCCGAACAAAGATTTAACTGGCATTTTACTAGAACTGCGAATACTCCAAGATATTTATTACTAACATTTCAAAGAAATAATTCTCCAAGTTTTGATAAGAACAACAATCTTTTTCATATTAATACAATTCGAAGTTTACAAGTTTCATTAAATCAAACCCGTTATCCAATTGATCCATTAAGATTCGATGATACCAATAATCAATTTATGGAAGGATATGATTCTTATCGAAATCTTTGTACAGAATTTGGAGTTGAACCACAATTAACTCCTGGAGATTGGAGACATTTATATCCAATTTTCTGTTTCGATTTAAGTGCACAATCTGAAGATATTATTAAAAATGGTTGTGATGTAACAATTAATATTGAAAAGAAAGATTCCACAACTTCATTGATGGCTTATGGTTTATTGCTAGAAGATGTAAAATATTCTATTGAAATTCTTAATGGAAAGATGACTAGAATAAATTAATTAAAAATTTTTCATAACTAGAATAGATTAAAAATTTTGGTAACTTAAAATTTTTGGTAACTAGAATAAATTAAAATTTTTTGGTAACTTGAAATTTTTTCATAACTAGAAAAGATTTAAATTTTTGATAACTTAAAATTTTTTTATTAAAAATGTCGCAAGCGAAAAGTAATATTAATAATAAAACTGTTGAATTAAAATTACGTAATATTGTTGACAAAAATACCCCTAAAACTATTACTATTAATAAAAAAAAGTATTACATAAGTAAACCAATGATAGAGAATATTCAATTACAAGAAGAAAAGAATGGCGGGATTCTCCCATTAATTCCACTAATAATAGGAGGCATAGCTGCAGCAGGAAGTGTTGCAGGTGGGACAGCTGGTATTGTCCAAGCAGTAAATAAAAATAAATCAGAGAAGGCAGCATTAGAAGAACAAAAACGTCATAACAGAGAGTTAGAGAAAGTTGCTAGGGGAGAAGGAATAGTAGATAATTTTATTAGTAAATTAAAATTAGTTGATGAAGGAAAACGAGTTCTTAAAAATATTCTCCACAATGTTGATGATTTAATTGAAATTAAAGAAACTAAGGATGGTTCTGGAATATATCTAAGTCCTAGTATGATTCGGTAATAACCTCAGAACGTTTGGTCCGATCGGTTAAAACCTCAGGACCTTTGGTCTGATTAGGTAAAACATTTATTTTATCTTTTAAAATGAATTCTACAAATTCCGAAAATTTAATTAAATTAAAAATTTCTAATTTAGATTTATTGAATTATCTATTAAACAAAAATAAAAACTCAAATTGTAAAATTTATGAAGGTAACGACGACAAACAAAGTTTGGCTACTACCTACGGTGGTGACATACAAAAAACATTAGAAAACTTTCCTGGATTTATTTGGAGTAAATATTCGAAAGAAAAACATCTTCCTGGTCATTCATATACTGGGCCAGGAACTCGATTAGATATAAGACTAGATGAGAATAATAATCCGAAACCAGGTGAAGAACCGATAAATAGAGTAGATGCCGCAGCTTACAGGCATGATTTAGCTTATCGAAATCATGATCTAAGTTCTCGTCATGCAGCTGATAAGAAGATGATTCAAGAATTAGATAGTATTCAGAATCCTACATTTAGAGAAAAAATTGAAAGAATGTTTGTTAAGAAAGCTTTACAAGCTAAAATATTATTAGGTCAGGGTTTAAATGAAAATCATAATTCAGACGTTTATGCATCTGAAATTCATAGGGAATACAGAAAGCCTAAATATTTATTGAAAGTAAAAGTATTTAATAAAGATGATATTTGGAGTGCTGATCTTATTCATATGCCGAATGAAAGGGACTACAAATACGCATTGACCGTTATAGATTTATATACACGATACGCTTGGGTAAAACCTTTAAAAAATAAAAGTGGTCTGTCAGTTAAATATGCGTTTGAAGAAATCTTTAAAGAAAGTAATAGAAAGCCAAGGAAATTGTTTGTTGATAAAGGATCGGAATTTTATAACCGAAACGTTCAGCCACTATTTGAAATTGTTTATTCAACTGAAAATGCAGGAAAAGCTGTAGTGATAGAAAGATTCAATCGGACGTTAAAAAATAAATTATTCAAGAAATTTACTCAGCAAGGAAATCAGAAATGGTTGAAGATATTACCAGGAATTGTGGAAGAGTACAATAATAAAGTTCATTCTGGTATTGAAGAAACCCCAAAGAATGCTTCTGACGACCCTGATTTGATACGAAAGAAAATATTCGAGAATAATAATTTGAATGAGAGTAATCCGAATTTGCAGAAACTTAAGCCGAAATTTAAAATTGGAGATAGAGTTAGAATATTTAAATATAAGAATAAATTTGAAAAAGGCTTTGTTGGTTATTGGACTAAAGAAATATTTGAAATTTCTAAAATAAATCAAAGTTATCCGATTACTTATGAAATTAAAGATTTAGATAATGAGGATATCAGAGGCCGTTTTTATCAAAATGAATTACAGAAAACAGAGCTTTAACCTTTAGGTGGCGCTTTAGCTAGCTTCGCTTGAGTTATAGATTGTTTAACTCTAACATAATATCTAGAAATGATACTCCTTTTTGTAATTTGTACAAAACGTATAAACATAATTGTCCACAATAAGTAGTTCCCGGTTTTTGAATTTGAAACGTATTATAAATTCCATTGCCAAGTATTTCTGTTACTTCATTCATAGGTGGAAGTCCGTATGAGTCAAAATAATAATCCTCAGCCTCCGGGCGATCAAAATAATAGTTCTGCTGATGATTTTTAACGCCTGCTGACCAATGTACGCCTTTTTCATCTGACGTATGGAGATTGGTTACGAAATTTACAGTTATTGATGGAACTTTGTTCCGGGAACTGAAGGTTCCTGTTGGCTTATTTTTTAGGAATTGTAATTCGCCTCTCATTAGAACATGAAAATTCTTTATTCCTAATTCATTTGCGATTTTCTTTAGGTCGAAATTTGTCGTAGTTTGCGTTCCATATAATTTAAAAAACTTATTTATGTTGCTCATTTTATAATAAAAAAATTTCTTAAGGGACCCCTAGAAGACAGAAGGGAGGGGGTAGCAGAACTACGTTCATATGATATTGAAGGATATATTCTTGCTGTTTCTTCCACTTTTGTTTCTTCCACTTTTAAAGAAATATTTTTAGACACATGATATATTTTAAAAACCTGAAAGATGGATAAAATTCATGAATTTGAAATTCTCAACTTTTATGATTTTTGGTGTCCTGGAACGGTCATGATTTAAGCAATGAAAATCGAACCGAAGGTTCTAGGGCTTCGCCCGATTGTAATTCTCAAATTTTGAGATTTTGAAAAATTTGAAAATTGGGTATTTTTAAAAACGCCCAAATCGGAGCGAAGCTCCTCTGGCTTTAGCCGATTTATGAATTTAGGTCTTCATAACCTGAAAAAGGGTTCAAATTCATGAATTTATGTCGTTTTTAAAGATACCATTTTTTTGAAAAAATGGTACTTTTTGAATGGACTAAATTCATGTATTTAGGTCTTAAAAACCTGAAAAAAGGACTAAATTCATGAATTTATGTCGTTTTTAAAGATACCAATTTTTTTGATTTTATGGTGTCCTGGAACGGTCTTTTACCCATTACTCACCAATTTCAGAGTACTCGCTTTCTTTTATAAATTTGGCTACTCTATAGCCACTCCAGCGACCATGAAGGCCATTCAGCACCTCAATTGAATTCCACAGGAAATCTCTTGTAGACACAGACAGCTTCATCTTAGCATAAATTCACAGATCAACTGTTCAAAGTAATGCATACGATCATGTATAAACATGTAAAACAAGGAAAACTTTACAAATTCAAAGCGTTGGATATCGTCAAAGTTAACATTTTGACAACCATAGAGTTCCTGTCGACACTCAGGGGTTTATGATGCATCTCATTTAAAAATTGGTTTGATTTTCCCTGATCTACTACCTTAAAAAATTAGGGCCGTTTAATTTGACTCACCTGTGTTTGCATGTGAGTTACAGATTCTCTACAGGTATACTGCACTGATGACAGCTAAAAATCCAGACGCGTTAGTACTTCCCGTCATGGCTTAAATCCAATATTGCACATAAACTTACATGGCGGCTACAATGTGCGATATTTGAGCACAATATAGAACTCAGTTTACTCATATTGAGAAAGTGCGATTTTTTGTTTATCAATTTATGCTGTGTGACAAAGTGGCGGGACTGATTCGATTTTCGCGCGATTCCGAATCATCGAAAATCGCACGATTATGTATATTTTAAGATTCAGTGACTAGAAGTTTACAGTTAATCGAGCTTATATTATTTCTCATTTCTAGACCATTTTTCATTAAAGGTTTCATTATATCCATTAGAAATGTGAGCATGTGACACTCGTCTATTGAAAGTTGAAACTGAAATTATATCAATTAATGTGATAATTTGTATTTGTAAATGTTTGGGAAAACAGCATTATGAGAAGAGTTTTTCGACGATGACTTTATTGTAAAAATTCATAAATAAATAAATTTGACCGATATTTCAGACAGCACCGCTGTCCATCGTCAGGGCCTTTATGCATAAAGTGACATACCGACAATCGCGACCACAGTGAACAGAATTCCAGTCATGAAAAATGACACACAACACAGCAAAGCGGATGATGAAGATCACAGGCCTATTTCACACTACATAGAAATCGCGAACTACCAGTACTAATACTGACAGTGAGATAACTCGCGCCAGACACCAACCTGGTATTTCACGTCTCCGCGGCAGAGTATTCAGTGAATAGGAAAAAACCTAATTGGTACAGAAACAATAATTAATAATTATACTGTAGGCAATACACGTAAAAGAAAAAAGAGAAGGAATGACAATTACAATTCATCATATAAAGGCGAAATAGGGAGGTCACATCGGGATGAAATTTCTCTTCGCATGCCATGCCTCCAAAAATAGACGTTCATGATTGTTCTTTTCATGGCATATTATCTTTGCCGAGCTCCAGTCGACAGAATGGCCTTCGACAGAAAACAGCATTATAAATCAAAACGCATAAAAAGTCGCAAACAAGGCATTAATGATATTGATAATCTATTTATAAGATTCTACTGTAAATTAGTAATCATAGAAGTACTGCAAAGACTACATTATGTGCATGCACTATTAATATGCAATTATGCAATATTATTAATATTTGTATTTCCCAGCTTTGGTTCTTTTGGTCTTCATTAATCATCGAACATGGCTGTAGGAGTGGAAGTATTCTCCGCTTCTTCTGTCAGCCCTGAGATAGGCATAGATGCATCAAATAAATCAAGCGATTAGACTTATAACGTTTGTAAAACATCATAAAATTCAATAGAGAGATGTCCTTAGACTTGAACATTTAGCACAGCATTCTTTGACAGCCTTTAGAGACTGTGTTTGGCTTAATCCGGGTCACTGCTCGGTATGGCACTAGCGGACAAAATTACGGAAAGATTGTAATTAATTGCGCAATTCTCATATATTTTTGACAATAAATTGCAATTAATTACAATGAAATTATTGCATTTTCTTTGTTTTTTTGCTATATTAATTGCAATTCTTGTATATTCCACGACCAATTTATTGCAATTATTGTATATTTCTCCCACAATTTATTGCGACTTAAGCGTACTCTATAGAGATTGAATTCTCATCCTTACAACAAAATGCAATGTACACAAAACTATCCTCGCATTTCTGTGTATGTTAGAGCAAACAATGTGAACTTTTATGACATGTAATTTGAAATTCTGTATACAGTTGATACAATATCATTACAGCATAGAGTATTTTTACGGCGACAAAACAGGAAAGTTTCACACAGATCTAGGATATGTAGGTCACTCGTCGTGTAGCTTGCTCATTTTGTCTCAAGCTTCCGATTATTAAGTAATCAACAGCACAGACTACTAAAGTCTGATGCCCTATTTATCATCATTTGCAAACGAAACGCTGCAAATAAATATTTCTCGGCTTCTTTAGCTGACATACAAAGACACTGCGAATAAGCGATCTTTTCATTTCCTAGATGTGTTTTAATTATATTCCGATATTACTGTGCAAGGCATTACCAATGTCATACAGTCACCCAGACTACTATCAAAACCTTTCAAAGTTACACAAGGCACCAGCAAAGATGATACAGGTATTTCACAAAATTCCTCCGCATGTTTTACAACAAAAATAAAGACATTTGTAACCAAAAGATCAATAAGATGTCGAGGTATACCATGTAATGCATAATTCGAGAAATCAAGCATACGTACAGTGCAACATTGTAGCACAGTTGCCCTGGCAACAATACGACCATCAACATGTTTAATAAATTCTATGACATCAATTAATTGATTTTCACTATTTACTGTAGCTGTATAAATAGAAGTGTATCGATCACTTTTGCTATATGATCTCGAACAAAATTCTAATTTACCTTTACGAATACAACCCTTGTTAAGAAAATGATATTCATCACTATTCCTATCCGGTACAATGTCTAGAAGCTTCAAAAGTTCAGACTTAATTTCATAAGAAGCAACATCCAAATAACAACTGCTATGTTTTAACAAAGAATATTTGTCACATATTTGTTTGAAGTAATCTGTGGTTCCTTGGGTATACAATTTTAGCGCTTTCATCTGGGCTTCGAAAGAAAACATAGAGCAAAATGGTAACGCTCCAAAACGTTCAACTTGATCACCGAGATGTAACAGCTGGTGCATAGTTACAGTACACATGGAGGTATCATACAGAGTATTCAAAGCAGAGTGAAAGTAAACGAAAAGTTCTTTGATGCTATGTTATAACGATCTCGCAGATCTCTTATAACACATTCTACAACCACACAAGAATGTCAAAAAATGAAATACATATTTCTGGTCATTTATATGTTTATAAAACAATGACAATACTATCGTTGGTACACTATAGAAAAATAAGAAGTACATGTAATCACGAGCTTTCCAAAATGAACGATCATTTAACGAAACTGGTCTTGCCATAAAAACGGGAATCTTTACTGTTTCTAATACCTTGTCATAGTTGACAGTATGTCTTCCAATGAAATAAATTTCTCTATAAGATGATGAGTCTAAAAGCTTTTTCAGTAACAATTTAAAAGTTTTCAAATACGAGGTGCAGTGGATCAAGTAAAACATGTGACGGTATACTAAGATAATTTGACAAACAAGACTTTCCTTTAATTCCAAATAAGGTTTCACTGTTCACATGAGCCAGTTCACTGTATTCCCTATATTGATCATCACTAATAGGTTCGTAAACGTCTACGTACCTTCGAGTGTGACCCCTGCAAGCTCTTACCACTCTGCCCGATGCACCAAGCATCCAAATTTACCATTGAATTGTTGATGATTCAAGATACTCGCGGCGGCCGGTAGATCAAACACAGCAGTATGCAACTTCGGTAGAACTCTGATATATGAGCATCCCAGATTCAAGTCCATTGGGCTACCAATACCAGACGTTTTCAAATAATCTGTTAAAAAGTGACACCAATCAGGTTTAACCCTACTTTCCCAAAGTCCAAGGATGATAACATTTTCTCGATTGGTTCGTAACGGCAAATCCAAAAGCATACAATGGACAGGCCAGACTGTTGATTTCTTATACCTATACAATTGTCCACCATCAGTAGAGAGATGTAGATGCAGGACAAAAATATCTGTATCACCAATACCGCATCCTCCAAGAATATCACTGTTGTCATGTTCCAAATCACGTCGATAGTTTCTGATTGTATCCAAATAGCGACACAGTAATAATTATAATTGCCAAGTTATATCAAAAGTTACACTTTTTCATCAAATGTGAAATTGTATGAGGGAGTTTGGTCTAAACACAAATGCTTTCTGATATGCTTTTTAACTACTCTCTATGACAATTTCTTTTTGATGTTACCCGAAACCTGGAAGATAAAAAAATTGTGTAGAAACATGGAAGGGGTATCAAACGTATACACATATAATAAATCGCTAATTCTACGAAAGATAGATCATCGGCTGTCAAATGCCAGTAACAGAAATATCAGGTAACTTTAGAATACTCGAGCCCATATCCGTCATTCTTTAGGAGGATTTCTGGATAAAAACTCTGCACAGTCTTTCCTCTTGGGTTAAAAGATAGGCTTCGAGGTTTTGGATGTACTTCCAAAGGTACCTTACATAAACAGTATTATTTCTCTTTTTCCTGTTCTAAGAAAACCAAGAAGTCACTTGATTTAATCTTCAGCAATTCCAAGAACTTTATTTGCAATTATAATAATGTATTGCATGCAAACACAATTCAAAAAATATTAAGAATGCAACGTAAGTGCTTCACAATAGATTCAGTATTATACCCGCGACTGCCGATCAATATCATTTGCCACAAAATATCCAGGATTACAAAACATTCGGAAGCTCTGACATATCAGTCGTTATGAAAATTAAACGATTTACTTTTATAACCAGCTAAATCACAAATGAGGTCCATTTGGTCAGCCGTCTAATGTATATAGCTTGAGCCCGATTTCTTAATCAGGGGATGGGACCATTTGGATTCATGCAGCCCCATCTAAAAAAAGCAAGTATCCACCTACTACTCGTCTCAAACATGCTGTATAAACCGAGTGCAGTGGCGCTGCTTTCTGAATTATTTTGAGTCATGACCGCAGAATGTGCGCATTAAAATTCGTTTCAGTGGTTGAGAAAATAAGGTTTCATTTCATGACCTCATGTGCTGGTTCATTTTATAGTATATTATAATATCATGTTTTTCAATTTCATTAACTCATGATTTTAGCATGACACTTAAAAAATTGCAGAAATCTTACTAATTTCCAATTTATAATGTTACCCTCTATCAATAGGCCTACTTAGTTTCCTTGCCTGATACTACCTGAAACCTTGATGCTGTAAACTAGTACGCACTATATCTACCGGATGAACAAGGAGTAAAACATAAGCTGTTTTTGAATTCCTACCGTCTAAAGCAGCCGTGTCACATTCTCCAATATCTATTCCCGAATGAAACCCGGGTCAGAGTGAGAAAAAGAAATGGAACCCTCAATTGAAGCACAGTATAAAAATGATCACGCTGATAATGATGCGACGCTTGAACTTTCCTACTGAATTTCAGAAAAATATTCATTGTTTTTAAATCAAAAACTTTAGCACCGCGGTAGGTCTAGAAAAAATGTTAAATTTTTTTTCAATCACAAGCACATTATTTCAAAAAAGGAGACCATGAAGGTGTACGATTACAGCTAAAATACAATTTAACTCACACTTCATGGAATAATAACTTGGTTTGTAGCATGAGTGATCGTCTTACCTTCTTTTACGTGGCCTCCGCTCTATTCCTTACCAGCACGTAAACTTGAGAGAATCGGCAGAAATTGAGTCACACAGGCATTCGATTCACACTTCTATCATATTTCGTTTAATTCGAAGAAGCTTCACGAAATCATAGTTTACCAATGTAAAGAATCAGCATGAAAAGTCGTTGGCACATCCAGTGACAGCTTTACAATTCACAGCCCTTCTGTTCGACTGAGGAGCGCATATCGAAACGAGCGCAGCAGTATGACCAGACAGTAAGGTCACGCATTGTTAAAAGAAACGCAAAGTAAGTCAGTGCGCGCCAAAGACGGCGAGGGCACGCGCACTCTATGCGTGAGTCACTCTATAAAGCAATGATCCTACGTGTAAGGCAAGATTGATGTTGTTATGACGTCACTCGATCGTATTATATAGAAGTCCTCGACTGAAGGCATGCAAGAAAGAAACAAAAGCTCATATTAATGTAGAGCTGCAATTATTAATGAAGTATGGGGAATGTGGGTGCTGCTATTGTGCTTGTCTGTGAAATCAAACTGCATGTTCATCGACTTCAACGTGATGTGAAGATTAACACAGACACTGCTCCTTTGCAAGTTACACTGTTCAAGTTCAATTCCATTGTTCACGTATTTTTCTTGGAGATTCGGTTCCGTTTTGACACCAGCTGCTGGCTAGTGATAAAAAGTTGTGATTTTTCAATCATTTGACGTAAACATTGTTATCATGTAGCTAAACAGATGAGTTCATAACTCCGCTTACTGCACTGTTTAATGCTAACAATTACATAAGTATGCAGAAACATTTTTGTTACATCGACAAATTAATTTATAAATATTTGTAAAATGTTTCAGATATGAACATTTAGGTGATTATGATAATATTTGTCAAATAATAGTCAAAAATGTATCAGAAATTATTAAAAAATATCAAATATGCAGTATTTGATTGTTTTGTAAAACAATTATCTAATATTTGTAAAATTTATCACCATCAGTCATATATTAGATAAATTATCTCGGTTTTTTTCAACCCGGGAATACTGTATAAGAATTGAAAAGGAATAATCTTTATTTTATCAATGTGATTTTATCATCAATGTTTAACCGAGATTTATGCATGAATCATCAATGCAAGTTTTTAAGATATTATAATTGCGTATTTTTGGTTCAATAATGATGATCGATGTATTTTGACAATGCATATAAGCTTTCCAATCATTAAACATGCTTACCAACAATGATTTTCAATTTTTAATTTTCCATGGATTTATTGGAATCATCGATCATGGATTCTGTGTCCATGGCTGGGCTACTAGGGAATTGCTCATCGCTTGTTACGGCTTTCATCCTTCTTAGGATATACATTCTTTGAGCACACTTCTTCTCAACATACTTTATATAACTCTTCCACCCAAAGGAGCGATCCAAGACAATCCCAAGGAATCTGACACTTTCTTGAAAGTTGATGCAGGGGAAGAGAGTCTCAATGTCACAGCACTCTTTGAAGCAACCACGATAGTCAACCAAGCCTTTTGTTTTCCTCACGTTTAGCTTTAGACCGTTTCTAAGATGCTTTTAGACTGATGCTGAAGGTGGTTTTACGAAATATTGACGGTTTTCTCTGTACATGCGCGTTTCGTGACTTACAGGTAAATTGATATTGCTCCTGTGATCAACCATGAAGCACAAGTAGTAGGCTATACGGTTATGTTGTTTTTCGAAATAGAGTTAAATGTCTAACCGGGTACTTTATTTTTTCCTTGAGTGCATATATATATATATATATATATATATATACTATACAAGAATATTTACTATGCTATGATGGTGATTCAAAATACACAAAGAAATCATAAATCATGCATATCAATATTAACACTATCATTTTGAAT
Organism: Prostheceraeus crozeri; assembly: GCA_907163375.1. NCBI lineage: Eukaryota > Metazoa > Platyhelminthes > Polycladida > Euryleptidae > Prostheceraeus > Prostheceraeus crozeri. The sequence goes on along the minus strand of CAJQUW010002662.1, from coordinate 360,956 downwards.
CACTACCATTCTCGTAATCCTTTGCTCCTGAAGATAATAGCTTTGAACTATTGAAGCTGATGTAAATTAAATCAACTTGACTTTTCCGAAAACTACAGCAGTCTAGGGCCAAACCACATAGAATGATTGATTTAGGTGCAGTATGAATTTCTTCTTTTGTAATTTAGTTCTGTCATCAAGAATTGGGAAAACGCATTGTCTAGTGCATTACTAATGGGAAAAGTTGTGATGCAGTGGCTTTGCACTATATACCAAAATCAGTGATTAAGTGGAATTTTTGAAATGATTAAGTTTCTTTTCATATATTCCATATAGGCCTATAAAATACTGATGGTTAAGCCCATTGCATTCTCTATTATATATCGTGATATTGACAAATAAACTGACAATTTATATGCTATTTTACATTTGTCAATAGGCTATATGATTGGCCTAATATGCCCTATATAGCATTATAATTTTTACATGTATTTGCATTGAGGCATAGCTATGTGCATGCAGTAATGCTCATAATTTATTTTAAAACATAAAAATTAATGTTTTACATATGATGTTGAAGGCTAGGAACAAGAGGTAATTCAATTTTCTTGGCATTGTGCTAAAAACAAGCGGGTCACTCCTTCTCTTTATTTGCCTTCATAAAGTTATGTACAATAAAATTTGAGTAGGTAAAAACCACGGCGCTTCGTGTCACATACACATCAAAAAGTGGGTCCCCCCACCTTTTGATGTGTATGTGACACGAAGCGCCGTGGTTTTTACCTACACAAATTTTATTGTACATAACTTTATGAAGGCAAATATAAAGAAGGGGTGACCCGCTTGTTTTTAGCACAATGCCAAGAAAAATTGTTATACATATTTTCACATACAATAATGTCGAATAATCGATCATATCACATGTTATGTTGCCATTTCAGGTTGACCAATTCGTGTGAGAATATCTTCGAACCAGCATCTACGAGTACATGTGCTTGACCATCGAGTTCGTTAGGCGACTGTTTCCGTACTAGGAAAATCTTGAGCTAATAAGTAAGTAAGAAAAGGCTTTCGGCTAGCTTGTGTGACTTAATTTTCGTAACTTGAATTTCATGTATAATATTAGTCTTTGTCCACCCTTTCTTCTGGATCATTCAATAATTTTACATTATTATTCAATAATATGTAGGCATACATAAAGTGGGCTTCAAGTGTGTGAAGGAAGTGATGATGCATGAGACCCGCAATCAACCATCTTTTAAATGAAAGTACTCTACAATTGAATAGTGTTTCATAATGTTGTCTCATTTCTCTTCAATTGCAATTATGAAATATTTTGTAGTATTTCTGTCATAACTTGCAAGCTAGAGAAGCATGCCGGCATTCTTTATTGTTTATATAACTTTTTTATTATGAAATAACTTGATAAAACTTTTCATTTGCTCTTCGGTTTAGACTTAATTGAGTAAAATATTTCATACAATCCTAGTGTAGGCCTTTATTCGCTTTTTCATATATTGTTTGACTATGTAATGTGTTAGTGATTTTTTATCTCTCTCGTTAAAGAATCTCGAAACGTTGATTCAAAAAGCTCTTAATTTGTTTTATTCCTGTGAAAGCTAGAGGCAATTTCAAAAATAATTAAGATCATCAATTGATTAATTGAAGGTGATCAATTGAAGTGATACATATTCATTGAGGTTTAAAAAATTTACTGAATTCTGAAGCAATCTTGAATGTAGGATATAATTTCCGTTCAATTCTTTCATGTTGATTTGGTGTAGTAATTGAAAGAGATGTAAACAATAACTTTTTGTCAAACATCATACCGTAAAGTAAAACACCAGTAGGCGTAACTGAATGATGGTAAAACATAGGGCCTATAAGTTGCAATTATATATAAATTTGTAGCATGAAAACAAATTCAAAAGTGACAGCAATTTAAATTGAGTTAATGAAAGAAATCTCCTTGTTATCCATATCACTGTCATTGTATAATCACTTAATTATCATTCCAACTCTTCAATGATGCATTTTTAGCAATGAAGTATGGAAGACTTTTTGAACGCAAGGAGATACTCAACATATTTGATTCTATATCAAGCTCTTCCGAAAATTTAGCACAGTGATATCAGACACTATTCAAAATTTAGACCAATTGTAGCTTCCTGTACGAGTTTCCCCCTTTTGACGTGCACACTTGGTAAAATGGGTAAAAATAAGCGATGTGACTTCAGTTACTGTAGATTTTAATCGAGGTCGAGGTTGTTCTCGATATAAGTTACATAACTTTGATTGACTTTGGCACCGGGCACTTGAATGAAAGGAAAACGAAGACATTTATGTTTATCAAGTTATTGATCACATTGTGTCAACACATTGAAAATATGATAATTATCTATGATAGTTTTAAATGGTTAGTTACTACATTATGGTATGCCTAATTGTGAAAACATAAATGCTTTATACTAACAATTGCAGATAAAAAGATGACAAATTTTAACGAACACGCTCAAAGCGTTATTAGATGCATGACATAAAATCGTTCCAAAACAATTTTGGAAATAGCCACAAAATTCATTGAAATCATTTAATGGCATGAGGTCTCCCGTTCAATCTTAACAGCCGCTAACTTTGGACAAAAGAATCTTGTATGCAAATTTCGTTATATGCCCATTATAAAATTTGAATGATTGCAACAAATACTATGTGGAAACATATGGAAATATATTTGTAGTCCCACCAGGACGAGCCTCTGCATGGAACGAGACACAGAATGTTATATACCCTATTACGAAAATGCGCGCCTTCCGAGTTCTAGCGTGGTCCTTTGATCTACAGACAAGATCAAGGAAATAGACATGCTAATTGATGGAAAATTTTCGTCCAATATGTCTGCTTGGTGTGCTTGCTCCGACTATGCGAGCTTGCGGTATGACATGTCTTCTATTGCGTTCTAATCCCGTGCTAAGAACAAAATCAATATGCGATATTTGCAAGAGTGGTTATAGATGCTCAAGGCTTGAGCTGAAATTTGATCAAAATTTCATGTTTACCTTCCTAAGATGCTTGTTGAATCCAAATTTGTTTGGTTTTGGTAGGTAAAGGTAGATGACTACATGACTTCATGACCTGAAGATATATATCATGCCACAAACTAGGCCTATAAATAGCGCTTGAGTTAATACATCTCGCATAGTCACGGCAAACACACCAAACCGACATTTCGGTCGAAAACTTCGATTTTCCTTCAATTAGCATGTCCTTTTTCTTTGAACTTGTCTGCATATCAAAGGAACACGTTAGAACTCGGCAGGCGCGCATTTTCGTAGTCATAGGGTTTAGAACATTCGTTGAAAGTCCCATCTTTGGTCTCGTTCCATGCAAAAGCCCGTCCTGGCGGAGGGACTATTTCTATCTTTACATAGTATTTGCTACAATCATTATCATGTCCAAAAATGTCCGAGAAATAGGCATAAAGGAGCAAATAAGTATGAATAACAAGGAGGAAATAAAAAATTATGAATAGCAAAATGTTTCTAAAATTATCTGACTACTGTTCTGTCAAACCTCGATGAAAATCTACGTAGTCTAGGTCGAGGTTATTATGATTTCGATGAATGTGGGAGGAACTAAATTTAGAAATTCAAAAAAGCGCATATTAAATGTCCGCCGAGTTGCCTTGTGCAAAGCAGCTACTACCTATACTGAAAACTTGCAAAGTGGTTAGAACTGCTAAAATTAACAAAGTCGATATTCTAAGCTTACAAATGAGCTTGAAACGTTGCATCTCATCAGAGAGTGCATTTTGCTACATCATAACTTGACCCAACTATGTAGCATCATCAGTAGACAGGAAAATTCTTTTTTCTAGTACGAATTGCACGTATTCAAAAACTAAGTGGTGTCTAACTGTGTATCAGACTAAGTTTTATCTTGTTATAATCTCAAATGCATTTGAGTACCCTTTTAAGAATTGATCATCCTTTTTCAGAGACAATGAGAAAACTCCATTACAAAAATGGAAATGCCAGGATCAAGGTCTTTGTGGGGAACTGGCTATAACAAGCCCCCAGAAGACTGGGGTGACGTGGAAGACGATCAAGTGCCGGAGTAAAGACATTTGATAATGTGTGCATTGTGTTCGAATAGAATCGTTTGTGTGATGGTTTGTTTTCTGCTATTCCGGAATATCGCCTTCTCAGTTTCATAGTTGCATAGCTGTGGGTAAGTTGGACTGTGTGTATTGATTGAGGTGGACTTTCGCCAATAAGGGGTGATGAAATGTAGCGTAGCGCCAGTGTAGCAGTTGGTAGCAACAAGTAGCAATTAGTAGCAACTACGTAGCGTCGCCGTAGCACTACGTGGCATCCAGTAGCAGATACGTAGGTAGAGTAGCACAAGGTTCTGCTACGTAGCATACCGGTAGCAATTGGTGGTTCAGCGTAGAGGTAGGTTGCATTGTAAGGTCAATTCCGTAGCGGCAACGTTTCAATTGGTAGCAACAAGTAGCACCATGCTACGTAGCGCAGCAGGAACGTGGCCTATGCCGCCATTTTTATTGGTTTCTGCTACGCATTTCTGCTACTCCCCCGCTACGTAGCAGATACGTACTTTGTTAGCCGGGTATGCGTATAAACCAGATGAAGAACAATTGAGAAGACGATGCCGGTAAACTATCCTATGGATGCACACGGAAGAGGGGTTTGAGCTGCGCGTGCGCGGAGTCTGCGCGGATGGACCTGAACGTGCGCGGATGAAGGTCTCAAAAAATATTCTTTTATTTGGGGTTATAAATTTAGAAGAGATAAGTTTTTTTGAAGTCCCGGTATAGCTTATTTCTTGTAAATACATGTAAACAAGCAAACATTTTCTCTACTTGAACTATTACTTTGACTTTGCTTAACATGATTCAACTTTTAGGCTATCGATAAATGTGTAGGAACGCCATGTATGTCAAAAAGTGACTTTGATTTAATGTCTGAATTTTCTAACTAGTGTTTGTAAGTTATCGATTGGGATGTTTTGTTAAGGTTGAAAAACGTGTTTTCATTTGCTTATGATAATAATAATTACAACTTAGTTTATGGTCAAACATAATTGGCACGTAGCCTCTTATCGATGTGGTTGACCTTGATTGATTCATTCGTATCAATGAACTCAAAAGAAACAAAGAGGTCGATATATTTCTAGATCGGCTCACATGCGCGGAAGTCAGGTTGTGACTGTTATGACGTTTTATATCAGTTCCTATGCTTTAATCATCGTATAGAGTATCACAATTATAGACGTTTTATCATTCATAACTTATCATAGTATTGAGATCTTATTTTACACACGTGTGAAATATCGGTACTTATGAGTTATCTCCCCCCCCAGGTTTCAAAGTTGTCTACAATCTGCAAAACTGGATAAATCGTCACCCAACTTCGGGTGCACGTACTTAAGCTTCTACCCACATACAAAATTTTATGCAGATCAGACAAGTACTTTTTGTATTAGAGACGATAACGCAAAGTGTAGCGATGTCAACAGCTTGATCTGACTTCGTCTGTTCGACGCACCATTGCTACTCGTGTGTGCATTGTTCTCTCTCCCTTTTCGTCTCATCTACTGCCATTTGAAATCTTCCGATGAACACTACTTTGCCACACCTTTTTAAGAAGCATATTAATGTAAGGCATGTGGCCTGGTCATCATTGCTTCATGAGTTGTCATGAAATTACTTTATTGATCTAAAGTGCTTTTTGCTCCGACGGTGAGATCACAAGAAGTCAAATAAAGCTGCAGGCATTGCTGCACTTCAAGTTATCGCTCCTAATTCAAAAAGTACTTCTCCGATTTGCTTAGATTTTGGTATGTGGTTAGAGAACATCCTCACTTACGCGCGTTTTCAGTTTTTTTGACGATGGGTTCATTTCTACGAATTTTAGACAAATTTGAAAACGTGGCGAGAGGAAGATAACCCATAAATGCCAATTTATCTTTTATATACGAGGTAATTTTCTAACCTCGTTAATACTTTTATAATAAGATGACATTATCTGTAAAAATTTGTTGCTACTGAAACAAATTTGCTCTTTATTTCTATAACATGCACTTTTAGCAGTTTTGATATTTGATGTACAGTTTACTCAGTGTATTAAAAATCAAATCTTTACAAGGAAATAAAAATCGGAAATGTCATTAAAGTCCCTCGCAACTATACGATATATTTAAGCACGGTCAAGAATACTGGATATTCATAAAACCTAGACCAGGCTAGAAACACGTTTCTAGCAACAGAAATTTTCCTTTCGTAAACATTTTCCATGAAACAAATTATACCAATCCACCGCTTAGTAGCTTCCAAGAACAAAGAATATGTTGCCCTCACGGAACAAAAAGTAAGTCCTCACGGATACAATTTCCTAGCATGTCCTAGCATGGTCATCGATACTGCAATGGTGTGGAGATGGCCTCAGCACCCATACCCATGGCTATGCGCATCATTATACCCTCGGCAACCCTGGTCTTAATGGGAAGCAGTGTGTTGCCACTATCAAAGATGTAAAAAAACATCTCAACCACAAAAAATATCTTCTGAAATACCCCTAAAACAAGTCAAAAAGTCTTGTGTACCCAAGCGCAGTAAGTCTGGATAATCCAGTTAAAAATATCCAGAAAGGCATTTACCGTACATGATGCAAAATTTACAGATGAGTCCCATATGGATCAAAGGATGAGCACCACTACCCGATTTTCCGAAATCTGCAACTAATACCCGTGAAAAAATCGTACCAGGGAAAAACAAACATGTCAAACAATAAGATTAACATGAAGGCGGGATGATCTCTTTGTCATTAGGAGTGATGAATTAAGTCATTTCTTGGTCCGTCAAGAGCAAGGATTCTGCGCCAGTCTGAAAATGGAAAGAAAAAATCAACTATTTATCCACAAAAGATCCTTGAAAATTTTACTTTCGTTTATCTGCTGAAAGAATTCATCTTTTTCTGCCAACTTCTTGTCGGTCTCCTTTGACAGCTTATCCAATAAATTTTTTAGTTCCGCCTTAGCGTCTATGCCTGCTTTATCGACATCTATCCTCTTTCTCTTGGTCTGAAAATACATACACGTCTCTTGGTCTGAATACCTACACGTAAAGTGTGAATACATGTAGGAAGATCCCACCTTCCCCAACGTGCCCATCTTTCTGAATATAAATTTAAGGATAATTTAAGGTAAGTCTCACCGAATACATCCAAAGTTCAGTCTGTACTAGCACGGCACTACATGGGCCTACAGGGCTGCCACTACAACCAAAAATAAAACCGGATAGTCAAATCGGAAGGTCCCTAAAATGCGCAGCCGTGGACCCCTTAAAGTAAGAAAATTACGATGATTCGATATCACACAATGCGATAAGTTTTGAAAGTGTTCAGGCAGAAGTTGGGTCTGTTGCAATAAAGATGTTAATGAATCCTCATAGTCAGCAAGTAAATAAGTGGCATGATATTGTTACCGGTACTGAGGCTTTTCAATCATCAGTTTTAACAAGGTGCACTAGAATGCATGACTCGAACAACTACTATTTTCAAAAGAACTGCTTTTGAAGACTAGACAAAATGTACCACAAAGACCCCTCCCCCAATACAAAATCAGCGCGAATTCATTAAGTGCCTGACGATCCTAGCTCGATATAAAAACTGCATATTATCGAATAGTTCACATGTAGGCCGATGTATACAATCACCTAGCTGTTTCAAAACCAACTTTCCCCATTTCTTTCAAAAAAAAAATTCATTCAAAATTGAAAGGCACTATTCTTGTGCAACTCTGTCATTTTCTATTAATCATGCAATGGCGTTACACGATCCAAGATATCGTCTTTATTGTGAAGAATTTTCATGAAAGCACTGGAAATTGCTATTCAGCTATTTGATGCTCGGAAGACTGCTTTGCAGCAGAGAGTCAAGTCACAACAAATATCTTCACACAAAATCCATGGATCAAAAGCGGTCTGATAGTTCGGTCAGGCATTTCCTTATGAAGCGCAATTGAGCTTTTGTTTCGAGAAACCGCAACAATGAATGGTGAATTAGTGAAACATTCGTTTTTATGCTGCATAAAGTGATGACGAATGTCACTAAGGAGAGGAGTATTGTCATGCAAGATGGAGTGCCACCGCATTGCTACCGACACATCGTAAATTTTCCAAAAATCTTGGAGACCGTCATGAGAATTTTTTGAATGGCTTCCGACATCACCATATTGAATGCCTTGTGAAATTTTTTCGTTTGGACACGTTAAGGATCAATAGTGCATTAGAGTCATCCTATACATTTGGATGAACCGGAAAACAAAATTGGCACCGTTTTTCACCAGACGAGTGATTGCGTAGAGACATACATGTTCTTGCGCTGTTGACCGAAGAATTGTTGTGTTCGAACAAATGGTGAGCAAGTAGAAAATACATTGTTATGGTGTTAGCAACTGTTTTCTTTTGAGTCATAAATTACTTACAGAAAATCATCATTGAGTCACTAATTGCCATTTCATCAAAAACTTTGAAATGACCAGTGAAAGAATAGGGAATTCATGAGTGGTGTTGGGCGTTCACTGTCCCGGTGAAAAATAATCGTCGGTGATTACTCGGCAAATAGTCGGGCAGTGTCGGCTGTCAACCGTGTCGGCGCACCGAGTGAATGCCGACACAGGTGTTGTCGGTACCCATCGGTTAAGTGACGGCTGCACCGACATGATGATTAGAAAATCGGGAAGCGTCGGCATGTTCTCCCTATATGCCGACAGCAACTCTGATTGGACAAATATTAGCAAATCTCGTCCACTCCAATTCGTGTGATCTATATAACTTAAATACTGCTGTGATTTACAACAGAGGACTCCTGCTGCGCTCGAGGAGCATAGTCAGTACATTCTGCTTCTTTGCAAGTGGCACAGATGAAAGACAAAATGGCAACCTCTTGCAAAAAGGATTACAGAATTCCTCATACTAGATATCAGGACCAGATTTCCGGCAGCATGTGGTAAGTTAAGATATCAATACATGTCTACATATAGCGGCACCTATGGGTCAACAGTTCTGTCTCCGTTACTTGTATTTTCTTTTTGAGTGATTCAAAATGTAGATAGAATTACATGGAAATTCACAGAACATCCTGACAAGAAGAAAAACGCAAACGCGTTAATGTAAGCTTATTAGATGTGCGTATGCAATCCTACATTAAAACAGCCCGATTTTAATCGGTGCATTAATCTGTTGCACATTCTTTGCTGCAGCGCAAAAAATGTTGCTAGTACTCAAACGCTACGAGAAAGCAAACGAAAGAAAAAAATTCTTTTGAAAGTTGAAAACCCTGCTGAGAACACATTGTTGCGCTGTTTTAAGTAGCCATTTATCTGTCTATTTTCGCTATCTCCGAACGACCGTGAGTTAGGGTAATTCCTTTTGAAAGGGCTTCTTCCAACCTTCTATTTCTAGCCATTGTGAGATATCTAGAACACGAATAGATTTTCACGAATAGTCCACACTCCATACAGACTCAGGACTGATAGATTTCATTGTTCGATAGCGCAAAGCGCAATTCATTGGTAATTCATTGAGCTGCTGTTCACGGGAAGTTTCATGCAGTACAGCACAACAGTGTGTGCACACGCAGTCATAATTCTGCCTTTGTCCTTCGTCCTCACAGTAATCTGCCGAATCTGCATGCAAATATGTGAGGCAAGCGTCATCTGATTGATCGATGCGCTGCTATAGCATCAAGTTGGCTAGCTTGTCTCAAAACATATTATGCGTGCGCCTTACTGGGAAAGCAGCGCGCCCTGCAGATCTGTCTACGATAATAAACAGCAAGTGCACTAAAGCCATCAGATAACTCAACGAATGTGCATATTTCGTTTTTTTGCATTATCTCATGACCAGACTCTTCGCGACAAATGGATAAGAACAATTAAACGAGAGGATGTCGATAATTTTGGCCAAAGAAGCGTCTTCCTTCCAACCTTGTCTTCGCGAATTTGTTCTCTGCACTTCCTCGAAAATGATATGATTAAGACAAGTCAACAATTCAAGATCATCGAAGCGTCCCAGAAAAGAATTGAAACTATTGCAACTCAAATCTTCGACAGTTCCCAGTGTTTTCAACAACTTTCCATCTTACTATACCTCGGCATCTTCATCAACCAAACCAAACTTTTTGTGCAAAACGCATCAACGGCAACAGCTCGCATGGAAGGAGAGAACACAAGAATGGAAACTTGATAATTCGAATTCCCAAGGATGATATCACCGATTTCGAGGATCTCTTAGATTGGCTTCCTTCAATAAATCTCCCAACAAATTACACATATATTTACGACTTCCGAGTGCGCAGTGTTATCTCATTTTTCTTCAATCATTTAACAATAAATTGTCTCCACACTTCCAAAGTTTCATTCGTATATTTCATGATTTGTCATTTGACTTCTACATCGATGGAATCAGGATACATGGCAATCGATTTTATTATCTCTTGGAAACGAATGACACAATCTAAGAAACGGAATTGACTAATTTATGCAAAATGTAAGTCACTGCTATGACTCGAACAATCATGTTGTTAATAGGTACATGTAAGTTGATCTATAAATATTTCTCTCCATCGGTTGTTAGTTATAATTTGTACAGGATTTAGTAATTTTATTATTGTACGCATAGGTCTATCACTGGCAATATTTGTTCAGAAATAAAGGCGTTCCACATTTTACATCGTTAAGCTTATCCTGATGTTATTACAATGATATGATAATTTGCATTTTTCATGATGAATTGATGACAGTATATAACACGTCTACTCATTACCTAATGTGCCTCTACAGAAGTAAAACCCACTTCATAAATCATGATTTTTAAACATGCAATCGCGTTGATGAAGAGATGAAACCCGCATGAGATGAACAGTCAAATCCTAGGCTTTTATTTGACGTATTGTTCATCAAGATACGTCAACTTTTAGTGAAAATGTGTGATTGACTCTAAAATTCTGCTTGATTACTTATATCGAATAACTGCCATTATCAATTCAAGTTAAACTGCTTTTGGTTGTGAGTCACTCGCGTATTTGTTATACAGCTTTCAGTTTGTGGGTGCGATCTTCGATGAGAATCCGTTGACATGTGTATTAATATTTAAAAACATAATGCCAGGCAGTCATAACGAAGTACAAATCAATTTTCGAATTATAGTTTTGATTCGTTGATACTGGCTTTGACAGGGCAATCCAAAGTTAGTAATTTACTGACGTCAGTCTTCAGTACAGTTCACGGTACATTTCAAACAGCGATCAGTCAGAGGACTTGCTGCATCTCCATTCTTGATAGGGGCGGGTAGGGCACATTGAACATGTTTTTGATCTTTTCTCAACAGTTTGAATATACTAAATCAAATGAACCAAAATCAAACTCGGATGAAAGGTTGAGGATATCCTTAGTAATCTCAAAGTTGTTGGACGTTTTTGTGACATTTAATCTCCTCACAATTTTAATTTTGAAATTTCTACCAAAGTGGTTCAATGTGCCTCATGCGTGGGGCACATTGAACCACCCACTGGGGTGGCTACATTGCGATGTTCATCAAATCTCAAACGAAAAGGGCGTGAAGATCATCTATGTAACTATTAGAACTAAAATGACAAATAAACGGATAAACAACAAAACTAATATTGCAATTAGTATGATTAAGAAGTTACTACAAAGAAAACAATTAGTTAGCGTGTATTATTATTATTCTTGTTTCGAAATAAGTAACAATTTTAGGTTACTTTAATTTGCGAATTTAATGTCAAGTTTATATTTACGAATACGATAATTAATTTTGCGAGAAAACTATCACTAATAAAATCAATATTTAGAACAACTTTATTTTCATTAAAATAGTTTTTTATTTACGCGAGCGTTTGTTAATAACGAAATCTCTATCAGAGCGACCATTACACTTGAGACGAGATTTGGTTTTGTTTCCGGCTTCGATGCCAAGAGAGTTAGAGCTGTACTTCTTTTATCGATGCTGTCAAAGGTGTTGACAGTGAAGTTTCTCTTCACATAACTGGAGACCCAACTATCTTTAGCAAAGGACGGGTACAACTTGACGTACGATTTCATTTTGATAATGGCAAAAATTAATTTTCCTTAACCCATAGTGAAATCTTATATAATAGTTCAAGTAGTTATTTTCAGGGATATCAGTCGCAAGCTTAGTATCCTTATTTAGTGAGTTTAACAGTTTTTAGCTTTTAACTCAGTCAATAAAGATGTAGTTTAATAAAGCTTATAGATATAAATAATAATATACAATAAGAAAAGTTAATCCTTTTTATGAATAAGTCTATTAATAATATTTTTTCTTCTAATTTAAGTCATTGTTTTCTTCTCAAGAATGAGTGATCAATAATCAATGATGTCAAGCAATAATAAACCATTAAAGCGATAGTATAAGTATTCGTGTTCGAAATAGGTTATAAAACTTCTATGTGAAAGTGAAAATACCGCAGTGATTAGGCCTACACTATCGGCTCTCTTGGCCTGATGAACCAAGGCTAAACGTTTCGGACGAGTTACTGAATGACAAAGACTTTTGAATTGTGTAGTCGCAATCTTCATCTGTCTAAAATTGGTTTAGCGACAACACAACGATGATAAAAACTGTAAAAATCCTGCATGTAAAAAAGTGCATATGGTCCGTTTTGTGGAAACAGGACCATATTGACATTGTAATCATGCTTCCATTGGTTCGTTGCTTCTTTTTTACACTGATACTGTTATCGAAATACAAATGAAAATAGGAAAGCCATAACTGATGCAATTGTGAAAAAAATGCGTACACTCAATGTAAACATTTCAAAAGTAAGGGAATGCCAAGTTAGTTACTACATCATTTTATGAAAAAAATTAATGACAATTAATTAATTAACTTCTGGTTGCCGGACTATGTGTCTAACTTATAATTAATTAAACATGACCTAACATTTATGTTCCCTGAAGTATGGGAATGCCAACTTAGCAGCAATTTGGCATTCCCTTACTTTTGAATTATTATCTGATGTAATTTATGCATGTGTAACTTAATGATGTGATTTATTCATCCGTACCAATTTCGAGTAATTTCAACTACAGAACGCAGTCATCTTCAGGGTATAAAATGATAATTAAACAGAGCATGTCTTGATGGAATTTTAGGCATTTATATACATGCGAATGAAGAATATACGTAAAGGTATATCTATGAATGCTTAAAATTTCATCAATGCATTTTCATTTTTTTTATACCCTGAAAATGGCTACACTCAGTATAATTGAAATAAATTGGTTCATGATCTAATAAATTAGCATCATATTAGCAATCTTACTTTCACTTTCATTTAGAATGTCCAACCAAAGAGGCATCATCTCTACGTGATTGTTGGTTGTCTATAATTATCTTAAAAGATTTCCAAATTAGACTTGACTTGACTTGACCCGCCCTCTTAATCATGTTTGCAAGTGGACAGGTATTTGCTATAGTTATTTTTCATGATTGTTATCTTTTTGTAATTGTCTTTAAAGATTTCCAAAAATGCGCTATTGGTCCACACTCACAATCATGTTCTCATATGGATATATATTAGTCATATGTACTTCCTTTTTATACTGATCGTCAGCTACATATTTGCTTTTGAAAATTCCCAGACTGAACACTTTATCTCTTTCGTAATCATGCTGAATTTCGTCATTTGTTTTATGACACATTTTTCATCGGAACTTGTCTAGTGCTCATGTAATACATATAGTGATTCTTGTCGTTTTATTATTTTTTGCCTGGAAATAATAGTAAGTCGGGTAATTAATGTAATGCTATTGATTTTAAGCAGCATAATTACATGAAGTGAATAAAAGCTCATGTCGTTTTCCTATTTTTTATGTTAAATGTACATGTACATTTACTTTTTATTCTAATTATGTTAAATTCTATAACTTCTTTTTATGCGTCAATAATATTCAATATTTTTTGCATCAAGCATCTTACTGCGCATTTTAGACCAAAGTCGTTGTCTCTCAAAAAGATATCATCAATGGAGACCGGACACTACCAAGCCAGCACAACCGATGGCAGAGAAGCATACCACTGTTATGTAGGCCGACATTTATTTTTGAGGTGAGTCGCTAAAATAATTTCTTGTGCGATTATTTGTCACTGCCTCCGAATGTTTTGGTTTTAGCAGCATTGAGTTTTTCTGCTGTTAATCCTTGGAACATTTCGTAGCAGGATGACACCGATCAGCAGCATTTTTATAATGTATAAATATTGTAGAGCTATTCTTGTCACTGTCTCCGAATGTTTTAGCTTTAGCAGCATGATTTTTTCTGCTGTTAATCCTTGGAGCATTTCGTAGCAGGATGACTTTGATCAACAATATTCATCACTATCAACAGCAAATTTCTTCAATATTTTGCTACGTCAAGTAGGCTATAACTGCAATTTCATCAAAAGAATGTGAACATATAATTAGATGTCGGCGGCTGTCGGGGAATTGTCGGAGGCTGTCGGGGAATTGTCGGAGGCTGTCGGGGAATTGTCGGTAGTGTGTCGGCGAAACAGTCGGGGAATTGTCGGCTCCCCGATTCGTCGGCAGATAGTCGGGGAATTAGGACCTTTGCCGTCAACAAGCCGAGTCGGCTTCCTGTCAATGGACCGACAGTTCACCGACAATTTTTTTTCACCGGGGTGGGACACATAACATTAACAATGAAACAAAATGATGTTATAAGCGGAGTTCAAGGTAAAGCATCATCCGCCAAGCTACACAAGTAAAAAATTTTAATCGATGTCATACCCTGGCGTGAGCAGATAATCGATTCGGCACGATTAATCGTGCTACGGAATCAATCGAGAAATTCTTGAATGACCAGGCATCGTGCTTTTTTTGCAATGTGACTTCTTAATGAAATTTGCTTGATGAAGTAAAAACAATGCTTCTATTTACTTTCATCGTTTTAGATGATTGCATTGCGTGGATGCTTGTTCCTGAGATCATGTAGGCAGACCTTGACAGAGTTGCCCTGTGAAATATCTCTATGGGAGTTCCCGAAAAGCAGTTCACATATGTCGAGTACAACATTTATACGCATGTATGCTGTGAAGGCAGTCGAACATAGTAGGTCCCTATGATATTATATCTCCGCATTGAAATCATATAAATACGTCGATAACAATGCGCGTTAATGCCTGATTTACATTCAGCATGCACACGATGAACAAACCGCTCACGATTGCACCTGCAGTTTCGCTAATTATGAAGATTGTAGAGTTCCAGTTCGCCTGGGCATAGAAAAGAAAGATGTCCTCAGGCTTGAACTAAGCACAAAAATTCCATGGAAGCAGCAGACACTGCGCTTTCCTCCCTACAGGGGCTCGTCATTCCGGCTCGAAATTGCCCAAAGCAGCCTATAATGTCCGCAATGGCTGGACAAGGGACTGCACAACGGGTTGTCCTGTGTTAATCTAATTGGCTCTGTGCCCTGCGCTTGATAATCACAAAGATTATAGAGTTCCAATTCTAAATATTTTCAGCTAGCCTGGGCCCACTAGTGGACAAAATTGCGGAAACATTGCAATTTATATATGATTTTATGCGTTAATTGTAATTTATTGTCATTTTACACGATAATTGCAATAAAATGATACAATATATAAATTGCAATTTTTGTATTTTTCGTTTGCGAAATTTTCATCGTACATTTATCATCATCGATTCATCTCAGTGTTGCTTCCTTTACAAAGATTTTTGCTCTCTTCAGGATAAAAAATGAGAACATTCATATCATTGCTACTTTTTGTTGATTATAATTGATATCACTGTAGTATACGAAAATTGTAATAAAAATACCTTCATGACTATATTGCAATATAGTCATTATAATACTATATATATATATATATATATATATATATATATATATATATATATATATATATAAATAAGAAATGTGCGCTCCTGCCCCACCGAGAATTGTACTCTCCTGCCCCATTTGTACATGAAGGGACCAGGGCCTACAGCAATCGTCGGACCAGGCATTTGGAGGTGCTCTGACTGTCATATATCTTCATTCACTTCAGTACATATCAATGCACAATCATATTCCGCAAAAGCTAACTCTAGTAATGGGCAAAAGACCGTTCCAGGACACCATAAAATTCAAAAAAATAGTATCTTTAAAAACGACATAAATTCATGAATTTTAACCCTTTTTAAGGTTTTAAGACCTAAATTCATAAATTTAGACCATTTAAAAAGTACCACTTTTTGAAAAATCGGTATCTTTAAAAACGACTAAATTCATGAATTTTGGTCACTTTTTCAGGTTATGAAGACCTAAATTCATAAATTTAGGCGTTTTTAAAAATACCCAATTTTTCAAATTTTTCAAAATCTCAAATTTGAGAATTACAATTTTACACCCGCCCTTAAAATCATGACCTTTCCAGGACGCCGAAAAAATCATAAAAGTTAAGAAACTCAAAATTTGAGAATTACAATTTTACACCCCCAAAATCATGACCGTTCCAGGACACCGAAAATCAAAAAAATTGAGAATTTCAAATTCATGAATTTTATCCATTTTTCAGGTTTTTAAAATATGAGATAACTAAAATTATGTGACTAATAATATTTCTTTAAAAATGGAAGAAACAAAAGTGGATGAAACAAAAGTGGAAGAAACCGCAAGAATATATCCTTCGTTATCACAGTTAAAAATAAGTGAATTGAATAAAGAAAAACACAAAGATAGAGTACGCTATATGAAAGATAAGGAATCTCAATTATTATTAAGATTAGAGCATTATAAAAAATTAAGAAAGAGATGGAGTAAAGTTAAGAATGTAACACAAGGAATTGGCATATTCTTAACAATAAGTTTAGGTGCTTTAACAATTGTTATATCTTCAGGTGTTTTAGTAATTCCAGTAGTTGCTACAGCTTTAACAGGTACGGGTGTTTTTGCAACTTCACTTGTTACAATGTTAGATAAATCTTTAATAACTAAGAAACGAAAATCATTAAAGACTAAGCATTTACATATTAAAGAAGTCTATGATAAACTACATTACTACTTTCAAAGAGTATGTGATGATAATGTTATTACGTTAGATGAGATTGAAAAATTTGTTCAAATAGCTAATGAAGTAAATCAAATATCATTTCAATTACAGTCAGAAAAAGTTGATGATAAGAATAAACAGGATGGCAAAATTTCTAGTGATGGTGAAATTTCTAATGAAGAAAATGATAATATTTTTTTAGAAGAGCTAAAAACTTTAAGCGAAAATTTAAGCAAAACTTAATTAAACAAAACTTTATTAAACAAAACTTAAAACGAGAAAACTTTAAACGAAAAGATGTCAGACAACAAAGCAATAAAAAAATAATTTGTTTAGTAAAATGTTTTTGCTGTATTCCAATGTTACCACAAAATTCAAATATTATATTTTAAAAATGGATAAAATTAGAGCTGATAATTTTAAAAGAATAAAACAATTAGAAGAGTTAATAAAACAAAGAAATATTATGAAAGAAAATCATCTTCAACATGAATGATAAAAGCTGGTATTCAATCTGATATGTTTGAAAAAATGCAGCAAACGGAGCAAGTAAAAACTGATTTTGAGAAAACTATGAAACCATTTAAAACTCTTGAAATAGAACTTACAAATAATGATAAACAATTGATATAACAGATCCAGAGCACAAAACTATATTAGATGACTATGGATTACTGGAATCAAACATTAATAAGAAATTACCAAAATCTATGCAATTTGAACATTCTATCTCATTTATAGATGGAAAAACAATACCTAGATTTTATCTCGGACAAAAAGAAATATTTCCACAACCTTTTCGAGGTTTAATTTTTTCACCAGATAAATATCCTTTTAATTTAGATAGAAATTTTGTTGATCTTTTAAGAGGAACAGATTTAAATAATTATGCTGTAGATGATCTCATAAAATATAAAGCTATGTTAG
Organism: Prostheceraeus crozeri; assembly: GCA_907163375.1. NCBI lineage: Eukaryota > Metazoa > Platyhelminthes > Polycladida > Euryleptidae > Prostheceraeus > Prostheceraeus crozeri. The sequence goes on along the minus strand of CAJQUW010002662.1, from coordinate 342,934 downwards.
ATAGAGTTGGTGCAGTAAAATCTCTAAGACGTTATAAACAATTAGAAAATTTATTATCATCGGGAGTTAAAGTAGGAAAAGGTTTTAAAACTGAAACAACTGTATTCTTACCAGATGATCCACAAGAATTACTAAATAGATTAAATATTTTAATATCTGCAATAAAAGAAGGACATAATTCCAGTTTCAATGAAATTCATGCTATATTGAAAAGACTGTTAGAAAAGAAGATTCTAAATGAAGAGGATTATAAAAGTATAACGAACCGAAGGTTCTAGGGCTTCGCCCGTAGCTGAAATATGTTGTTGTTTTTAATTTTTTTATAAAAGATATTTATTCAAATTTTTAACTAAAAAATGTGTTCAGCAGATTTAGACAAAATTAATAATCATTTAGAAAATCTAACAGAGATTTTGGGTTCATCAAAATTTAGTACGACGTTAAAAATTATAACAACTACTTCATCACACACTTGTAATTTAGAACCCATTCTACATTTGGAACAAAATAAAAATTATCAAATTGCATTGACTATTTTCTCCACATTTAACACTATTCAAAACGTTATCAAAGATGTGAATGACCAATTTAGATATTCTACTGATAAAGGCAAACTGTGGAAAGTACTAACTTTTCTTCCTGGTTCTTATGAAGTTGAATCAATTTCAAATGAAATTAAGAGACATTTAGGTATACCATTTAAAGATAAGAAACAATTACATTTTGCAGTTGAACCGGCAGTTAATAAATTTTCTCTTACTTTAGACGAAAATCATCAAGTTGATTTTAATCATGATAGATCATTGTAAAAGCTATTAGGATTTAATAAACAAACCTATAGTCAAGGTCATCATTTGGGTGAGAAGATTCCAAAAATAACTGAAATAAATTCAATTGTTGTACATTGTGACATTATTGAAGGAGGATATATAAATGGTAAATTATCAAATTTAATATTCAGTTTTCCAGCTTTTACTATACCCATTGGTTATAGATTAAATGTATTTCCACAAACATTAATATATTTTCCTATTACAAGAAAAACTATTAACAACATTAACATGAGAATCACTGATGAGAAAGGACAAGAAATAAATTTTGGAGGTCAAGAGATTATGATAGCTTTTGGTTCGGGAGGTATAAACTCCCACGCGAAGCTAGAGAAGTTTAATTTTCTTCTTCTTCTTAAAAAATAAAAATAAAATAAAAATAAATTTTTTTATTAAAAAATGAGTGAAGTACCCCCATTAAATAAAAAAAAACTCAAATTTAATCATCATCCAAATTTATCTAATAAAGTTTTGTCAGTTATTTGCGGAAGATCAGGTTGTGGAAAAACGTATATATTATTTAAAATTTTAACGACTCCAAATTTTTTGGATTATAACAATCTTATAATTTATACAACAACGGCAGAACAACCCGTCTATCAATTTTTAAAATATGGATTTGAAAATAATCTTAAAAAACAGCAATTGCTTCATTATTCAAAGAATATGAAAAATCTGAAGATGAAGAAGAAATAAGTTCGTGGTGTGAAGAAGCAGCAAAAAATAGTCAGTTAGTAGAATCCAATAAAAATAAGCATATAAAGATACAATTAATAGATGATAGTGGTAATATGCAAGATCCTAGTAAACTAGATAAAACAATGAAACATTGTGTAATTTTTGATGATTGTGTTAATGATAGAAATCAGTCAGTTCAGAGAAATTATTTCACAAGAGGTAGACATAATAACTGTTGTGTTTTTTATTTAACACAAAGTATGTATTCATTAGACGGAAGTGTTATTAGAAAGAATGCAAATATATTTATACTATTTGAAATAAATGCAAGAAACTTAAGTGATTTGTTAAGAGATTTATGTGTAAGAAATAAAGATGAATTTAAACAATCGTGTAACAATGCTTGGTCAAAAGATTATGGCTTCATTACAATTAATATTGATAAAAAAATTCATGATAGAGTTATAGAACATTTCTTTGCCGAGTGATAAAAATATACAAATATAGTGTTATAATATTTTATTTATTTTATGTATATATCAAATTTGTCTATCTTAGAAATTAGAAAATGAAAAAGGTGAAGTAGTTATTCCAGCAGGTAAATTTTTTCTTTTATCATCAAATGGATCTAATGCTAATTTATGTTCTTCTTTTAAATACATTTTATGTTTCTTTGAATTAAGTCTATAATTACATGCTGTTTTTATTTCATTATTAAATAATACATTTTTATAATCTTGAAATGTTATTGAAATGTTAGCCACTGATGCCTTTGAAATTCCTTTTAATGTTTTGTGTGTTTTAATATTATTAGTTGTATTATAACAATAACATTTAGATTTTAAAAACATAGCTATTGTTATGAAGTCTTCATTTCCTTCTAATTCATCTTTTACTTTACATAAATCAGAAGGATGAATGATATCTTTTATTTTATTAATTTCTTCATCAAGTGAAGAATTATACGGTATTGTTAATTCTAAGAAAACAGAATCCGTATCTGTAAAGTGTAATTTATAGTTTTTGCCATAAGCAGGTGCTAAATAATCATATATAAATCTATACATAAATAGTTTAGCTAATTCTAATATAGTGAATCCAATAAAATTAAACTTATCATGTTTTACCCTAATTCGACGTAAATGTACAGCACATAGATTATCACTAAATCTAGTAGTTCTTTTATATGTAGGTTTCCTTGTTAAATTTTGAAACCTATCTCTATCATAAACTATTTCAATATTTTGTCTATTACGCACATTTTCTAAAGTCTTACCATAAAATGCATTATTCATTAATTTGAAGAACACGTTTCCAAAATCATCTTTATTTCTTTTAGCTATTTTACATTTTTCAATATTGAACTCTATATAATTTTTTAACCACCTAGATTTTCTATACACTAGTTTCCGGCGAATTTTTAAAAGAATCATTCCATGATCTAAATACCAATCTAGCATTCTTCCTTCAACAACATACTTTCCTTTATTGCTTTGTGTTAACATAAGTTTTTTTGTTGGTCTGTATTTCTTAGGAATTATAGATTTTTGATAATCTGAAAAATCTTCTATATTGGGAATTTTGTTTTCGGGACAGAAAGGAAAATATTTTGTTTTATCTTTTATTTCATCAGGGTATACTAAATCAACTTCATATATATAACCATGATTATAATTTCCATCATATGTTTTTTGATAATCTAGAATATTACACCATGACATTTCACCTGTTGGTAATTCTTGTATCATGCAAGAAGAATATAAGCTATTAAAATCATAATATAACAAATAGTTTTCTCTCATGATTTCATCAACTGCTGCTTGACTATCTTCATTTGATATAAGTCCTTCTATATTTTGATTAAACAATTTTATAAACTGATCGCTTTCTTCTGGAGATAAAGGTTTCATTATTCCATAATCATGAGGATTTACTTTTTTATTGTAACACTGTACATAACGATTACCTAAAACTGATGAAACTCCACCTCTAATTCCAGATTCAAAAAATAATAATTTATCATATTTTCTTTATAATGTTTAAGTTTAACATTTGTATGTTTTAATCCTGCTAACCATGTTAAACCTGGTGTAGAATAACAATAACATGGATCTATTCCGTAATATTCTAAACACATATCACGAAAGTTTTCAAAAAGATCAGCAAGGATTAATACATCTATCTGTGGATATTTCATTGTATAATCTTACATTGTTCTACAATTTAACTCTCTCCAATTCTTTTCAGCTTCTGCATAGTCTTCTTCAGATAATTGTGATTGTTTTAATGTTGATGTAAATTTATTTATTGGAGGAAGTTGTTTTTCTTCCATAATTTTGTTCACAGAATTAAAATCTCCAGTTATGTACTCATGCGGAAATATTCCTTTTAAAGGTTTTAAATTATATTTATTTAATATTTTACATTGTTCAGGTTTCAAAGTTTTTCCCATAACATCTAATGAATAAGGAGTAAAAAATCTAAATGCATCTAAAATTCTAATGCAACCTAATTGCATTGAAAAATATTCTTTTTCTGTTTTACATAGTACATTTATTTGTTGTTGTTGTAATTTTTCAGATGAAAATAAATCTTTCATTACTAGATGGAAATCATATTACAACCATTGTAGAAATATAGAGGAACAAAGTTATATTTAAATTTGTTAGCATTAAGATTACAAGAATTATGTGCTGCACCTCTATATAATCCATTTAGATGATCATGATCTTTTACTTTGTCGGCAGAGCCGTCGCTTAGCTTATCAAGATATCTACCTCTGTGAGTTTTATAATTTTTTGCAAATTCTTTTCCACAGTAAAAACATTTTGTTTCATTAATAAAATTTAATTTTTCTTTTTCTGTTAATGGCATCATTGGTATATTTGTTTCAAGCAATTGTGAAAAATAATTTTGTAATTCTTCTTCTACTTTCTTTGTAAACATTTCTGAACTATCTTCACCATAGTATTGATGATATTCTGATTTAAATAATTCAGGATAATTTGAATGAATGTACATTCCCCAACATAATGGTTTTTGTTCAAATAAATATTTTTCTTTACTTTGTTCAGGTGCACTTTTTTCATATTTACAAACCGAAGGTTCTAGGGCTTGGCCCGTACCATTATCAGAATTTTGTGTCATATTAACATTATGCTTCAAAATCACAATAAATAGTAAAGGGACTTTATTTTTAAAATACCATTTATTATATTCTAAATAATCATCTTTTGGAAATGTGTTTCTGACTGCTTCATTTTGTTGACAATTCTCCAAATGTTTATTCATTTCTTCTTTAGTTCTAAAGCTCGTCATACATTGGAGACAGGGAAAATTAGCATTATCTGAAGTTTTTGTAAATATAGAAACATCTTTACACAATATGAAATGACCCTGATAATATAATATATTCGCTTGTGCTGGTTGTTTTGTTTGTTCTAGTTTTTCAAATTTATCTTTATATATTTCATGTGTTTCATCAATTTCTTTTGTGAGATTAAATGTATTTCGATGAAAATTTTGATTTAATATTTGTAGCTCATAAATATATTCTTTATCATATTGTTCTTTATATTGTTGTAGACATTTTTTTAAGCATTCATTTATTTTTTGATTGGTTTCATTTTCGTCATTATTTAATTCTTTATTGTCTTCATTTAATTTTTGTATCGTTTCTATCTTATTTTGATATTTATGGCCATATTCTTGTACTAATTTTTTTGTTTGTTGTTGATAATCTGTTTTACATTTTTGTAAACTTTCATGTAAATTTTGTAATTTTTGTTGATATTCTAAAGATAAAGATAAATAATCGGAATCATAATCATAACTATAATTACGTCCTTTATAATTATTATGATTAATCATTATTGGTGATAGTGTTTTAACAATTTCAAATTTTTCAGTACATATTATATTTCCTTGGTAAAAAATATTATGATGCATGTAATTTCCTCTATCATTATATACTATTTCTGATTGACATAAATTTTTATTATTCAAATAAAATTTTTTTGAATCTGAGTAAAATGGAGTAATATTACCAATAGAAACATAATTCACATTTAATTCAAAAACATTTACTTCTATTAAATTTTTATTCTTTTTATGAAACTTTGTTAACCTATTATAATCATATGGAAATTCATCTAAGCCATCAGAGAGATCAAATTCCTTTATGTATTCTTCTTTATTGTAGTATCTTAGTCTTTCTTTATGATATTTTGCAGGATGTAAATGTGCTATAATACTCCACAGAAAACAATAATCATCTTCATTTTTTATGTTGATTATTTGTGGTGAACTGAAAGGCAAAGGAACATAACTACCACCAGTATTATTTTTATATTTATCAATTACTATTTTCTTAGATAGTATTTTAACAAATCTCCAACCAGATTCACGTAACTGGGCTTCAATTATACAATTTTCTAATTTAAGTATCATTTGTTCAAATATGGGTTGTATATCATTTACATTATGAATTTCTTGTGAATTTGTAAAATGTCCTTGTATTATTTCTTCAGGAATTCCATCAGGTCCATTTTTTGTATAAAGTACTTCTACATTCATATAACATTTGAAGGATTTCTTAAATATATTATAAAAGTTGGTTAGAATATCAGAAAAAGTTTCATCGGTTTCAGTATGTTCAACGGATTCATTAAATAAATATTTTATATCTGTTACGGCTTCATCGGTTCGTTCAGCTTCATCTGTTTTTTTAATTTCGTTTAATTCATCTATTTCGTTAAATTCATCAGTATCGCTAAATAAATATCTTCCATCTGGTACGGGCCAAGCCCTAGAACCTTCGGTTTGTATGGTCTCATCTTCACTATTAAAAACTTTTTTATATTCTGAATGTGAATAATCATCAGATATTTTTTTAACTTTTATATCAGTAGGTAATGTTTCTAGATAGCTTATATAATTATTTAATTTTAATATATTTCCTTCATCAACTCGATCTACATTTTGTAAATGCAATTTACTATTTAAATGAGATTGATAACTTCTTTTTGTTTGCAACTGTCTATTACATAAGACACAATAAAACTTGGTATTTTCCATTTTTTTTATTTTTAAAGAAAAAATTTGTGTTTTAATTTTAGATATAAACATTCTAATATCAAGGTCTTGAGAGCTATTTTATATTATTATATATTTCACGTTCTTAAGATATTTTATTTTCTTTATCACATTAAGTTTTATCATTTTAAGTTTTATCATATAACGTTTTATCAAAAGATAATTTAAATTTATTTTCACTAACTATTGATTCTTCATCATCATCAATTGATTCTTCATCATCATCATAAATTGATTCTTCAACATCATAAATTACACTTTTTGGTATAGAATGCCATTCCCTGATAGGATACCATTCCCTGATGGGAATATCTAATTCTAAATTATATTTATTATTTGATAATAATATAATAGAGAAAAATATTGGTCTTTGATCTCTTTTGGAAAATTTAATAACACCACCATAATCTGAATCACTTTTAGTGTTTATTAAAGATGATAAAATTTTAAATTGATTAGATGTAAATCCTAATTTAAAGTTTGTAGACCCGACACATAGTTGTCTAACAGTATCTTCAACTATACCATCATTATTATTTTCAATTGTAAGAAAATGAAATTTAGATAAATTTTGATTATATGTAGTATTAATATCATGTACATCAGTATGAGATATAAATTTTTCTTCACTTAAATTTTTATAATTACTAATATTTTTATAATCTTTTTTACCATTTACACCTTTTTCAGATGTTTCAGAATCATCATTTATATTATTATCATTATTATTATTATAAGATTCTTTAAGATCGGTTCGTTTATTATGATTATGATTATGGTCATTGTTAATAGTATAAGGTGTAGTCCACATATAAATTTTCTCTTGTTGAGCTAAACCATTTACGTAAGATTTTAATAAATTAATATTTAAATTTGAATATAATCCTATATATGTATCATCATCATATCTTTGCGGCATTTCTAATGTTTCTTGTTTATAAATTGTATCTCTATAATATACTTGACATAATAATTCTTCATTGTGTTTTTTACTCTCTATGTGAATGTTATATTGGTTTTGTTCATCAACAAATAATCTTATTTTTTCTTTTTAGAAAGATTTTAATTTTTCAACTAATTCTTTAAGATTGATATAATTAATAATTTTAGTTTCTATCCAATCAGTATTACTAATTGGTAACACTGCTCTAATAAATCCATAAACATTATTATGGCATATTATAACCATATTTTCTTTATTCAATTCCACATAAGCTACATCATTATATTTACTTACTATATCCATAAATTTAATAAATGGATCACCTGGAAATAAACAATAATTAGTTTCTATAGAAGGTAAACCTTTAGTCTGTTCTCTAAATATTTCTGCTTGTAATTCAAATAAAATATTTACATCTATACATGGATTATTATTATTATTATTATCAAAACATTTATTTTCAAATCCCGTTGATCTCGTCGAATAAGAAGAACAGGATGATGCGGACGAATACAATTTTTTTAAATTTGCTTTATCCATTTTCTTATTTTTATTAGAAAAAATTTTATTTTTTACTTTTATTAGAAAAAATTTATCTTTTTATTGTTAAAAAATGATGTTACCAAACGTTGGTGGAGGTGACTTCTAGTCACTGAATCTTAAAATATACATAATCGTGCGATTTTCGATGATTCGGAATCGCGCGAAAATCGAATCAGTCCGGCCACTTTGTCACACAGCATAAATTGATAACCAAAAAATCGCACTTTCTCAATATGAGTAAACTGAGTTCTATATTGTGCTCAAATATCGCACATTGTAGCCGCCATGTAAGTTTATGTGCAATATTGGATTTAAGCCATGACGGGAAGTACTAACGCGTCTGGATTTTTAGCTGTCATCAGTGCAGTATACCTGTAGAGAATCTGTAACTCACATGCAAACACAGGTGAGTTAAATTAAACGGCCCTAATTTTTTAAGGTAGTAGATCAGGGAAAATCAAACCAATTTTTAAATGAGATGCATCATAAACCCCTGAGTGTCGACAGGAACTCTATGGTTGTCAAAATGTTAACTTTGACGATATCCAACGCTTTGAATTTGTAAAGTTTTCCTTGTTTTACATGTTTATACATGATCGTATGCATTACTTTGAACAGTTGATCTGTGAATTTATGCTAAGATGAAGCTGTCTGTGTCTACAAGAGATTTCCTGTGGAATTCAATTGAGGTGCTGAATGGCCTTCATGGTCGCTGAAGTGGCTATAGAGTAGCCAAATTCATAAAAGAAAGCGAGTACTCTGAAATTGGTGCAATGATTTTTTTGAAACTTTTTGGTAGGTGTCTTTTTCATGTTTTTCTGGTAGATGCTTCTTAAAAGACGCATTTGGAGAGCATGATATCGAAGCAATCACAGCTCAATTTATAATCTACTCAATAGTATCGAACTACAATTTTCTCGTCAAGCATTCCCACCTAAATATATTTCTTACTTCTGATTACCTGCGTTGAGTCTCAATTGTTTCTTCGACATGATTGACGAAGTAAACTGATATATCAGTGGTATATAGTTAGACATCCGGCGCAACGCTTCGCTTCGCTTTGCTTCGCTTCGCTTGCGCCGGATGTCACACTTTTGCGGGTTTTTTCAAAAAAATCAAAATTTCAAAAATTTCAAAAATTTAGGTAGACTTCAAATTTCACGTGGCCGAAGGCCGAAGGGCGAAAATTTGGGTAGTGACAAATTTTCAAAAAAAATCAAAAATTCAAAAATTTAGGCGGTCTCAAAATATCACGTAATCGAAAATTTAGGCGGTCTCAAAATATCACGTGGACGAAAACTTAGGCGGTCTTAAAATATCACGTAATCTAAAAAATATCACGTGGTCCAAAAATATCACGTAGCCGAAGGCCGAAAATGTAGGCAGATGAAAATTTAGGTAGACCAAAAAATATCACGTAGTCCTAATATACCAGAAGATTGTATTCAAAATGTTTCTTTAAAAAATGGAAACCTCAACGGGGGAAGCCTCAGAAATGGAAGGAATCTGAGTGATCTGATGTCCATTCATTGTCTTTGTTGATCCGTGAAAAAATTATTTTTTATTTTCATGAGAAAACAATTTTTATTTCCATGACATATATATCTTTTATTGTTAAAAAAATGATGTTACCAAACGTTGGTGGAGGTGCATATATCCCGAATAATCGTGAATCAGAAATAGAAATAGAAAATTATATCATGAAAACTGGAGACGTTTTATCTGGTCCATTGCATCTTTCTTTTCTTCCGCAACAAAATACAGAGTTAACAAATAAACAATATGTTGATACACAAATCAATGACTTAAGAGAAAAATATATAAACGATGTTTTGGTTCCACTGATGAATGAATTAAAGTTGCTAAAACTTAATGACAAATCATTGAACGAAAAATTATTAAAACTTGATAAAAAGGATAGAGAGCTAGAAGCAGATATAGCAAAACTTTTTAAAAAGATTTCAGAACAATCAAAAATTTTAATATTACTTTCTATAAATTTAAAATCTGCAGTCATTAAAAATAAACATCAGATAAAATTGTTAAAAGAACAATTAGAAGATGAAATAGAAAAACTTCCTGAAAGAATTTAAAAAAATTTAAAGCAGTTACAAACTACATTCCAAAAAAGTGTTGATGAATTAAGTTCTAAAATTACTCAACAAATGAAAAAGATGAATAGAATAATAAATGAAGTAAACTCACTTAATCAAAAAGTTGATAAAATGAAAACTCTTAAAATCAATTTAGAAAATGAATTAAAGAAAAATTTACAAGAAAACTCTAAAGAAAATAAAGAACAGTTAGATGCCGTTAAAAGACAATTAGATGTCCTTAAAATTAAGTTAAATGCTCTTAAAACGGCGTTGAAGATGAATCAGGAGAAAATGCAAGTTAATAGAAAAGAAATTCAAGTACATCACACGCTACTTGACGCAATAGATAAAGTGCAACGGAAAATTAATAAAGTTATCACGAAGTTGTTGGACATTCACACACGTAAATCTTGATCGGACCAAAGGTCCTCAGGTTACTAACCAATCGTAAATATTTTTCCCAAAAGTCAAATTTATTCCTAAAAAATGCCTATAATTTATAAACACAATCTTAAACATTTTGCTTCAAATCAAAGAATTGCTCATGAACCATCCACGTATGAATCCTGTTTATCATTATGATAATAGAGAAACAGTTCACACGGAAGGAGCTGGCATCTTTTCTGGTATTGGAAGTATCGTTAACTTAATTAAAAATAATAAAGATTTGATTACATCTGCTGCTAAAGGAGCAGCTGCTATAGGTAGTACAGCTAGTGCAATATCAAATGCTGTTAAATCTCAAAACGAATTAAAACAACTAGAAGCTATTCGTAAACTTAGGAATGATTTTGAAGAGCTAAAAAAATTAAAAAAAACTTTCAGAGGAAACAAAAAACAAAATTGCTAACATAGCTGTGGGGGGTGAAACCTTGAGGAGCGGAGCTCCGTCTGATAGTAAACAGGAGAAGAAATCAGGCGTAGCTATAAAACGTTCAATTGAAGAAATAAGAGGTAATGGTCTAGCAAAATTCTAAAATTATATTTTAATAAAATTTTTTTAGTAAAATTTTTTTTAGCAAAATTTTTTTTAGTAAAATTATTTTAGTAAAATTTTTTTAGTAAAATTTTTTTTAGTAAAATTTTTTCTGTGTGTGAGAAAAACAACAAGTCAAATTATTTTTTATAAAAATGTCTTCGCTTATCGAAAATAAATTTAAATTAGATAAACCACCAGGTGTTAGTTATAATCAAAAAAAGAATGACTATATAAGAAATGCTATGAATCCCGGATCTTCTAGTAGAGTAAATACTGGAGGTGATTTAATTTTTGAAGTTGATAATCAGCAGAGTTATATATATCTACCTGATTCATTTTTACACTGTGAATATTCTTTGTATAGTGATGCCAATTTTACAACACCATTACCAGAAACCGATAATATTGCACTAGAGAATAATTTTTTCCCAAGATTATTTACACAAATGCGTTTAGATGTTGCAACTCAAAATATAGAAACAATAAGTGATTCTCCAGGTGTAATTGATACAATGCTTAGATTTGTAACAATTGGTGAAAATAATGAAAAGTATGAAATCGAAGGTTGGTTTCCTGATACTAATGATGGTATAATTGTTGATGATTTAACTCACGCTGGAACAGATGCAGCAGGAATTGCGAAAGATGTAGAAAATATTGCAAAACATTTAAATAAAACAAACAATAGTGCATATAAAGAAAGACGTAAATTTAACAAGAAAAGTAAACAGACAGTTAATTGGTCATTGTCTCCATTATTCGGATATTTAGATTATGATAAAATATCATATCAATTAAAATTGAAATTAATAATTCATCGTACAGCAAATAATGAATTAATATTTTTTGGTAAGACTGGAAAAAAAGCATATCTAAAAATTGATAGACTTGAATGGCGGATTGAGCACATTACTCCTAGTTTAGAGGTTGAAACAGCTATTGCAAAAAGATTAAATACTAACAAACCAATTCCAGTAAATTTTCTAAAGCGTACTGCTAGTTCAGTAACTTTTCCGAACAAAGATTTCACTGGCATTTTACTAGAACTGCGAATACTCCAAGATATTTATTACTAACTTTTCAAAGAAATAATTCTCCAAGTTTTGATAAGAACAACAATCTTTTTCATATTAATACAATTCGAAGTTTACAAGTTTCATTAAATCAAACCCGATATCCAATTGATCCATTAAGATTCGATGATACCAATAATCAATTTATGGAAGGATATGATTCTTATCGAAATCTTTGTATAGAATTTGGAGTTGAACCACAATTAACTCCTGGAGATTGGAGATTGGAGACATTTATCCTGTTTTCTGTTTCGATTTAAGTGCACAATCAGAAGATATTATTAAAAATTGTTGTGATGTAACAATTAATATTGAAAAGAAAGATTCCACAACTTCATTGATGGCTTATGGTTTATTGCTAGAAGATGTAAAATATTCTATTGAAATTCTTAATGGAAAGATGGCTAGGATAGGCTAAAGCCCAAGACTTCGTCGATTAATTAATTTTTTTTCATAACTTAAAATTTTCATAACTAGAATAGATTAAAAATTTTTAACTTAAAAATTTTTGGTAACTTCAAATTTATTCATAACTAGAATAGATTAAAAATTTTTGGTAACTTAAAATTTTTTTATTAAAAATGTCGCAAGCGAAAAGTAATAATAATAAAACTGTTGAATTAAAATTACGTAATATTGTTGACAAAAATGCACCTAAAACTATTACGATTGACAAAAAAAAGTATTGCATAAGTAAACCAATGATAGAGAATATTCAATTACAAGAAGAAAAGAATGGCGGGATTCTCCCATTAATTCCACTAATAATAGGTGACATAGCAGCAGCAGGATGTGTTGCAGGTGGGACAGCTGGTATTGTCCAAGCAGTAAATAAAAATAAATCAGAGAAAGCAGCATTAGAAGAACAAAAACGTCATAATAGGGAGTTAGAGAAAGTTGCTAGGGGAGAAGGAATAGTAGATAATTTTATTAGTGAATTAAAATTAGTTGATGAAGGAAAACGAGTTCTTAAAAATATTCTCCACAATGTTGATGATTTAATTGAAATTAAAGAAACAAAAGATGGTTCTGGAATATATCTAAGTCCTAGTATGATTCGGTAATAACCTCAGGACCTTTGGTTCGATAGGTTAGTAACCTGAGGACATTTGGTCCGATCGGCTAAAGCCTCTGAACAAGGTTCTATTCGGTAAAACTTTTATTTCATCTTTTAAAATGAATTCTACAAATTCCGAAAATTTAATTAAATTAAAAATTTCTAATTTAGATTTATTGAATTATCTCTTAAAAGTAAATAAAACCTCAAATTGTAAAATTTATGAAGGTAACGACATACAAAAAGCATTAGAAAACTTTTCTGGATTTATTTGGAGTAAATTTTCGAAAGAAAAACATCTTCCTGGTCATTCATATACCGGTCCAGGAACTCGATTAGATATAAGACTAGATGAGAATAATAATCGAAAACCAGGTGAAGAACCAATATTTAGAGTAGATGCCGCAGCTTATAGTCATGATTTAGCTTATCGAAATTATGATCTAAGTTCTCGACATGCAGCTGATAAGAAGATGATTCAAGAATTAGATAGTATTCAAAATCCTACATTTAGAGAAAAAATTGAAAAAATGTTTGTTAAGAAAGCTTTACAAGCTGAAATATTATTCGGTCAGGGGATAGATGAAACGACAGCAAAGCTGTCTGAGAGCAGCGCTCGAACCTACGCGTCCGAAATTCATAAAGAATACAGAAAGCCGAAATATCTATTGAAAGTAAAAGTATTTAATAAAGATGATATTTGTAGTGCTGATCTTATTCATATGCCGAATGAAGGAGGGTTTAAGTACGCATTGACCGTTATAGATTTATATACACGATACGCTTGGGTAAAGCCTTTAAAAAATAAAAGTGGTCTATCAGTTAAATATGCGTTTGAAGAAATCTTTAAAGAAAGTAGGAGAAAGCCAAAAAAATTGTTTCTTGACAAAGGGTCGCCATTTTATAACCGAAACGTTCAGCCACTATTTGAAACTGTTTATTCAACTGAAAATGCAGGAAGGCTGTAGTAATTGAGCGATTCAATAGATCATTAAAAAATAAAATTTTCAAAAAATTTACTGAGCAAGGAAATCAGAAATGGTTGAAGATATTACCAGGAGTTGTAGAAGAGTACAATAATAAAGTTCATTCAGGTATTGAAGAAACCCCAAAGAATGCTTCTGACGATCCTGATTTAATCCGAAAGAAAATATTCGAGAATAATAATTTGAATGAGAGTAATCCGAATTTTCAGAAACTTAAGCCGAAATTTAAAATTGGTGATAGAGTTAGAATATTTAAATATAAGAATAAATTTGAAAAGGGCTTCGTCGGATACTGGACGAAAGAGATATTTGAAGTTTCTAAAATAAATCAAACTTATCCGATCACTTATGAAATTAAAGATCTAGATAATGAGGATATCAGAGGCCGATTTTATCAAAATGAATTACAACGAAGTGATTTTTAATTATCATTATCATTATTATTATGATTCAGTTCCAACATAATATCAAGAAATGATACTCCTTTTTGTAATTTAAATAAAACATAAAGACATAATTGACCGCAATAAGTAGTTCCTGGTTTTTAAATTTGAAATGTATTATAAGTTCCATTGCCAAGTAATTTTCTAACTTCGTTTGTTGGAGGTAATCCATAAGATTCGAAATAGTAATTATCTCCATTTTTATTAGACATACATGCAGACCAATGTACTCCTTTTTGGTCTGACGTGTGAAGATTTGTTATGAAATTTATAGTAAAAGTTGGCTTATTTTTTAGGAATTGTAATTCGTCTCTCATCAATATGTGAAAATTCTTTATTTCTAATTGATTTGTGATTTTCTTTAGATCAAAATTCGTTGTTGTTTGTGTTCCATATAATTTCAAAAACTCATTTATGTTGCTCATTTTATAATAAAAAAATTTCTTATAGCGACCTCTAGAAGTCAGAAGGGGGGTATTGATTTAAAACTGTTCTCTAATGATGACTTTCCTTACTACTTAGTCAGAAGGGGGTATTGATTTAAAACTGTTCTCTAATGATGACTTTCCTTACTACTTAGTCAGAAGGGGGGTATTGATTTAAAACTGTTCCATAATGATGACTTTCCTTACTACTTATTCGATTTGGAAATGATTTAATTTAATCTAAATTAAAAAGGTACATTGTAAAAAATCGGTTTATTAGTAGAGTTAGTGTTTCGTACATCTTTAATCAACTGCAATTCATTTCTCATCAATATGTGAAAATTCTTTATTCCCAATTGATTAGCGATCTTATTTAAATCGAAATTCGTAGTTGTTTGTTTGCCGTATATTTTTAGGAAGTCTCTAATGTTACTCATTTTTATAGAAGATAAAATGTTTCTATTGTATTCCCGCAAATGTGAAATTAAAAACAACACGTGGATATTTCAATATGTATATTTACAAAACTGCAACCACACAAGTCTACAAATATTGATGTCCACAGCGTGGACAACGAATTTTCGTTCTCCAGTAAAATAAAATAAAATCAGCTACTACTATTCAACTTCCTTAAAACAATCGGTTATTAACTATATTACAAATTGCATTAACAATATGTCCACAGCGTGGACAACGAGTTTTCGTTCTCCAGTAAAATAAAATCAGCTACTACTTTTAAGTTCTTTTAAGCTTCTTTCCAAAAGCTTTCATATTTCCGAAGACAATCTTCTAACAATGATAAATTCCATTTCAAAAAACGTAAGGGTACATTTAGTCTACAAATCTTTGGAAAAATAGATGCCATCTTACCTAATTTAATTGCAAATGCAATTTCAGTCCTTGAATAAGAAATGTTATTAGTTTGCAATTAATGTTGAAAGTATGCCTTATCCTTTTCACACAGATCCAGTAAATAATTCGCGTGTTTTCCCAGGTAGATTTTCATCAGTATGTTAATAACGTTATTTTTCTTCTCCATCACATAAAGAGTATTTAAATTTGCAATGGCTTTAGCAGTATCTCCTGAAGGCTCAACAAAGTCTTCTAAGGAATCCACAAATTCATATCGGGTAGATAAAGACGTCGATAATTGATGATGAAGGTCGTCAATCTTTCCGCCCCTTTCTCTTTCTTTCTTTTCTTTCACAAGTAAGCGTTTTGCTTTTCTTCTCCGTTTTCTTTCCTTATCAAAAAATGTAGGGTCAAAAATAATAGGAAATTTCTCCATTTGTTCAATGATGAAAGTGTTGTATTCTTCCTTCTTATCATTGGGAATATATCGTTTTGAAATTTCTGCAAATACCTCCGGAAACGTAGCAATAGTGTTTGACTGCTCTTCGATAACTTCTTGTGTCATGACTGATCACAGCGCAGCACACGATACAATGACAGACGAGAGAGATAAATGAAAACAGTATAGCTGCCAGATGTCTTAACGTCATACGGGTGTGCTGACGCACTGGAAAGAATTAAAACAACTTCCCTAACGTACAATTAAAATCTCATTGTTTCACAGAGTAGTAGCAGAAGCAGCTGTTTGTTCTTTAATACATTGTTTCCTTTCAAATGTTTGCGTGGGGGGTCACAGCTCTTTGCTCTGAAATGCCTTTTCTTCATAAATGCGAGAAGCAGATGTTCTCTACAATTGAGTGATCATCTGACTGCAAAGCAGTAGCAACAACAGGAATTGTAAGAACGCCAGATGAAATGACAATTGTAAATACTTCTAAACTTATTGTTAAGAATATGCCAATTCCTTCAAATATTATTAGTCACATAATTTTAGTTATCTCATATTTTAAAAACCTGAAAAATGGATAAAATTCATGAATTTGAAATTCTCAACTTTTATGATTTTCGGTGTCCTGGAACGGTCATGATTTTCGGGGTGTAAAATTGCAATTCTCAAATTTTGAGTTTCTTAACTTTTATGATTTTTTCGGTGTCCTGGAACGGTCATGATTTTAAGGGCGGGTGTAAAATTGTAATTCTCAAATTTGAGATTTTGAAAAATTTGAAAAATTGGGTATTTTTAAAAACGCCTAAATTTATGAATTTAGGTCTTCATAACCTGAAAAAATGACCAAAATTCATGAATTTAGTCGTTTTTAAAGATACTGATTTTTCAAAAAATGGTACTTTTTAAATGGTCTAAATTTATGAATTTAGGTCTTAAAACCTTAAAAAGGGTTAAAATTCATGAATTTATGTCGTTTTTAAAGATACTATTTTTTTGAATTTTATGGTGTCCTGGAACGGTCTTTTGTCCATTACTAACTCTAAATACGAAAATTGAGGGCCTACAGCAATCGACGGACCAGGCATTGGAGGTTCTCTGACTGTCATATATCTTCATTCATATCAGTACATATCACATCACGATCATATTCCGCAAAAGCTAGCTCTAAATACGAAAATTGAAGGGACCAGAGCCTACAGCCATCGTCGGACCAGGCATAGGTGCTGTGACAGCCATAGAACTTCTGTCACAACAGTACATATCAATGCACAATCATATTCCGCAAAAGCTCATACGTGGGGAAGGAGAGTTAGTGGGGCAGGAGTGCACAAGGGGCAGGAGCGTAAGTAGTATATAGTGTGACATCCGGCGCGACGCTTCGCTTCGCTTGCGCCGGATGTCACACTTTTGCGGGGTTTTTTCAAAATTTTCAAAAAATCAAAATTTCAAAAATTTAGGTAGATTTCAAATTTCACGTGGCCGAAGGCCGAAGGGCGAAAATTTAGGTCGTGACAAATTTTCAAAAAAAATCAAAATATCACGTAATCGAAAATTTAGGCGGTCTCAAAATATCCCGTAATCGAAAATTTAGGCGGTCTCAAAATATCACGTGGACGAAAATTTAGGCGGTCTTAAAATATCACGTAATCGAAAATTTAGGCGGTCTCAAAATATCACATGGACGAAAATTTAGGCGGTCTTAAAATATCACGTAATCTAAAAATATCACGTGGTCGAAAATATCACGTAGCCGAAGATCGAAAATGTAGCCGAAGGTCGAAAATGTAGGCAGATGAAAATTTAGGTAGCCCAAAAAATATCACGTTGTCCTAATATAGCAGAAGATTGTATTCAAAATATTTATTCAAAATATTCATTTAAAAATGGAAGAAACAAAAGTGGATGAAACAAAAGTGGAAGGAACCTCAAGAATATATCCTTCGTTATCATATGAACGTAGTTCTACTTTAATGGACATTGAAAAGATTAACATTGAAAAAATGAATAAAGAAAAACACAAAGATAGAGTACGCTATATGAAAGATAAGGAATCTCAATTATTATTAAGATTAGAGCATTATAAAAAATTAAGAAAGAGATGGAGTAAAGTTAAGAATGTAACACAAGGAATTGGCATATTCTTAACAATAAGTTTAGGTGCTTTAACAATTGTTATATCTTCAGGTGTTTTAGTAATTCCAGTAGTTGCTACAGCTTTAACAGGTACGGGTGTTTTTGCAACTTCACTTGTTACAATGTTAGATAAATCTTTAATAACTAAGAAACGAAAATCATTAAAAACTAAGCATTTACATATTAAAGAAGTCTATGATAAACTACATTACTACTTTCAAAGAGTATGTGATGATAATGTTATTACGTTAGATGAGATTGAAAAATTTGATCAAATAGCTAATGAAGTAAATCAAATATCATTTCAATTACAGTCAGGAAAAGTTGATGATAAGAATAAACAGGATGGCAAAATTTCGAGTGATGGTAAAACTTTTACTGGTGGTAAAATTTCTAATGAAGAAAATGACAAAATTTTTTTAGAAGAGCTAAAAACTTTAAGCGAAAATTTAAGCAAAACTTTATTAAACAAAACCTTATTAAACAAAACTTAAAACGAGAAAACTTTAAACGAAAAGATGTCAGACAACAAAGCAATAAAAAATAATTTGTTCAGTAAAATGTTTTTGCTGTATTCCAATGTTACCACAAAATTCAAATATTATATTTTAAAAATGGATAAAATTAGAGCTGATAATTTTAAAAGAATAAAACAATTAGAAGAGTTAATAAAACAAAGAAATATTATGAAAGAAAATCATCTTCAACATGAATGATAAAAGCTGGTATTCAATCTGATATGTTTGAAAAATGCAGCAAACCGAGCAAGTAAAAACTGATTTTGAGAAAACTATGAAACCATTTAAAACTCTTGAAAAAGAAATTACAAATAATGATAAACAAATTGATACAACAGATCCAGAACACAAAACTATATTAGATGACTATGGATTACTAGAATCAAACATTAATAAGAAATTACCAAAATCTATGCAATTTGAACATTCTATTTCATATATAGATGGAAAAACAATACCTAGATTTTATCTCGGACAAAAAGAAATATTTCCACAACCTTTTCGAGGTTTAATTTTTTCACCAGATAAATATCCTTTTAATTTAGATAGAAATTTTGTTGACTTTTTAAGAGGAGCAGATTTAAATAATTATGCTGTAGAAGATCTCATAAAATATAAAGCTATGTTAGATAGAGTTGGTGCAGTAAAATCTCTAAGACTTTATAAACAATTAGAAAATTTATTATCAACGGGAGTTAAAGTAGGAAAAGGTTTATCTGAAAAACAGAAAACAGAAACAACTGTATTTTTACCAGATGATCCACAAGAATTACTAAATAGATTAAATATTTTAATATCTGCAATAAAAGAAGGACATAATTCTAGTTTCAATGAAATTCATGCTATATTGAAAAGACTGTTAGAAAAGAAGATTCTAAATGAAGAGGATTATAAAAGTGTAGCTGAAATATGTTGTTTCTAATTTTTATCTATGATTTTTATCTATGATTTTTATCTACGATTTTTATCTATAATATTTATTCAAAATGTTAACTAAAAAATGTGTTCAGCAGATTTAGACAAAATTAATAATCATTTAGAAAATTTGACAGAGATTTTGGGTTCATCAAAATTTAGTAGGACGTTAAAAATTATAACAGCTACTTCATCACACACTTGTAATTTAGAACCCATTCTACATTTGGAACAAAATAAAATTATCAAATTGCATTGACTAGTTTCTCTACATTTAACACTATTCAAAACGTTATCAAAGATGTGAATGATCAATTTAGATATTCCACTGATAAAGGCGAAACATGGAAAATACTAACTTTTCTTCCTGGTTCTTATGAAGTTGAATCAATTTCAAATGAAATTAAGAGACATTTAGGTATACCATTTAAAGATAAGAAACAATTACATTTTGCAGTTGAACCGGCAGTTAATAAATTTTCTCTTACTTTAGACGAAAATCATCAAGTTGATTTTAATCATGATAGATCATTGTAAAAGCTATTAGGATTTAATAAACAAACCTATAGTCAAGGTCATCATTTGGGTGAGAAGATTCCAAAAATAACTGAAATAAATTCAATTGTTGTACATTGTGACATTATTGAAGGAGGATATATAAATGGTAAATTATCAAATTTAATATTCAGTTTTCCAGCTTTTACTGTACCCATTGGTACAACAATGTACTAAATGTAATTCCACAAACATTAATATATTTCCCTATTACAAGAAAAACTATTAACAACATTAACATGAGAATCACTGATGAGAAAGGACAAGAAATAAATTTTGGAGGTGAAGAGATTATGATAGATCTTTTGATTCGGGAGGTATAAACTCCCACGCGAAGCTAGAGAAATTTAATTTTCTTCTTCTTCTTAAAAAATAAAAATAAAATAAAAATAAATTTTTTTATTAAAAAATGAGTGAAGTACCCCCATTAAATAAAAAAAAAACTCAAATTTAATCATCATCCAAATTTATCTAATAAAGTTTTGTCAGTTATTTGCGGAAGATCAGGTTGTGGAAAAACGTATCTATTATTTAAAATTTTAACGACTCCAAATTTTTTGGATTATAACAATCTTATAATTTATACAACAACGGCAGAACAACCCGTCTATCAATTTTTAAAATATGGATTTGAAAATAATCTTAAAAAACAGCAATTGCTTCATTATTCAAAGAATATGAAAAATCTGAAGATGAAGAAGAAATAAGTTCGTGGTGTGAAGAAGCAGCAAAAAATAGTCAGTTAGTAGAATTCAATAAAAATAAGCATATAAAGATACAATTAATAGATGATAGTGGTAATATGCAAGATCCTAGTAAACTAGATAAAACAATGAAACATTGTGTAATTTTTGATGATTGTGTTAATGATAGAAATCAGTCAGTTCAGAGAAATTATTTCACAAGAGGTAGACATAATAACTGTAGTGTTTTTTATTTAACACAAAGTATGTATTCATTAGACGGAAGTGTTATTAGAAAGAATGCAAATATATTTATACTATTTGAAATAAATGCAAGAAACTTAAGTGATTTGTTAAGAGATTTATGCGTAAGAAATAAAGATGAATTTAAACAATCGTGTAACAATGCTTGGTCAAAAGATTATGGCTTCATTACAATTAATATTGATAAAAAAATTCATGATAGAGTTATCGAACAATTGTTCTCTGACTATGCTTCGCCTCGAGGGGCTTCTCCCCGACTGAAAGTCGATAGAAAATATTTTCCCGGAGTGATCGAACGGAGTGACCGAATAATTTTTTCTTATAAATTTTTTGTTAATAAAAATAAAAAAAAATATGTTGGATGCTTAGAAGATAGAACATGTACCAGTTTTAAAAGATTATCGTCATCCTACAAATCCTGTAAATTCGAAGAAAGAAGTTAGATTTTATTATCATCATAAATACGTAGCGCTCGTTACAGATTATAAAACAAAACATGGTATTTAACCGTGTGTTAAAATAAAAGACTTTCTACTTTGTTTAAGAAGTTTCCGAGTATTTTTGGCGTATAATAATTTATGGTGGTTGGTTAAGAAAGAACATTTAACAACACATGAATTAGAAACATTACATCAATTACATATTCCTGTGTATATGTAAAAACGGAACCGAGGTTCTATGTAAAAATTCATTTTTTCTTTTAAAAAATATGAATCGTGAAATGTCTCTCGCACAAACGTCTAGGATTGATGAATTAATCAAGAAACAAACTGCTGAGTTTGATGCGCAAATTAAACATAGTAAACGTAGTAAACGTATTAAAAAACAGAAACGTACTAGGCGTAGTATTAGACGTAATGCTAAAAAACAGAAAAGTGGAACAAAAGAAATATTAGAAACTCCTATTAGTGATATCTTTTTTGATTATAGAATTAAGGATGAATTTGGTGATGATTTATGTCATTTATTTAATCCAAATGAAATTAAATATGAAAATGTATCTTTTATTAATGTAGTAAATGATATGCGGAAACTTTTAGCAAATGGCAAAATTATTAATTTACTTGGAAAAGTTATTAAAGATCAGGAAAATATAATTCAAAATTTTTACGTAACCTTCTATAATAAAAATTCATTTGAAATATGGTTTTCGAATCTGGATGAGAAATCCGATGCTAACGAATGGATTTTTACAGGTAATATTAAATATGAAGATTTTGGCATGAAGTTAGTACAAAGATCGCATAGAGGGGCAGGGATTAATATGAAATATAGAATCAAAGAATATTTCGGTGAATATTGTTATATTCCTTCTGAAGATTTTTGTTTTATTAAATGTTATAATGTTTTACGAGGCTTTAATGAAGAACAAGGAGAAATGATGAAAGAAATGTTTAATAATTTTTTATATAAAGAGAAAGCCACATCTAGAACAGGAGTAATGTCAAACTGCAAATTTTCTCAATTCAATAAATATTTTGGAGAATGTGTTCAATATTATAGTCCTGTCAATCGTCATTTAAATCCTAGAGGAATTGAAACGTTTCATAATTATGTTTATTACAATTATTTTCACGCAGGTTCAACAATTGGTCACTATTGTTTAATTGATAAATTTCATAAATTAAAAGCTATTAGAGAAATTGAAAATAATTTCAAACCCATATATAAAACAGTTACTGATGAAAATCTAACAACGGGTCCATATAAAATCATAACAAACAAAAAAATTGACTATGGTTCAACATATATTTGGGATCTCGAAACTTTTCCTGATCCTAACTGTTCAACAGCTCATCCTATTCCTTATGCTGTAGGAGCTATTAATTTTAATAAATTTATATGTTGTTTACCGAAACAAAGATTGAAAGAATTAGAAACACGTTTGTTAAGTGATATGATTAAAATTAAACGATCAAAAGAAGAAGATGAAATTAAAAATCTTAAAAAACAGATTAATGAGTATAATAATTTAACTGAATTAGAATTTAATAAACTTCAAAATTGTGTGAAAATATTTACGAGAACTGAGGATGATGAATGTCCGATCGGGGGAAACCCAGAGGACGTATGTCCGATCCATCAATTTTTTAAAACTCTTGAAAAATTTAATTATTCGAGAGTAACTTTAATAGCTCACAATTCATCAGGTTTTGATTCCTATTTTCCGATAAAAGCTAATTTTAAATTATCTAAACCGCCTCTTAAAACTTCAAGAGGAATATTGACTGCTTCATTACAAAATCCTTATACAACTGAATGTGTTAGTAGATACATTCAAAAATCTTTTAGATTTAAAAACAATATGAAAAAAGATTCACCTTCAGGTAAATTAGCACTTCAAACTATTATAATGAAATATAGTTATCAACATGTAAAAACAAGTCTTTCTAAATGGTGTGAGAATTTTAAAATTCCTATGAATGTGTGTAAATTAAATTATGAAATTGGAGACATAACACATGAAAATTATAAAGAAAAAGAAATTGAATGGAGACCATATTTAGTTAACGATATTCTTTCTTTAGCTTTTTGTATCTACAAATATAATAATGTTATGCAAGATTTAGTTGGTGAAGATATAACTACTAATTTGACATCCTCTGCTTTAACATTTAACGGTTGGATGAAAAGCGTACAAAATGACAATATAAATATTCATTCTCATATAGATTTATGGGCTAGAAATTATATTAGAAAATCTGTTAAAGGTGGAAGAGTTTCAGCAAATATAAGAAAATACATATCGCCATTTTGTAGCATCTTGTTACCAATATTAAAACAGTATTTACCTGGTCGCTACGCTGGTGGGGCTTTGTCCCCTGGCCGCTACGCTGGTGGGGCTTTGTCCCCTGGTCGCTGCGCTGGGGGGACTTTGTCCCTTGGAAGTAATTTAATGCATTTAATGAAACAGTATCGAGATTTAGGAGATAAAACTGAAATTTGTAAGAAAATTTCAAATCAACTACTTGAACAAAAACATGAATTTCTAATGGCTTTTGATGCCACATCTTTATATCCATCAGCTATGTATGATGAAAATTCAGAATATCCTAAAGCTGAATCCGCTAGAAAATTTAGACAAGAAGAAGAGCGGGAAATAGTATATAAATTTATTACTCAAACGTTTAGACCTAAAACTGGAATATTTACAGTTGTGTTTCAATATCCGAATGATATGTTTTTCCAACCAGTTCCTATTAAAGATAAAGTTAAAAATCAAAATAATAATTCTCATGTAAAAGTAATCAGGTTTAGAAATGGTATATGTTATGATGTATTAACTTCTGTAGACATACAAGAAATTGTTAGATGTGGGGGAAGAATCTTACATATTACTGATGGTATAATTTATGAAAAAAATTATCAAGTTTCACCATTTCGAAATTATATTGAAAAACTTTTTAATTTGAGAAAAAGATATAAAGCAGAAGGAAATACTGTAGGCGATGGGTTAATTAAATTATTGATGAATTCGCTATATGGCAAAACTGTGCAAAAAAGATATAACCACTAAATATCATTTATGGAATGAGAATACATTGAGAAAAAATTTCACTCAAGAAGTAAAAGAATATGAAAAATTAAATGATGAACAATATTTAGCGAAAGTAGAAATGGAAGATGATGAATTTCTCAAAACTAATATTGTAAAAGATGGGAAGACGTCATTCATGCCATCACACTTAGGTTCTTTTATTCTTTCTCACTCTAGAAGAATCATGAATAACTTTATTTTAGAAATTAATGGTTTCAACGAAAAATACATTCATTATACAGATACTGATTCAATATACATTTCTAATGAGCTCTTCAATAAATTAGATGCTGCTGGATATGTTGGTGGGGAATTGTGTCAAGGAAAAATGATTATGGAAATGGTGGAATTATTTTTGCAATGTTTATTGCTCCTAAAATAAAATATTGTATTACTGTAGATGAACAAGGGAGACTTAGTGAAAAGAAAACATTCAAAGGATATTCACAAGATAAAGTAAAAGTAGAAGATTTTCTAAAATTATATTCGGGGAAAACATTATCGACTACAGTTAATAAACCATGGAAAAGATCTTTAGAAACTGGAATTAGTATTCCTGATAAAAATAATAATACTGAAGAAAAAAAATTTTCTGGTCAAATAAATATTCTTAAGCGTCAAGCACCTGATGAAAATGAAACTATGTTACCTTATAACGGAGAAGATATTCAAGCTGAAATATTTCAAACAATCGTCTGTGAGAGTAATTCAAGTGATGATGATGACACGTGGGAATAATAATTTTTTTATTACATCTAAAAATTTCATAACATCTAAAAACTTATTACATCTAAAAATTTTATTACATCTAAAAACTTATTACATCTAAAAATTTTATTACATATGAAAAGATATTTATCGAATATTTTGGTATTTTCTATTAAGTTTTATCATATAACGTTTTATCATATAGCGTTTTATCAAAAGATAATTTAAATTTATTTTCACTAACTATTGATTTTTCATCATCAATTGATTCTTCATCATCATCATCAATTGATTCATCATCATCATAAATTGATTCTTCAACATCATAAATTACACTTCTTGGTATAGGATGCCATTTCCTGATAGGATACCATTCCCTGATGGGAATATCTAATTCCAAATTACATTTATTATTTGATAATAATATAATAGAGAAAAATATTGGTCTTTGATCTCTTTTGGAAAATTTAATAACACCACCATAATCTGAATCACTTTTAGTTTTTATTAAAGATGATAAAATTTTAAATTGATTAGATGTAAATCCTAATTTAAATTTTGTAGACCCGATACATAGTTGTCTAACAGTATCTTCAACTATTCCATCATTATTATTTTCAATAGTAAGAAAATGAAATTTAGACAAATTTTGATTATATGTAGTATTAATATCATGTACATCAGTATGAGATATAAATTTTTCTTCACTTAAATTTTTATAATTACTAATATTTTTATAATCTTTATTACCATTCACACCTTTTTCAGATGTTTCAGAATCATCGTCTATGTTATCATCATCTATATTATTATCATTATTATTATTATAAGATTCTTTAAAATTCACATTTTCATAATGTTTAAAACTTTTATTATTTTTAGAATTTTTATCGGAATCTAAACTGTTATAGGGTGTTGTCCACATATAAATTTTTTCTTGTTGAGCTAAACCATTTATATAAGATTTTAATAAATTAATATTTAAATTGGAATACAATCCTATATATGTATCATCATCATATCTTTGCGGCATTTCTAATGTTTCTTGTTTATAAATTGTATCTCTATAATATACTTGACATAATAATTCTTCGTTATGCTTTTTACTCTCGATATGAATATTATATTGGTTTTGTTCATCAACAAATAATCTAATTTTTTCCTTTGAGAAAGATTTTAATTTTTTAACTAATTCTTTAATATTGATATAATTAATAATTTTAGTTTCTATCCAATCAGTATTACTAATTGGTAATACTGCTCTAATAAAACCATAAACATTATTATGACCAATAATAACCATATTTTCTTTATTTAATTCAACATAAGCTACATCATTATATTTGCTTAAAATCTCCATAAATTTTATAAATGGATCACCTGGAAATAAACAATAGTTAGTTTCTACAGAAGGTAAACCTTTAGTCTGTTCTCTAAATATTTCGGCTTGTAATTGAAATAAAATATTAACATCTATACATGGATTTGTGATAGTATTATTATTATTATTATCAAAACATTTATTTTCAAATCCCGTTGATCTCGTCGAATAAGAAGAACAGGATGATGCGGACGAATACAATTTTTTTAAATTTGCTTTATCCATTTTTTTAATTTTTATTAGAAAAAATTTTATTTTTTTATTGTTAAAAAATGATGTTACCAAATGTTGGTGGAGGTGCATATATCCCGAATAATCGTGAATTAGAAATAGAAATAGAAAATTCTATCATGAAAACTGGAGACGTTTTATCTGGTCCATTGCATCTTTCTATTCTTCCGCAACAAAATACAGAGTTGACAAATAAACAATATGTTGATACACAAATCAATGACTTAAAAGAAAAATATATAAACGATGTTTTGGTTCCACTGATGAACGAATTAAAGTTGCTTAAACTTAATGACAAATCATTAAACGAAAAATTATTAAAACTTGATAAAAAGGATAGAGAGCTAGAAGCAGATATAGCAAAACTTTTTAAAAAGATTTCAGAACAATCAAAAATTTTAATATTACTTTCTTTAAATTTAAAATCTGCTGTAATTAAAGATAAACAACAGATAAAATTATTGAATGAACAATTAGAAGATGAAATAGAAAAACTTCCTGAAAGAATTAAAAAAAATTTAAAGCAGTTACAAACTACATTCCAAAAAAGTGTTGATGAATTGAGTTCTAAAATTACTCAACAAATGAAAAAGATGAATAGAATAATAAATGAAGTAAACTCACTTAATCAAAGAGTTGATAAAATGAAAACTCTTAAAATCAATTTAGAAAATGAATTAAAGAAAAATTTACAAGAAAACTCTACAGAAAATAAAGAACAGTTAGATTCTGTTAAAAGACAATTAGATGTTCTTAAAATTAAGTTAAATGCTCTTAAAACGGCGTTGAAGATTAATCAGCAGAAAATGCAAGTTAATAGAAAAGAAATTAAAGTTCATCACACGCTACTTGACGCAATATATAAAGTGCAACAGTCAATTAATAAAGTTATCTCGAAGTTGTTGTCCATTCACAAACGTAAATCTTGATCGACGAGGTCTTGGGTTTCTAACCTATCGGAGCGAAGCTCCTCCAGGCTTTAGCCGATCGGACCAAAGGTCCTCAGGTTACTAACCAATCTTAAACGTAAATCTTAGCGCAAATATTAACGTAAATATTTTTTCCCAAAAGTCAAATTTAATCCTAAAAAATGCCTATAATTTATAAACACAATCTTAAACATTTTGCTTCAAATCAAAAAATTGCTCATGAACCACGTATGAATCCTGTTTATCATTATGATAATAGAGAAACAGTTCACACGGAAGGAGCTGGCATCTTTTCTGGTATTGGAAGTATCGTTAACTTAATTAAAAATAATAAAGATTTGATTACATCTGCTGCAAAAGGAGCAGCTGCTATAGGTAGTACAGCTAGTGCAATATCAAATGCTGTCAAGTCTCAAAACGAATTAAAACAACTAGAAGCTATTCGTAAACTTAGGAATGATTCCGAAGAACTAAAAAATTTAAAAAACTTTCAGAGGAAACAAAAAATAAAATTGCTAACATAGCTGTTGGGGAAACCTTGAGGAGCGGAACTCCGTCTGATAGTAAACATAAGAAGAAATCAGGCGTAGCCATAAAACGTTCAATTGAAAAAATAAGAGGAAATGGCGTGAGTAGCAACCTTCGGTCTAACCAGCAAAGCTGTAGCGGAGCTGGTCTAGCAAAATTCTAAAATTATGTTTTTTAGTAAAATTTTCTTAGTAAAATTTTTTTAGCAAAATTTTTTTAGTAAAATTTTTTTAGTAAAATTTTTTATGCAGAATTTTTTCTGTGTGTGAAAAAAACAAAAACTCAAATTATTTTTTATAAAAATGTCTTCGCTTATCGAAAATAAATTTAGATTAGACGATCCTCCGTTCGTCAGTAATAATCAAAAAAAAGAATGACTATATAAGAATTGCTATGAATCCCGGATCTTCTAGTAGAGTAAATACTGGAGGTGATTTAATTTTTGAAGTTGATAATCAGCAGAGTTATATATATCTACCTGATTCATTTTTACACTGTGAATATTCTTTATATAGTGATGCTAATTTTACAACACCATTACCAGAAACCGATAATATTGCACTAGAGAATAATTTTTTCCCAAGATTATTTACACAAATGCGTTAAGATGTTGCAACTCAAAATATAGAAACAATAAGTGATTCTCCAGGTGTAATTGATACAATGCTTAGATTTGTAACAATTGGTGAAAATAATGAAAAGTATGAAATCGAAGGTTGGTTTCCTGATACTAATGATGGTATAATTGTTGATGATTTAACTCACGCTGGAACAGATGCAGCAGGAATTGCGAAAGATGTAGAAAATATTGCAAAACATTTAAATAAAACAAACAATAGTGCATATAAAGAAAGACGTAAATTTAACAAGAAAAGTAAACAGACAGTAAATTGGTCATTGTCTCCATTATTCGGTTATTTAGATTATGATAAAATATCATATCAATTAAAATTGAAATTAATAATTCATCGTACAGCAAATAATGAATTAATATTTTTTGGTAAGACTGGAAAAAAAGCATATCTAAAAATTGATAGACTTGAATGGTGGATTGAGCACATTACTCCTAGTTTAGAGGTTGAAACAGCTATTGCAAAAAGATTAAATACTAACAAACCAATTCCAGTAAATTTTCTAAAGCGTACTGCTAGTTCAGTAACTTTTTCCGAACAAAGATTTCACTGGCATTTTACTAGAACTGCGAATACTCCAAGATATTTATTACTAACTTTTCAAAGAAATAATTCTCCAAGTTTTGATAAGAACAACAATCTTTTTCATATTAACACAATTCGAAGTTTACAAGTTTCATTAAATCAAACCCGATATCCAATTGATCCATTAAGATTCGATGATACCAATAATCAATTTATGGAAGGATATGATTCTTATCGAAATCTTTGTATAGAATTTGGAGTTGAACCACAATTAACTCCTGGAGATTGGAGATTGGAGACATTTATCCTGTTTTCTGTTTCGATTTAAGTGCACAATCAGAAGATATTATTAAAAATTGTTGTGATGTAACAATTAATATTGAAAAGAAAGATTCCACAACTTCATTATTGCTAGAAGATGTAAAATATTCTATTGAAATTCTTAATGGAAAGATGGCTAGGATAGGCTAAAGCCCAAGACTTCGTCGATTAATTAATTTTTTTTCATAACTTAAAATTTTCATAACTAGAATAGATTAAAAATTCTTAACTTAAAAATTTTTCGTAACTAGAATAGATTAAAAATTTTTGGTAACTTCAAATTTATTCATAACTAGAATAGATTAAAAATTTTTGGTAACTTAAAATTTTTTTATTAAAAATGTCGCAAGCGAAAAGTAATAATAATAAAACTGTTGAATTAAAATTACGTAATATTGTTGACAAAAATACCCCTAAAACTATTACGATTAATAAAAAAAAGTATTACTTAAGTAAACCAATGATAGAGAATATTCAATTACAAGAAGAAAAGAATGGCGGGATTCTCCCATTAATTCCACTAATAATAGGTGGCATAGCAGCTGCAGGAAGTGTTGCAGGCGGGACAGCTGGTATTGTCCAAGCAGTAAATAAAAATAAATCAGAGAAGGCAGCATTAGAAGAACAAAAACGTCATAATAGAGAGTTAGAGAAAGTTGCTAGGGGTGACGGAATAGTAGATAATTTTATTAGTAAATTAAAATTAGTTGATGAAGGAAAACGAGTTCTTAAAAATATTCTCCACAATGTTGATGATTTAATTGAAATTAAAGAAACAAAAGATGGTTCTGAAATATATCTAAGTCCTAGTATGATTCGGTAATAACCTCAGGACCTTTGGTCCGATCGGCTAAAGCCTCTGAACAAGGTTCTATCCGGTAAAACATTTATTTTATCTTTTAAAATGAATTCTACAAATTCCGAAAATTTAATTAAATTAAAAATTGCTAATTTAGATTTATTGAATTATCTATTAAACAAAAATAAAAACTCAAACTGTCAGCATATTGTAGGTGACATACAAAAAACATTAGAAAACTTTCCTGGATTTTTTTGGAGTAAATATTCGAAAGAAAAACATCTTCCCGGTCATTCATATACCGGTCCAGGAACTCGATTAGATATAAGACTAGATGAGAATAATAATCCAAAACCAGGTGAAGAACCAATAAATAGAGTAGATGCCGCAGCTTACAGGCATGATTTAGCTTATCGAAATCATGATCTAAGTTCTCGACATGCAGCTGATAAGAAGATGATTCAAGAATTAGATAGTATTCAAAATCCTACATTTAGAGAAAAAATTGAAAGAATGTTTGTTAAGAAAGCTTTACAAGCTAAAATATTATTCGGTCAGGGTATTGATGCGTCAGCAAATGAAACGACAGCAAAGCTGTCTGAGAGCAACGCTCGAACCTACGCGTCCGAAATTCATAAAGAATATAGAGGGCCTAAATATCTATTGAAAGTAAAAGTATTTAATAAAGATGATATTTGGAGTGCTGATCTCATTCATATGCCGAATGATTCTGATTATAAATACGCATTGACCGTTATAGATTTATATACACGATACGCTTGGGTAAAGCCTTTAAAAAATAAAAGTGGCCTGTCAGTTAAATATGCGTTTGAAGAAATCTTTAAAGAAAGTAATAGAAAGCCAAAAAAATTGTTTGTTGATAAAGGGTCGGAATTTTATAACCGAAACGTTCAGCCACTATTTTAAACAGACGAAAGTCATCGCGAAGGCTCAGTTTATTCAACTGAAAATGCAGGGAAGGCTGTAGTGATAGAAAGATTCAATCGGACGTTAAAAAATAAATTATTCAATAAATTTACTCAGCAAGGAAATCAGAAATGGTTAAAAATATTACCAGGAATTGTAGAGCAGTACAATAATAAAGTTCATTCAGGTATTGAAGAAACCCCAAAGAATGCTTCTGACGACCCTGATTTAATACGAAAGAAAATATTCGAAAATAATTATTCGAATGAGAGTAATCCGAATTTGCAGAAACTTAAGCCGAAATTCAAAATTGGAGATAGAGTTAGAATATTTAAATATAAGAATAAATTTGAAAAGGGCTTCGTCGGATACTGGACTAAAGAAATATTTGAAGTTTCTAAAATAAATCAAAGTTATCCGATTACTTACGAAATCAAAGATTTAGATGATGAAGATATCAGAGGCCGATTTTATCAAAATGAATTACAAAGAAGTGATTTTTAATTATTATTATTATTATTCAATTCTAACATAATATCAAGAAATGGCACTCCTTCCTGCAATTTAAATAAAACATAAAGACATAATTGACCACAATAAGTTGTTCCCGGTTTTTGAATTTGAAATGTATTATAAATTCCATTGCCAAGTATTTCTCTTACTTCATTCGTAGGTGGAAGTCCGTATGAGTCAAAATAATAATTATCTCCGTTTTTACTAAAGATACCTGCTGACCAATGTACGCCTTTTTGGTCTGAAGTGTGAAGATTCGTTATGAAATTTACAGTTGGCCTATTTTTGATCAATTGTAATTCGTCTCTCATTAGGACATGAAAATTCTTTATTCCCAATTGATGTGCGATTCTCTTTAGATCAAAATTCGTTGTTGTCTGTGTTCCATATAATTTTAAAGAACTCGATCAGGTCAGTCATTTTAAATGAAACAAAAATCCAAATTGTCAACGTTCATTGTCACTTTTCAATCTCCACTCAAATAAGTTGCAATAAATGTTACTACTTGTTACTTATGAAGTAGAATCCATCATTTATATGAAACGAGAATCCAAATTGTCAACGTTCATTGTCACTTTTCAATCTCCACTCAAATAAGTTGCAATAAATGTTACTACTTGTTACTTATGAAGTAGAATTTCACGTTTGCAAGTCTTCTAATTCCTGCGTGAGTCCAGTATGTTGCGCAGGTTGTTGTTCAGTTTGTTGCACATTGGGTGAATCAAATATGGATTCTGCTATTCTTTGCTGTTCCTCCTCTTTTTCACGATCAATATAATCTTCAAGATGAGCAAAATTCTTCATCACAAAGTAAATTGATAGAGAAGAATTGGCTAAGTTTGGATAGTTCTTTGATAATTTGAATAATTTGATCAGTAATGTCACATATGAACGTGAAAACTTTATTTTGTGGGTCTCATTTAACTCTTTCACGAATTTTGTATAATTCATATTGGACAATAACTTCAGCCGTTGAAAAACTTCACCTTGTAAAACATAGCAGCGTAGAAGATTCCGATGTGTAATTTTCTCAAAACCAATGAGTTTATTCAATGAAGAGATACACGATGATGTACTTATAATATCCTTTTTCTCGAGAAATACAGGTAAATTTCTGCTGTCAACATCCTTGAATGAATCTCGGATTATTTCAAACACTTCTCTCTTTTTATCTTCTTCGTTTCCACTCGTCTTCTGTTTCTTTCTTAGTGATTCAAGAATAAATTTTGTTGATATCGTTTTAAAGAAATCCAGATGGTCTGGTGAAATAGGAGGCAAAACTTGATCCACGAAGCAACAAAATTCTCTCTCTATTTTGCTGACGGAAGACATTGCAAATGAGAACTTTGCTTCTAGCGCACACGGAACAATGACAGAAGAGAGAGAAATGAAAACAGCTGCCAGATGCTTTGACGTCATGCGCTTGTGCTGACGTGCTGGTAAGAATTAAAACAACTTCCCTAACGTACAACTAAAATCTAATTGTATCACAAAGCTGTAGCAACTACTGGAATTGTAAGAACGCCAGATGAAATGACAATAGTGAGAGCGCCTAAACTTATTGTTAAGAATATGCCAATTCCTTGTGTTACATTCTTAACTTTACTCCATCTCTTTCTTAATTTTTTATAATGCTCTAATCTTAATAATAATTGAGATTCCTTATCTTTCATAAAGCGTACTCTATCTTTGTGTTTTTCTTTATTCATTTTTTCAATGTTAATCTTTTCAATGTCCATTAAAGTAGAACTACGTTCATATGATAACGAAGGATATATTCTTGAGGTTCCTTCCACTTTTGTTTCATCCACTTTTGTTTCTTCCATTTTTAAATGAATATTTTGAATAAATATTTTGAATACAATCTTCTGCTATATTAGGACAACGTGATATTTTTTGGGCTACCTAAATTTTCATCTGCCTACATTTTCGACCTTCGGCTACATTTTCGATCTTCGGCTACGTGATATTTTTCGACCACGTGATATTTTTTAGATTGCGTGATATTTTAAGACCGCCTAAATTTTCGATTACGGGATATTTTGAGACCGCCTAAATTTTCGATTACGTGATATTTTGATTTTTTTTGAAAATTTGTCACTACCTAAATTTTCGCCCTTCGGCCTTCGGCCACGTGAAATTTGAAATCTACCTAAATTTTTGAAATTTTGATTTTTTGAAAATTTTGAAAAAACCCCGCAAAAGTGTGACATCCGGCGCAAGCGAAGCGAAGCGTCGCGCCGGATGTCACACTATATACTACTAGCGTACAGTTGTGAGGCAGGGGCGTACATTTCATATTCGTCCGTGGGGCAGGAGTGTACAAGTGGGGCAGGAGAGTACAATTCGGTGGGGCAGGAGCGCACATTTCTTATTTATATATATATATATATATATATAAATATATATATATATATATATATATATATATATATATATATATATATTTAGACAAGTAACCTGGCAATTGATAAATTTATCAAATCTCGTGGTCTCGTGGTGTCTCGTGGTGGTTACATCTGTTGAGATTTGATAAATATATATATATATATATATATATATATAATATGTATATATATATATATATATATTTTGCTCCTGAGTAGGATAGCAGTGAGACATTTAAATATATCGAGCTGATTCAAATTAGATCAAATTAAATTAAATCCGATAACCACAATAATTCTAGTGTTTCGATTGTTAGCGTCTGAATGAATTATTTTATAGACCACTTATATACATAAAGCTCTTATTTCATTTAATTACATATTAAAATATGAATTTGCATGCTGATACTTACATGTTGCGACGAAAGCAATCGACACAGAAATATGAGAAGCATTGAGATCGAAACACGCAGTTGGAAAACAGCGACAAGTCATATTGTCTATCGAGATCAAGTATGTTTTGATTGCTTCATTCACCAGAAGTTCTGCTCTGCTGACGTCGATTTTCACTGGATAAATACGAGAATTTTTCTCGTATATCAATTTTCGTACATGTAAATCTATCGCAGATGAAAAGTTGCTTCGTTCGAGGAATTCTTCACCACGGCGAAGGTTGTATTATTTAATCCATGCGTCACTCGATCTGACATTGTGCCCGATGAAAAATATAACACTGAGAAGTGATCTCTGTACACGGATGAAGGATATAGCAGCAATGGCGTACGTTGTTAAAGTCCACACTGCTATATTTGACGTAACATCATCATTACTCAGCTTCGCGATGCCATGAATTTAATGCCCGCTGCACGCTTGTCTATGGCTGCACGCGAGACGCGTCAGTGCATCATCGATCCACCTGTATTCTGTAGCTGTCGGCAGGCGAAACCGGACAAAGACGAATGCGGCCGAAGGATGGATAGCGATGGAATGCGTCTGCTAATGCGACAAGGGCGGGGAGATTGCGCAACGGAACATGACTGTGGTAAAGCTTTCAAAATCACATCACTTCTGAAGATTCAGATGCATAGCATGCTGCTAAAAGCAAACTGAATGTAGGCCTACTATATAATTGGTTACTAGGTTGTCATACAGGTGTTATCGTCATAAAATTAGAGCGGGGAGAAAAAAACGTAAGAGTTTTTTTAACTTTAAAATCTTTTTAAACTTAAGACTTAAAAACTAGCGAGCACTCAAAAGATCATTTCATTTGAAGACATAATTATGAAATGCGGATTTCAATCTTGCGAGATGGTGTGACAGTTTTTCCTATGCATAAAAATACTGTCGCGTGAAAGAGACTATAGCAATAATGCTTTTGATGCATCAAATATATCTAAATGCATAGATAGGAATGAGAAGAGAGGTGGGATCGAACAAGGAGAGAGAGAAATATGAAGAAGATAAAGTGGAAATAACAGAGAAGAGAAAGAGTGAAAGGAAAGGAGAAAATGAGAGAGATATGAGGAGATACGAAGGAAAAGAAGTGGAATAGCAAGTGAACAAGTTGATGAAGAAGAAGAGAGATGGATGAAAGAGGATGGAGAGAGGAGGAAGCAGAGAAAGAGAGAGGAGGAAGAGGAAAAGAGAAATCGAGGAGAGGTTTATGAATTTTTTTTTACTGCTACGTAAACACAACGTATATGTGCTACGTAGAAGCAACCGAGCAGCAACCGACGGCTACGTAAACACAACGTTTATCTGCTACGTAGAGGCAACCGAGCAGCTACCGACTGCTACGTATCCACGACGCATTTGCTACGTAGAAGCAACCGAGCAGCAACGCTCATATAGGCAAAACGTCAAAAGCGCTGAAAATATGCTGTAAGTGTAGGATAAGTATCATTAGCTCCGTATCTGCTGCGTAATGCCACCAAACAACTTGCTACGCTACGCTTTGGAACGTTTGGCACCGATTGCTACGTATCAGCTACGTAGGATTGTTAGCCGGGTATGCTATTCATATTTTAATTGATAATCTGCCTGACAAGTTAGCGGCGTTTTTTCTAATATTTCCCGCATTTAATTACCGCACATCACGTGATCTTTTTCTACATTATCTCTCAGCTTGAAGCGTATTCGGTGGCTATCTATGCCGTCCTCGTTCAGTGCTTTGTGCTAAGATATCGGCGCCAGACTTTCCAGTATAGCTTTTGCATTCGAGTGTTGAGACTGCCTGTAGACCATAGAAATCGACAACAATAAAACCTCTAGAACGGAGGTTCAGCTTCATGCAATACACAATAGTGGCACAAAAATCGCACGCATTTTCACTTAGATACACCTGTCAACGGCTGTATCATTGGGTTAGAATCAGTCACATGTGTAAATCTAAGCTTTTCATTGGTCATTCATGCCCCAACTTAGTTCCCCCGGATGTGCCGCGACCTTGAGTCAATTGAGGTGTGCGACATTGAGCACACCTCGCGGCTTACTCTACCCCCCTCACTGAAACCTGACACCACACCATGCCAGATTTCGTGCAGAGAAATGACTGACTTTTGACATAGCTATCCGACAATTCTGACCGTCTGTGAGGACAATTTAACCAAATGAACATCAAAATCCTTTATCAGTGCACTTTCACACTTTGTCGAAATCGAATTTATGAATGGATTTGGAGATGAATGGTATTTTATTTAGCCTACTGCAGAACGAGTATCGGAAACGAAGATGAGAAAGTTGTTATTGTTCTGTAAAAACGGCTGCTATTTGTTACTGTTCTCAACCTATCTGATAATCTTCGATAGAGTGACACTCCCGATTACTATAGAATAGACCAGTGGTGGGCAACCAAGTTGGGTGGGAGGCCACAAGTAGTGGCCCGCGAGAGGGCTCGCGGGCCACCAATTTTAAAAGGCAGAAATAGGTAAGTTCAAAATTCATTCACTGAGTGCTTTTGAAAGTAGTTTTTAGGACTGATGTACTGTACATGTACATAGTGGTAGCACATGGCATAATTGTATTTCTAAATGTATGCAGCAGCAGTGTATTCAACTAAACTGTTGTCTTT
Source organism: Prostheceraeus crozeri (assembly GCA_907163375.1). Lineage (NCBI taxonomy): Eukaryota > Metazoa > Platyhelminthes > Polycladida > Euryleptidae > Prostheceraeus > Prostheceraeus crozeri. The sequence goes on along the minus strand of CAJQUW010002662.1, from coordinate 304,930 downwards.
TAAGAAACTGCATTTAACATCCTAAAATCTATATGAATAATGAAATGTGAATAGGCCCAACTAATTCCGAAACTTTTTTGTGTTGTGAAATGATAGCAATATGACGCTATTGGTGATATGATAATAAGCACTCACGCATTTGATGGCTATGTCACCTACATTCATACAGAGAAGATATTCATTGAGAACGGAACATGGCTTCAGCATTCGAATGAAAATTTTGTGATATCATCTTGCTCAATTAATCACTAGTTGATGCTTTTGCAAATTCTAAAGAAGATCAACCTCCAGTCTTGTAAAGGTCAAAATCAGATGCGGCCATTTCACACATTACCGATTCAAATAATGTCCGCGGGCCACTTTGGATATGAGAATTGGTGGCGGCCACCCAACATGGGTCAGCGGGTCACGAACTGGCCCGCGGCCACGCATTGCTCACCACTGGAATAGACGATGTAAGCTAATACAGGTCGTTCTGTGAACTAACTTATGGCAAAGTCAATCCGTTCATCATCTATTTCATGATCTGTCACTAAGGTGCCTTGTTGTCACCCTATGAATGAAAATGTGTAAATGATGTGTGCATCCTGAAAAACCATATTCCTTACAAATATATATGAAATATCAAATGATTAGTTTTCGCAAAATTATGTAGTTTATAGCAATGGTCATATTCTAACGATTAATTTGCAATGTCAATCACTCAAAAGTATGCCGCACTTAATTTACAAATGGAAAAATAACTTTAGCAATGTCAGTTTCTTTCATCTGTCTTTGATTGTGCGCCACTTGTTCAAGCATTGCGACGACATCATCGCTACAAATCGTTTAATTGATACATATCGCAGAATTCTTAAGCAATTTAGTTGAAACACACTTCATTTAAAAGGAAATTTCACGAAGAAGATGATGATGATATCTATTTTGCAAAAAGCAGCCAGTTGTTCTCCTTGAAAATTCTCGCTTGTATCGCTCATGCTCATTACAGTGCGTGACAACAGTCGATATCGCTTATAATTGTGTTGACAGTTTGACATTAAGATTGATTTCATTTTGATTTCACACGTTTTTATGAATAGTATTGGCAGTGAAATATCTGATCTGATATTACCTCAAATCATGCGACAACCACAACTTATAAATTTTGATACTCAAGACAATAATTTCTGCAGATTTGGATTAATGAAAATTAACAGGACGGAATGCTTTTTTGTTGCCACATCATACTGAACTCAGTGCTCTCCTCAGATTGAGCCCATTTTCTAGACTGTTGGTCGACCAAAACTCATCATAGAATTGCTCGGATATTGCTATAAAATAGACACCCTAGCAACACTTCAATTCATAACAAACTGTTCTCGTCTGATGAAACTTACAGATCTAAGAACCTGATTACATCACACATTGTTCACGCTCGTAGATCAATGAAAAATGTATTTGTATTTCCTCGAGAATGTGTCGTTTAGATATCATGCTCGAGTCATTATACTTGAAATGTTGCATCTGATTCCATGTAAATTCTGAAAACTGAGTATGCGTCATTTAACTATATCGGGAAAAAGTCATATTATGGTGTCTTGCTTGAGTTCATTCGAATGCATGTAACACAAGGAATATGAATATGTTAATTATTTAGAAATAAGAAGTGTCGATAATGAGTATTTGTAGTTGCCCACTCTCCATTCCCCTCTCCCGCCCCTAGCCACGCGGCTCGGTGAGAACAGGCATTTTGTTGGACGCGACTTAAATCGTCAAAGTCGTCTCTTGTCAGTAGACCTGAGAACAGGTATCAACAGTGTAGGATCCTGCAACAGTGGGTCGTCTGTCACCCACCAGAATTCGTCACAGTTTTCGAAGACCAACCAAATTTCAAAAGTCCCTAAAGCTCCCTAAATGAAGAGTTGCTGGTGCAAATAACCATCCAGCAAGTCTGAAATCGAATGTTCAAGTTGTAGGGATTGGATTCATTACTCTTGCCTAGGACTTTCCATTCAGGATTTATCGTCAGTCATTAACGATGATCCTGGTCTCTATCTCTGTAAAACCTGTGTGAGTCAACCCACTGAAAATTTGAAGCAAATAAAGACAGATCTTCAAGCTGCACACTCATCTGCAGCTATATTTTGCTTCGACCAGAGCGTTTATGATATCTTGAATTATGCATTATTTGTCAATGGTTCTTGTAGTTTCTTGTCTTCTTCGTCTCGCTCGTAGTTGATCAATTCTGACGCGAATGTGCAAACCGGAGCTTCATATCCGGAACATGAAGCTCTCGAGAAATCACTCTCCATTCTACGCGAATCGATAGATGCCTTATCGAAGAAGATCAACCAATCTCTCCACGGCCAGCCTCGCTGAGCTAGAAAATAAAATAGAATTTCTAGCCACCTCCCTGCTTTCCTCAGGTTCTTCTAGAGATTAATGGTCATTTGCTGGCGTTGTGAAGTCCCCACTATCTTTTCATCAGTTATACCCCTTTCCCCAGATGCTCCAGAGTGCCTAACGTGAATCGGGTACAACCTATTCCGAAGCAACTATTCCGAAGGCGTTGTTATACCTAATGAGCTTATTTTGTCAAACTTCCCGGAAAAGGAAAATTTTCACTGAGCATTACTGAACTTATGAATTGTTTTAGGGACAACAGACTATTTTGCCCTGGTCCTTTTGATGTTGTTCGGTTAGGTAGGTTAAAGAACTCGACTGCCGGTCCAAGAATCGTAAAGCTCATATTTCACACAACATTCGATGCTAAGTCGTTCAAGGCAGAGTTTTCTCGTATTTCTCGTATTTCTCTTCTCATCAACTCTTCTCGGACACGAAGTTGAGGTACAGTTTGTCTGCGCAAGGCCGAGCTTTGAAAAAACGATGCTTTGCGCTGAATCTTCCCCACTCCTCAGTTTCCTCTGATATGCGCAGTGAAAGCTATAGCCCTCGTGAATCAGGTACTATCTGGCGCTTTATTAAACTAGATAATGGGAGCTGCAAGAGAGACATGCATTGGTCTAATGCTCCAAAAAACTGAAACCTGATAACCTTGTTCATACCAGCAGCTCTCAAAACATTACTCCTTTAGTAAGCCAAAACAGTTCTACTTGTAACTGTGTTATAAAGTTATTTATAAAACATGAATAACGCGAGATCATTAAAAAACAAATTGATTAATCATTGGCAACTGCTTTCATCCTGCGTCTATGATGTTCTCGTTTTTACAGAGACCTGGTTATCCCCAAATGTTTCAGACAGTCGTCTTACCAGTGCAACACCCTACAGAGTAGTGCGTTGTCATCGCTCTGATGGTTATGTTGGGGTTGCATGTTTTGTGCGTGACTCCTTTCTCTGAATTGTCGAACCTCTCCATCAACTACCTGATTGAATTTTCCATGTCTCGACATTGATCTATCCAAGGGAACATCTTATAGATTTATCTCATTGTATCTTCCTCCCCTGTCTCTTCAGACACTACCAGTTCCTTAATTTATTTACTAGATATGTGGATCAACCCAAGCAAACCTACATTCTTATGTGGAGATCTATACCTACCACATATCGATTGGTCCATTCCCGTAAACCGAGGTGATGCTGCTCAAGAGACGTTCTTAAACGGTATTTCCATTGAATAATCTTAGACAAATGGTTGAAACTCCAACTCGAGGAAACGCCATCCTAGATCTCGTGCTCACAAATTGTCCAAATGTTGTCTCTAAAATCAGTGTTTCTACTTCCTTCCAAGCTTTTTGCGATCACTTGTTTGTTGAATTCTCTATCCTGTCGCCGAGCACTCTTAGTCCTCCGAATTCCACTTGTCGTTTCTAAGACTATATTAAGGCAGACTTCAATGTCAACGTACCTTCGTAGCATTAATTGGTCACCTATCATGAATGGTTCTGTAGATGTTGAAACTGCGTGGGATTTCTTTCTTTTAACTGTACATGGCTGTATTGTACATTATGTCCCTGTAACTACCAAAAAAAAGTGTCGTTCAAGATCTCCGAAAATTCTACGAAAATTCCTTGCTAGGAAGAAGAAATATTATAAGACAAATTCCGCAAAATATAAAGAACTAAGTTGCACGAGAATATGTTTAGAGAGAAAGAGCTAACTCAGAGTGGAGATATTCGTAAATTTTACGCCTATGCTAAGCGCCGAACGAAAAATAGTCGCGCAATTCTACCCATCTGCAATGAAAATGACAATATGATTTTTGACACCCTCGATAAAGCAAACTTACTAAATGCTTACTTTGCATCCGTTTTTACATCAGACGACGGTGCCTAACCTCCCTTTCCTAAACGAGTGAATCCTGGAATCTCTCTGGATTTCATTCACTTTACTCCGGAACTTATTGAAAGAGTTCTAGAACGGTCGTCGCCTAAATTATCACAAACTCCTGATGACATCCCTGTACTTATTCTTCGACGTCTTGCTAGTACTCTCGCATTCCCATTAAGTTGCATTTTCGATCTATCCATGTCAACCGGCAAATTACCATCTACTTGGAAAAAAGCTCTAGTCTGTCCAGTCTTTAAGAACAAAGGATCCTCCTCTTCTCCCAATAGCTATCGCCCGATCTCACTTACCTCTGGCTGTTGTAAGGTCTTGGAAAGGATAATTTCTGATGAAATATATTCCTAGACAATGTTCGATATTCGAAATGTGTTCTGCATTAAGTCTCCATAATCGCTTCGATTGAGTGTACATTGATTTCTCTAAGGGCTTCGACACAGTATCAATATCTATAAACTCAATCTCCACAAACTCTCAAGCTATGGTTCCAATGGTCAATTGCTCCAATGGATTAATGATTATCTGTGTAATCGAACTCAGAGAGTCCTAATCAACACCATCACTTCGCACGAGGTAGCTGTTACAAGTGGCGTGCCCCAAAGTTCTGTTCTTGGACCTGTATTGTTCCTTCTTTAATGACGTGTTTGACTTCCTGGTTGGATCGACTTCAGTCCGCCTTTATGCTGATGACTTGAAATTTATGTCAACCAGAAGTTATAGCTCCTCTTCACAGGTATCTTCAGACCTAAAACATACCCTTCTCAAATTTGATAATTGGTGTAAAACGTGGCAACTGAAGATTTCTTTGCAAAAAGCTTGCCGTTTACTGCTGGAGATCGATATGCTCCTTCCGTCAACTATCATTTTGACAGCGTATCCCTGAAAAACTCAGTCACTGTGAAAGACGTAGGGTTTTTGATCTCATCAGATCTCAGATTTAGTGATCACTGTGCGCGCATCAGCTCAACCGCTTATGCCACAGTATATTGCATCCTAAAATCTTTCGTTTGCCACAACACCCGTATCTTAATGAAAGCCTTTGTTGTCTTTGTTCGTCCTCTTTTGGAATACGGAAGTGTCATCTTTTCACCGTACCTCAAACACGACATTTCCCTATTGAGCGTGTTTAGAGATTCTTTTCCCGCATCGTTTGTAAACGCTCTGGCATTAAGTATAACAGCCACTCTCATAGTTAACAGTTAAAATTGAAATCACTATAGAATATAGGCGTATTTTGTTAGACTTGTACTTCCTGTATAAGCGGCACTATAATCATTTCGACTTGCCGCTCAACTCTTTCTTTGCCAAGTACCTTTCATCTCAAATTACTCACGATCAATCACGTAGCAGCTGTCAGACTGTACCAGTCTTAAAACTTAGTTCGAACTATCTCAGCGGACTGTTTTTCTTTCGTGTCATCAAAACATGGAATTCATTGAACGATTCAATAGTGAAAGCTCCAACCTTCATGAAGTTCAAGAACTGTTTCAAATCAGTTGATCTAAGTGAACTTTGCTCATACTGTGACTGCTAATATGTGATTTCGTATAAAATTATTTGACAAGTGCTTTTTATACCTGACTAAATTTTTATTTAGATACATTCTTATATTCCATAGTGAAGATGATTCTCATCATAATGAAGATCAAGAAGAGTCTCAATTTCATTGATTCGAGTGAATTTGTCTATATTGTGACCATAATCATTAAAGTGTAAATTTTGTATAGATGATTTTGTTACATTTATTTCTATATTAGATGGTAAGCATTTACGTTCTTTTGTTCCATTGTGAGGACTCCCATCCAGTGAACTTTTATCATGTCGTGATCATCACTCTGCAAATTTGTAAATATAGCCGAGACCCTATGGATCTCACGTATTTTGTATGTGGTATGTGATATACATCATGATAACTCTGAAAATTTGTAAATATGTAGGTCTCATGCAATTTGTTTATGATGGTATATGAAAACCATGGAAATTTGCTGGGCTTTAATGTAAAAGATATCTTTAATACCCAGTAAATGAATAGGTTTACAATAAGTGATAGCCACTGATACTGGGCTTTAGTTGCAAAATCTTCGGTCGGAGGATTATTAAACAATTAAAGCCCTATATAGTATACCAGATTATTACATAGTTGTAGAATCGTATTTCAGAATCCCTTCTACAGTGGTGCTCAGATTAATAGAGTAAGCAGATTTTTTCCAAAATGTGTGTATATTTGAATAGATTCTATCAATGAGTAGCAAACGTTTTTCAGAACAAGTAACAGGAATTGCTTCAGTATTTTGTATTGCCTCCTCTGGCATTGATAACTGCCTGGATTCTCCGGGGCATCGAAGAAATTAAAGGAAGAACGGCATCGCATATATCTTGGTCTCTGTGCCAGTGGCGAATCAATGAAGCGATTAAATCACTTTTTGTTGTTGGTTGGTCGATTGATATTTTCTTTTTCAACATCTCCCACAGATTTTCCAACGGATTAAGATCCGGAGAGTTTCCCGGCCACTTCAGAACCTTCACTTTAAGATCTGCTTGAAGAAATTTCATAAAAACTTTGGCCGTATGACAGCAAGCGGAGTCTTGCATAAAAGTGAAACGAGTCAAATGTTCACTGCCGTACCAATCAATCACTTGTGGCAAGAGTCGATGTCGTAAAATGTCAATATACTTTTCAGCATTCAGCTTACCGTCGATCAAATGCAGTCTACCGGTTCCTTTACCAGAAATGACACTCCGAACCATGATGGAAGTTGGATGTTTGACCGTTGGTTTCAAGCAGTCTGGATGGAATTCTTCTGATGGTAGACGACGAATATGCTGAGCTTTGTTGGCAAGGATTTGGAATGAGCTTTCATCACTAAAGCCTACATTCAACCAGTCTTCTATGGACCAGTAGAAGTAAAGGTTTCTACACCTCTGGACCGCGCAAGATGGCCGCCGTCTTTGTTCTTCGAAAAATTTCCTTCCCCCCCTCGATAAAACGACAGAGTGTCGGGTGAGTCGTGGTGGACTTGGGCGACCGCCAAGTTTTGACTTGAGGCTATAGTGTGTTAGGATTTTCATGAAATCTCATGAATTTTGGGGTGAAAATGGGATGTTTCGAGTGAAAGCAGTGCTCGGACGACTTTGCAAATGTGAGTTTTGGAAACAGCGTGAAATTCTGCGTCGACATGGTGAGTTTCAAGTCAATCGGAGAGAAAAAATTTTTCTTCAAAATTTTTCCGAAAAAACGACAGAGGTAAAATTTTGGACGCTTTGGGCTGTAGCCTCAAAACGAAGCATTGGAGAGTAAAACGGATTTCAGATTCGTGATCAGTGTCAAATTCTGCATCGGTATGGTGAATTTGAAAGCAATCGGAGAGAAAAAATTTTCCATGATTTCCTCCCCCTCCTCGGCAGCGATCTTCCAACTTTGGTTCTAGAGATCGTAGAAAGTCGTGCAATAGCTCGTTTGAAAGCTAAGAGTGAGACAAATTCACTGAAAGAAACGGCTTGTTCATATCTGTCTTTGTTTAGATGTGAGACGCCATTTAAGATTTGGGAGATTGGCGAAAAACGACAGAGTTAGAATTTCCCAAGAAACAGCTCCAGCGGGCGAACGAAGGCTCGGATTGGTAGACGGAGGCCAGATTTGGAATCAGCTTGATGTTGATGTCCAATGAGGATCATCATCCAATGAGAATCAAGCATTTCTATATAAATAGCGAGCTTTCCACAGTGAGAATCATTCCATCGTTGAATCGCACGAGTGACGGACGCACATTTTCTCTCTCTCCTAGTTCCCTATTCTATTATCCAACTAAAATGGTAAGTCGCTACTTCCCTCCCTCTCCTCCCTTGAACGTAAACTTAATACAATCTTTTTCATTTTCAGGCATCTACTCCATCTGCTGCACTAGTAGGACAAAATGGCGGTCAGACGTTACAAGGTTCGCTACAATCAGATCATCTACAACTGAGGCCAGTGGAAGAAACAACCAAGGTACATAATCCTACACCGCTACAGCGTAAATTTAAACAAGTCTTGCGTTATGACGATCATAGCGTAGTACTACAAACGGGAATACTCCCTTCCACGGATGTCAAGATAATGCACAATCAGTATGGGGACTACATACTGATCCCCGTGAGTCCGTACATTCGCCACCAACTTGATATTATTGAGGAGTACGTGACATTAAATATGGACATTCCTACTCCTCTTGCTCAAGAGTGGAAGGAGAGAAATGACAAGGATACTCCCTATAGAAAGATTTGGGATGGTAATCACATTTGCCTACCGGTATCACATTGGTGTACTTACTATAAGAAGGAGGGAGATCATTCAATACCCATCAGATGTGATGAGCTCGGAGAAGGTACTTGGGATATCCTTTTCAAAGTGAATGGGCTATATTATGGTCGGCACAAGGATAATAAAATAGCTTCTCTCTCCATGCATATGGAATCCATCCTATATATTCCAAAACCACCCAATGTGGATGATATAATTGATCAAATCCTTAACAGCAGTGGTACGAAGCGCAAGTCGGAGAAGAATGCTGCCTCAAAACGCAAATCAAAGAAGGAGAATTACTAGTCCTTTCCTAACTCTACCCTATGACAATTCGCTTATGTGCTTTGAGTGTCGTAGACGTGGTCTTATTAGATACATTTTACTTCTTCGTTGCCATCATATCATTTGTGTATTTTGTCGTGAAAAGCATCGATTTAATTCTTCATTTTGTGATATGTTATAGAACGTTTCCTTAGATGTGTAAATTTCCGTTTTAGGCTTCTATCATCATTTTTATGGATTGTGAGGGTGAACCTCTACAGGAGCTCAGTGCTATTGCTATGAACAATTGGACATATCAGATTGTTAGTGTCTATCATCAACACGCCAACTGTGATCCCAATGTTGATCAATGGGCGAGAAAACACATTCATGGACTTAATCTGAAATATTTGCAAGACTATGGCTTTTCTTGTGAGACTGCTCTTCTTATTGACTTTAAACGATGGTTAGCTGCTTTCAATGTTATACGCATCTTTTGTAATAATCCTGGTAAGGAGAGGAAAGTATTTCCCAATCTAGTCATTAATGATATTATGCTCCCACCTTGGGATAGTAGAGTGAATCAACACTATCATGAAGTCACGAAACGTTTCAAGGATTTGCCTGTTCCTATTTTGTCTGTTCGTTGTAGTAGCTACATTCATAACCAATGCTTCTTTCCTCCTTACCTCAACACTGCCAAAGTCCTGTATGGTTATCATTGCTCGCTGTATGGCAGTTACCAGTTGTATCTATTTTATCTCTTTCAAACCATTGATTTATAATGCATGCTTGTTACACTTATTCAATAAATGTTACTATGAGAAGAGTTGTTGTTTTCATGCAATGGATGGGTTAGTTAAAGGGCGATCATGTCTTTCTCAAATGACTGCGGAACATTACATTTTCATAGACAAAGTTTAATAGGAGCTGTTCAAGATTATGTGATAAATTTTCATAAAGATGAGACCGATATCGAAGCAGTGATCGATGATGCTAGCACTCTATTTCTAGAGTTAATGAATACATTCTCTGATAGCATTGTCATGGCGCGATTAGTTGCGAAAATTAAGTTTAGTCATTTTGGAAAGGATGAGGTGGAAAGTCGCTCTTTCCATTTTGCTTCTTATTCAATGGAAGTGGTAGATCACCCCAAAGAATTTTTTAAAAGACATATGATAAAAATTGCTGAACGTCTTGACGCATTTAACCATCATGGTAGCAGTCTAGTGATTGAAGCGATTTCAGATATTCACATTCAACTTTCCATAAAGAAAAATTGAAAATGCAGTGGTACTTGATTGTAGCACAACTGGTTTTCGAGCTATGTCTGCTCACTCTCGTAGTATATTCCTTCTGTACATGCGTCTATTATTTAGAAAAGGCTAGCAAATTCATATCTTCAAAAAGACTTCCTATAGACGTTACCAGTAACGGTGAAACTATGTGTATTGTGATGTATGCAAGCGAAAGGATGGAAATGAAAAGCGCATCTTCAAGAGATGTAAGCATGCTTTTTGTCAACGCTGTTTCATACGTAATTGCATTCAACTTTGCAAATGTAACCACTGTGATATTGCTCATTTCGAGTGTCACTTATGCCGCAATAGTTAGTACCTATGCAAATGTGGTAAAGACAGGTTTTAGCAAAGACTAACACGGAAAATGGCGAAATGTAAAAGTCAAAAGTCTTCAAAGTTTTCTTCAGCCATTCAAACTCTCCGACGAATGAAAGCAAATCAGCGATACAATGCTATACGACATGCTAACGATAAATTCATTTGTGAAATTATTTCTCATGTGAGAAAGTTGAGGACGAAGAAATTAGCACCAAAACAACGAAAGTTACATAAGCGATATGCTACAAAATTGCGTTTCATCTCCAATCCTAAAGTCACCCTTCAAAGAAAGAGGGAAACTCTAACACAAAAGGGCGGTTTCCTTTCAGCGTTACTACCGATGCTAGCTCCTGTCGTGGGCAACGTATTGGGTAATATCTTTGGCTCTAAGCGTTAATTATCCAAATTTTGAATCTCAAAGTATTAAAATGGATTTCAGACTTCAATGTGATAAAGTTCTGACTGTATCAGGTCCATCTCATGCAGGTAAAACTGTTTTCACGCTGAATTTATTGGATAAAAGAAGGGAGTTGTTTAAGGAACCTATCAATCGAGTGATTTGGTGTTATGTTATTTATCAACCGTCGCTGTTTCAGGAATTGCAAACTCGCAACTTTATTCGACATGAAGGAATTATTCCAGTGGATAAACTTCAGTCTTATGATGTTGTTGTATTGGATGATCTATTAAAAGAAAGTAAGAATTCAAAAGATGTTACAGATATGTTCACTCGCGCAGCACATCATAAAAGGTGCTTTATCATCTATATCACACAAAATTTGTTTCCTGATGGAAAAGAAGCTCGTACACGAAACCTGAATACACACTATTATGCTATTTTCAAGAATCCGCGAGATAAAAGTCAATTTGAAATTTTTTTGCGCGACAAGTTGCACCAAGAGGATCAAAAGCCTTAATTGAAAATTTTCAAGCAGCTACTGAAAAACCACACGGTTACTTATTCATTGACTTTACGCAAGAGTGTCCGGAAGAATTTAGATTTTGAAGTGATATTTTGAAAACTCCCATGATTATCTACAAACTATGAGTTCTTATTCTCGCATCATTGTTATTCCTCAGGATGAATATGTACAATTGACTGCTATACAACAAGTAAAGCAACCTCTTGCAAATCAGATGTATAGGAAAGAATTAGATTATCAGCAAAATTTTCACATCAAAGATCCACATCGTGCTGTATTATTACAATCGGAAACTGTTGAAAAATTGAAAAATTTGAAGAATAAGATGCGTGACTCTGTGTCGACTGCTACACCTTTAGCATCTCGTGCACATGCCATATCTCTTTTCAACAGTATTGAACCCCACCTCAATGTAAATGATAGAGGAGAAATCATTACAGATGAAAATAAAGTGATTGATGATTCACGTTATGAAGACTTGATTCAGTATGCGACACGTAGAAAGCGCCGTCAGGGCTATGTTCCACCTGGTTGGTCATACTTTCTTAAACTATTGAAAAAGCATAATGTGCCAAAATTTGCTTTGAATAATGAGACATTGAAAGAACTTGATTCAACAGTGGCTACTGCTCCAATGCTTCAGACGATGAAAATGCCAACAAATTGGTTTAAGACGTCACCTGCTACATCCCCTCCCACACTCACTAAGCAAACAAGAGGAAGAACTCGACGTAGATCTACATCACCACTAAAACTAGTAAAAGGAAAACGTAAAACAGCTCCTCCCAGGAAATACATGTTCTCAGACTATTAATATGAAGCAGATGTGTTGCTTGCCATGTAATGAGCCGCCAGAGGTGAATGTCGTTGTCACTTGCACTTGCTGCGCCAGCTCTCAATGAAACCCCTAAGCAATGTGAACACGATCGCAAAACCATTAAAGCTAAATGCTGTAGTTGTTGTAAATGTAGAAAGGCAAGAAAGCAAAAATATGAGAAGGAGGAAAAAGAGTCAGTCGTCATCGACTGAGCGTTTGAAGTCAATCTATTATGATGTAAAACATCCAGCAGGATTTGCATCTATCAAGAAATTGTCAAAAGCGAGTGGTCTTCCACAATCACAAGTTAAACGATGGTTAAAGGGTCAGGCTACATATACACTCCACAAACAAGCGAAAAAGAAGTATCGTACCCGCCATTATATTGCCCATGACATTGATGAACAGTTGCAAGCAGATTTGTGTGATGTCGCCTCCATTTCAAAACATAACTCAGGAAATAATTTTATTTTAACCGTCATTGCTATTTTCTTGCGTTATGCGTTGGCTCAACCTTCAAAAACTAAAGAAGGTAAAGGAGTAGCAAAAGCATTCCAAACAATTTTTCGAGAAAAAAGTCGCATTCCAAAAAGAATTCAGAGTCATCAAGGAAAAGAGTTTGAAAATCAGCATGTGAGAAGATTATTTGAGAGGCATGACATTGAGTTGTTTAGTGTAAAGAGTGCTTATAAAGCTGCACTAGTTGAACGGTTTAATCGCAAATTAAAAAATCGCTTGTGGCGACATTTTACTGCCAACTTGACACAAAATTTAACAAAGGTTCTACAAGATACACTCCATGCCTACAATTACTCTGTTCATCGTTCTATTGGACTCAGACCAGTAGATAAAGTGCGCGAATCATTCCAGTGTAAACGCACTCATGTGAAAAGTGATGTGAAAATTGGTGATAAAGTTCGTATCTCAAAAGTGAAAAGTGTTTTTGCCAAAGGGTACCTTCCGAATTGGACAGAGGAGGTATTTACAGTATCAAGGATTGATCAAAAAGACTCTCCCACCACCTACAAGTTAAAAGATTACAATAATGAAAAAAATGAGGGTAGCTTTTACCGCGATGAGATTGAGGTAGTCACTGAAAGTGAAACATATTTGGTAGAAAAAATCATCCGATGTAAAAAACGGCAAGGTGAAGAATGGTGTCTTGTTAAATGGGCTGGTTATCCTTCAAGTATGATCTCTTGGATGCGTCGTGCCGACATCTTTCATCTAAGTGATCGACAGTGATTCATGCAAAGTTGTAACTAACAATGTTTAGGGTTTGAGCTATCAATCCAACTGCCTCATTTTATTCACGACCCTCCTATGTAAGTGGTGGAGGGCAAATTTACATCGGCGCTCGCCGCCAACGTGGAGGTAGCATACTTGGTGCACTGAAGTCTGTTGTAGCACCTCTCATATCCAATGTCGGTAGATCTTTAAAACGAAATGTTTTAAGTAATGCCGTTGGTTTTGCTGGTGATGTTGCTAGTGATCTTTCCAGAGGTGGAAGTTTTAAGAGCAGTTTGTTGAATCGTGGGAAGGAACGCGGTTTAAAAACATTGAAGCAGACCTTTGCTGGTGTTACTCAAGGAAAGAAATCGCCTAAACGAATGAATAAAGGAAGAAGGAAACATCGCGGAGCTGGTAAGGTGCGATCTTCAGTCAAAAGGCATTCACGCAAACGTCGCAGAGGCTCTAATCATTCATCAGGCGCTAAACGACGACGCTGCCATAACTTCTAATCATGGAGTGTAAAACTTCCGGTTTTTGTTTATTTGATCAAGAAGCCATACAGACAGATATTCTTAGTTCAAGTATTGTAGATTATCATCCTCGAACAGCTGAGAATGCTGGCCCCATTGAATTTGTTATTCCTGGTGGTAGTGATGACTACATAGATTTGAGTTATGCGATGGTTGATTTGAGGTTTAGAATTCAGCAAGCAGATGGAACTGCTATTGACGATACACATAAAGTTGGACTGAACAATTTACCATTGACTACATTACTTCGCGATGTTTCTCTAACGATTGGAGAGCAGCAGGTGGAAGGTGGTCAAAGCAATTATCCCTATAAATCATATTTCAATCATGTATCACAGTTTCATCCAGCAGCACAAAAAAGTCATATGGAAGCCATGGGATGGTACAGAGATGAAGCAGGAAAATTTGATGTTGAAACAAACAGTGGCTTTGTAAAGCGATCTGCTATGATTAAAGATAGAAGAGTATGTCAGCTATATGGTCCGCTGAATTTAGACTTCTTTAGACAGTCAAAGTTTTTACTCTGTAATACCAGCATGCGACTCAAGCTGACATTGAATAAGCCTGAATTTGCGCTGAATGCATTTGCTAAAGTTGACAATTTTAGAATTCATGTGGAAGATATTGCACTTTACATTCGTCAAGTAGTACCGAATCCAAATGTCATTAGAGGGCATGCTGAAGATCTTAACCGCCAAAATGCCATTTACCCCGTTCAGCATACAAAGCTTCCCACCTTTACAATTCCGAAAGATCAAAAGAGTTTCATGAAAGATGGCCTCTTTCCATCGGAAGCACCGAAGCTCCTCATGGTGGCAATGGTTGAAAATGATGCATTTAATGGTAGTATAAAGAAGAATCCTTTCAATTTTAAACACAATCAGTTAAGTGAAATTGCTTTACGTGTAAATGGTGTGAGTCATCCTGGTCCACCCTACAAACCAGATTTTTCTACGGATCAATTTCTGCTCAGTTATGTTGATTTTATGAATGTCTTTGGCTTTTACAATTCGGATGACACCAACGGACTCACTATGAAAGAGTTTAAGAGTGGATATACTATTTATGCATTTGATTTGACTGCTGACAGTGATATTAGTGCACCCTATCGTCAAGCGAACGTGCCTCATAATATTCGTTTGGATTTGACGTTCAAAAGAACAGTACCTGAGACGATAAATGTATTAATTTATGCAGTCTTCGATTCAAACATTGAAATTACAAAGTATCGTGACGTGATTCTTCAGTATAATCGTTAATGAGTTGGTTGACTGCTGACGATATTAAAACTAAAGTACAGCGTAATGCAGACGAAGCGACGTTGAAAGCTTTCGATAATGTCTATTCACTCGATACCTTACCACCTGCAGTAAATCACTATCCCATTTTTTTGTGCTAAACACTCATTCGAAGAATTTAGGCGGTGGGCATTGGAAAGCTATCTTTATTGGAGAAGACCGACGTGGTGAACTATTTGCCTCTCTTGCTCAACCTCCGAATAAACCCACGCAACAGTGGTTGAGAAAACATACGCGTCAATATCAGCGAAATGAACGCATAGTCCACTTTCATCAACGTGTGGTGCTTTTGTACTGTACTTCATCTTAAAACGTTTACATGTATCTTGATTTGTATCTGTTATTCAAAACTTTTCATGTAATCCATCCTCTAATGAAAAAATAATTTGTAAGTTCTATCATGATTTGAAATAAAAACATCATGTTGGAAAATTGTTTTTTATTTTACAATCCGCTGGGTACATACATACTCGATGAGATAGTCTAGGATCACATTTGCTTGCACATGAGATTTCAGTCCAGTAATGATCACTTTACTATTATGAAAGATTGCAACATGCACAGGTAACCAACAACTAATGAGAGCTGCAGGAAAAAGTTCGGGTTCATAACAAAAATTGTAACTGCTGGTACGAATCTTCAAAAATGATACACTGTCACTCAATTGAGTAGAGATCACCATATTGTCTACAGTCAGATTCGACATCACACACCTCTCCCTCTTCCATATCCGACGTAGTAGTCTCTGTAGCTCTAAGCGCATTGACTGCGCCGATGAATGAGAAAGAACGCCGAGAATCTGTACAGTCCCATTTGGGAAGAGTTGAAGATTCCGTGAACTGTTCATCTTCACCACTAACATTTGAGGTCGGCCCGGGTAATACTTGCTGTTTGGAAGGTGTTGGTGTAATGTTGTGAGATTGATTTTGGTGTAGAGTCTGAAGCGACGGAGAATGTTGACGATGGTGTAGCGATGGCGCTTCATGATGAAAAAATGAGTAAATTGAGCGATGCACCTTCCTCTTATACTTTTCCCAACTACCTTGATGAAATGTGAAGTTAGTATGAAGTTGGGAATGATAGAGTTGAATTCGCCGTTTGTTGACGCGCAACCATGTGCGATTTCCAATACGTGAATGTCTTTTCATATGGAAGTATTTCAAATCCTTCATGATATGATGTAGAGATTGAAAATGACGATAAGATAAAGCAAACTCTCTTCTCACATTTCCAGTTGAATCTTTGAAATAGACGTTTCGATCATGATCCGTTTTAATACGTTGTAGGGAATCTAATTTCCAACTCATGGTGCGTGGTAGTCATGTCTGATTAAGATTTGCATAGTAGGGCGATGAACTCACGACGAATAAATGTCATGATGGAGCGATGTATATATCTTCTACATGTATACTTCTCCCAATTGTATTTGCGAAATGAGAAACAGTTTGCAGAGTGAGAATGGCAGATTTGAATTTCATTGTTGCAACGTTGAAGCCAAACTTGATCACCCAAGGAGATGAATCTTAATGTTTCAAAAATATTCCAAATCCTTCATGATATCATTGAGGTTGACAAATTGTCGCCATGTTAATGTAATACCTCTTGATGTATGACTATGAGAATTTTTGAAATGTACGTTTCCATCACGATCAACTCTGATATATTGTAGAGAGTCCAAAATCCAAGTCTTCATGATGTTATGCAAAGCCGCAGATCAGCAAAATAAAAATGTCGTTTTATCATATTTTGCTTAGCAATGCGGCCACAAATAGATTTGCTAGTAACCGAGCCGCACTCTTTTCTACTCCCATTGATCATACACAACAGCTGAATGGAGAGTGGGAAGTAGGGGTCACACAACTTGTTCACAGTAACTGTGTCTATACTTTTGATCATGAGGTGATGACTATTAATATGAGCTGCTTACCAATGTGAAAAGGGCTGCCGAGTATACATTCCACAATGGCCGAAGAAAGATCTTCTATCACGTCAGAAATTCGTTTATGATTTCCTGAATAAAGCGTGTAAACATATTGTCCAATTTACTCCGCACAATGATGATCATAATTATGTACATCATGTAGTTGAGAAAGATTGGATTGTTGGTTTAAGTCCAAGTTTAAGAAATGATTTAGGTTACCTCGCTAGCGCCTTAACAAGCTATGATAATTTTAACGTTAATTACCACATAAGTGGTTATAAACAGTTAATATATCGAGAGGAAGCTTATTATGTAGATCTTATTCCAAGAAATGAGAAGACGTTGGTGAAGAAGATTGTGATTAAGCCAAGAAAGACAAACATGACTCCTGAAACATTATTGAAGAAATTTAATTATCTCCTTCGAGTTGATGGTAAACAAGTGGCAACATTGACTTATATCAAATCATCTAATCATATTGCAATAAGTAAATTAAATGATGATGATCTAGTATTAGTTTGTTCAAAAGATTTTCATCAGTTCTTACGACATCGTTCTGCAGCTGTTCATGGAAAATTTGATATGCAACATTTGCCATGTGAAAGGTCAAATCAATTTGATACAGAATGGACCGTATCTTTATACAGAAAGTGTGTAGAGCCTTTAGGTGGTATCTTACATGAAACAAGAGTGTTGATGCCTCGCATTATTACTTCAGTTAAATTGGTTGTAGATTATTTAAATGAAGTGATTAATGAGCAACATATTTCATTTTCTGAAAAAGAAGGTACTTTGTCTCTCACTATAAGTGGAAAAGGTATTGAACTAATTATGGATAAAACTCTAATGGACATTTTGGGTTTTGATCAAAATATCTTTAAAAGTGGTACTGTAACCAAAGCTAGCGCAGACATGTCGCTATCGCGTCGTATTAACTATTTTCAGATATATTCCAATATTGGTGAAGATATACGTGTGGGAGATGTTGAAGCTCCATTGCTAGCAATGATACCATACCAGCCAAAAAGCTGCAGTATTTTATCTGAGCATACTTTCAAGAAAGTGCATTATACAAAGCTGAAATCAAACTACATCCCACAAATTGATATTGCAATTTATGACGATGCTGGTGCGTTGATTCCTTTTCATAAAGATGCTGTAACAAGTATCACACTCCATTTCCGAATGAAGAGTTAATGCAAAAGTATGCTAATATATTTTTCCAATGTGATTAGTATGGAAAGTGAAAATAGAGATTCGTTTCTAATATACTTACCCAGTAATGCTTCTATGAATAAATTTCCTAATAATAAACCATCAGACTTTCGAGTAGAATTAAATCGCTCACTACATCTAGAAGGTGAATGGGAAGTAGGTGTTTCCAGCATTTGCTATGATAGCAATATTCAGAATGTGAATGATTTGGAAGAAATGATATTGACTCCTCGCACCTATGATGGAATAACGATGAATAATGCATTCCAGTTCCCATACAATTTAACGTCAGATGGAAAGTGGAACTATGAATGGATTCAGATAAAATCAGATTCCTATGAACCATTTGGGAATGAGAAAATTACTAAGGCATTCAATAGTGGTAATACTTCCATCATGAAGAATAAGGATCAGAAAGTTTATGAGCTTACTATCTATCATTGGAGTGGGAGACAGTTCCTTCGCTTTCATTCTTTTACTAAAGGTCTTACACTGAGGTTGGATAATGAATTCTATCCACATCTCGGTTTTGGCCATGGACTACATCTAACGTCAATTGCTACTGCAAATGTTAAAAAAGTTTTTTCAAATCGAATCAACAAATTTCATTATAAATTTAAAATATTTGATGAAGATGTTGTAGAATGTGAAGAACGCATCATTTTGAAAAAGCGTGGTGTTCAACCTTTATCACTTATTGAGTTAGTAAAACGATGGAATGAGACTGTGGGTAAGAAGTATGGAGAGAAAATTATGGCGGACAAAAATAAGTTGGTTATTCAGAAATATAATGACAAACTTACAGTTTATTTCTCTCCAACCTTGCGTCATTTTGTAAGACATCATACACCTATTATTGGAAGGGGTTTGGTTTATGCTTCTCATGAATATCACACTAAAGCTGATTCAGTTAATGATGAATGGTGGGTGGACATCTATGGTGATCGCATCAAGAAAATTTACCAGTCTTATCAAGAATCTAAAGTTGCTATCAATATAATGCCGCGTCTATATCATACAGTTGAAAGCTTCATTCATGTAGTAAATCCTTATATACAACAGAAGTTGAAGCATGTGATGAAAAGTAAATATGATGTGAAGACACACCACATTTCGTTTTCAATTGAAAATCAACGCGTTGTTCTGAAACTGGGTGATGACATTCAATGTCAATTGAGTAAAATTTGAAAAAACTCTTTGGTTTTTCAATGCTACAAAATATGTTTACTGCTGCGCATACGATTGGTATAGAAACACCAATGACACTTGATAAACATGAACAACACCTTTACATTCAAAGTGATTTGATTCTACCTATTTCTGTTGGCGAGGAAAAAGAACACATTTTACGTGATTTCATTCATGATAAGGATGCTTCATATGGAATAGTCGAGAAGATGTTTCAACCTATTTTCTACCATACTGTTATCAAACAAACTATACCCTCTATTTCCATCAAAATTACAAATGGTCTACATGAGTGCATCCATGTGAAAGATACTAAATCCCTCGTAACTTAAGTGTTTCGGAAAACAAAGTGAAGTGATTGTGATATGTTTATTGAAATAAAAATATGTGTATGAAAAGGTCTTTTCACAGATATAGGGGGAATGGGCTGACTGTAGGCATATATTCACAAGGAAGAAACGATCTAATGCGATACATAAAACAACCATGTATATCTACAAAAAGCAACATCAAAATACTGAGTTAAAGTTGATTATGTCAATACATCTCCTGAATGTGGTAGCGTGAGTTTTATTCTTTTGGGTGGAGGTATGTTTGTGTCAGGATGTCCATGTGGAAGAGATGTGTTATGTCCTATCCAACACCTCTTATCCTCCCATGCTGAAAGCGCTCGTTTCTTGAACGAGTGCGTTTTCACAGTATGAACTTGAGATTTTTAGATTGTCATATTGACAAACGTTATAGTTTTATTTTTATAGGCCTTCTTATAGGAGCGATGTTTCATTTTGTGAACAATGGATTTTGATATATCTTTAGCACGCTTAATACTATCTGCACATTCTTTTCATTTCATGGAATACATTTTAGGACGGAGGAGAATCATTTCATCTATTTCCTTTCCTGCTGTTTCATTCTTAAAACAACCAAGTTTGGCTTTATTCTGTATGGAAAAGAGTGGATGAGTGGGATTGTAGTTAGATGTGTCGAAATATTTTTCTAATGACTTAGCTACTTCATTAAAATTTAAATCTTTTTGAGTGGTAATTCCTAAAAAGAAACTGTCTGTATCACCACCCAGCAAGCGAACCTCTTTTACAAGAGGGCACGGTTTTAATATTTTGTAAAAGAGTTGGTACATTTCAAGCTTAGAGTAATCTACTACAGCTTGTCCAATATAGATGGGCTTGCACAACTCAACTTCAGATTTTATCATTTTAACACCTACAAGGTCCTCATCGATAATGTCTCTATCGATGAATAGAGGTGATGAGGTCAATTTGTGATATTTTTGATCATCAATGACTAGTTTGTAGTTCATACGTTTTCTAACATCCTCCATGGTCTTTCCGAAAAGACTGTTATTCTTATATTTATAAAAATCCTTTTCAAAATTATTTTGGGCTAGTGCACGTTTTTGACTGTTACTATCTATGTAGGGTTTGAGGAAGGCTTTCTGTCTAAATTTGATGATGCGGTGAACTGACTTTAGAAGCATACCCATTTCTAAATAGAATTTTAGTATGTAGAAGTGCACGAGATAATTTTTCTTATCATATTGGGTGAGTAAAAGTCTGCGGCATGGTTTGTACCTTGGCTGTCCACACTCTCTTAAGTTATCAGGAAATTGTGACATAAATAGTGAAAACATATCGTCAGTCACTTCACCAGATTCAGGTGCGAGTGGGAAATCAGCAGTTTTATTTTTGATACTATTTGGATAAATCAAATCCACTTCAAAATAATATCCCCAATCACCTTCATCTGGAATCTTCAGTATGTTTGAAGGGTTGGAGTAATACTCAAGCTCATCTTGTTTTAACCAACTAAACTCGGAATGAGGTAGTGGTTTAGACAGTGAACTGCATATAAATTATTTTGGTCATAGTACTTTAGGTGGATATGATCATCACCTACTGTTTCAGATATTATATGATGTTTATTTACAAATGTGAGACCACCGCGTATTCCGCGCTCAAATATGTTATACATCTCGGGGTCTTGTAATAGATGAATGGTCTCACCAGTCATTTTAAAGGCTGATTTAAAGGACATGGCTGGTTGACTGACAAAATGGACAGGATCTAATTTGTCTTCTTCTAATGCCACTCGTCGAAATTCCTGAAAGACATCAGCCAGCAAAATGACATCTAATTCTAAGTAAGCGATCATATAATCGCCAAACGTTTTACAATCAAATTTTAACCATGCCTCTTGAGCATGTTCATAGTCCTCTACTGGACAATCTTGACCCGTCAAATCGTTTTGGAATTTGTCAATGGAAGGAAGAGTTGTTTCATTTAGTTTAGACATTGAGCTAAAATACGCATAGGGAAAGACTCCTTTGCGAGTGATTATCTCATCCGTTCAGTTTGGATAGTGTTTCTTCAAAGTTTGACTATGGGGAAGAAACTTGAGATTACGAACGAGAGAAGCTAGTGACGCTGACATGAATTGGAATGAATCTAAAAATTTTATTTCGAAGAAGACTGTCTTATCTTCTTAAGTTTTATCTACTGGTACTTTTGCTGTCATTGCCATGAATTTTTCTCTCGTTTGCACTATTACATTAAACTGCCACGATTTCATCTGGCTCAACCCTCCTTTTATGAGCATATGACTGTCATAGCCCTTAAAGTTATGCAAAATGACGGGTAGTATACGACGTCTCAACCTAAGTGAAAAGTTACATTTGGAGCAGAGTGCGTTTCTAAATTTCGCAGTGATGTGATCATGATCACGCACTTTCATAATTTTATCGTCATCAAACGTTTTATGTCATTTAGGGCACGATGTGCAACTTTCAAATTTTTGTTTGTCTTCATCTGACATATGTAGTGACTTACGCTGCAATTGGGAATGATATGATTGCTGAAATTTGGCAGCTTTATCGAGAAATTCTAGAAATTTTGAAATGCAATCTTCACCTTGCCAAGTATGCATTTTGTTTTGCCTATTCCTAAAGTGGTCATGCCATACTTCATAGCAGGATATGGCTGCTGGCTTGTGGATGATATCATCAATGTAGCATTCGATGTTTGCGTAAATGACACGCAGGGGACTTAATTCGTCACCATTATCCCTATGTGAAAATATTTTATCTTTGGGCATGCGTTCCATTTGTAATTTACCTCGCTTGCACCATTCATAATGAGCTTTAAATTTATGTTTACTCCTAAAGGAGCGGATGCAGCGGTCGCATACAAGATGTTCACCTCTTTTAGAGTGCCCTAAGTGTGTGTACAAGCGAGAGATTTTGGGAATACCACAGTAGTGCCATTCCTCGCTATCATCTTGTTTTACTAATAAGAGGTTGACTACACGTTCATAAGAAGTTGAATGTGAATTATAGCGGGCACCCTTCAACCCCTTCTCCCACACGTGAACGACAATTTCAATCTGATTATGTTTTTCGAACGTTTCTACATCTTTGATTTTCATGTTGTTACTATCACATCCTTCAAAGACTAGTTCATCCTCCCACTGTCTATAGCTATATGTGCGATCTCGATGCGCGTTGATATCATTATAGTGAAGGATGGATAGGACTGCATATTTGAAACACTGCGATTTACAATCGGCATTGATGACAGCTTTCTTATTATACGACGTTTTTGGTAGTTTAAATGTGCCTCAAGCTGCATGACTTTCTAATAGGGAAATTTTGAACATGGCTGAGTCCACGCCATCAAAAATGAGAACGCTGTCGCGCTGATTGAACTTATCTATATTTGATTTTAAACATTGAGTATGGAAATTTAGCCAAGACTCGCAGTCTGCAACTTCGGTTGCGGAAGAGGAAGGAACATGAAGCTGTATTCTCTCCGTCACTTGACCCGTTTGAAAATCTATTTTAATATGTTTTAGTTTGAAGTAGATGAGCGCCTTCATTCTAAAATTGTCTAAATTGTTGAAGAGCGCTTCAATAATGTTAAAATTTTGAAGGAGCCACTCAGGAAAATCTACTATTTGAGTATTGGACTCCATGCAGTAGTCCCGTACTAAATGACTATGGGAAACGTTAATGAGGGAGATTGTAGAGGTACCGTTGGTGTAATGATCATTTGCATGCGTGTGTTGAAGTCTGTGCGAAGATCGCTGAAAGTGGCTATCGAAAGAAAGAGGGCACAAATCACAAGTAAAGGAGATGTCATCGTCAGAATCAACTTCACCTCCTGAGATTGATGCCACTTTGCGTTGACACACACGTTGTTTGATGTGTCGAAGGAGACTGTGCTTCCTTGCAAAATATGTCCGCAGTCAGCGCATTCCCACTCGTTGCCTTGTCGCGAGAGTCCTGAGCTAGAACTAACATCACCTGAAAGAGAAATCATTCTATCATCTCTGCTAAAGTCTCAGTGTATTGTTACAACCTACCTTAACTCAACAGCTCTAAACTTTCCTCGAGAAGGGAGGGCTTTGGTGATGATGTAGATGCCTGAAATTGAGGAAGATGCTATTAGCCACACGTTTGAGGGAGATGAGATAGGAAATCTTCAACTTACCATTTCAAGGAAATTATGTTTAAGGTTGATACTTCAACAAGATAGAGACTTCACTCAAACAATACGTCTCAAATTTGGAATTCACTAGAGAGCAGTTCACTTGTACGCCTCAAATAATAACAGAATTCGCTAGACAACGGTTCACTTATACGTCTCATACTCATCATCCATTGGCTGTTCATTCTGATTGGTTGCTTGTTTATACTTAAGAATTAGGAAACATTTCAAAGTTATTATTCACAGTCAACATGACAAGCCCTCCAAAAACA
This sequence comes from Prostheceraeus crozeri, assembly GCA_907163375.1. Taxonomy (NCBI): domain Eukaryota; kingdom Metazoa; phylum Platyhelminthes; order Polycladida; family Euryleptidae; genus Prostheceraeus; species Prostheceraeus crozeri. Next base: position 280,588 of record CAJQUW010002662.1, on the reverse strand, counting down.
CCGAACACTACATTGGAGTTCTCTTCTCCATGCTCATCATCAAAGGCGCTCGTTGCACCAAACGCTCCAACGAAGGGGAAGGTAGAGAAGGTGTACCGACTCGACAACATTAGAAAGTTGACATTACCAGCGGACGACGAAGAGGAATGCCCCGACCTAACAGGCATACGATGGAAGTATCTGCAGTATGATACTGATGATGTGATGGAGATCACCAGCACCAAATTCCTACATCAATTATGGGAATGGTACACCCCTAACTCCCAGCCACGAACTATGGCGGAGTGGGAATACATCGATAAAGTGAGGCTCGCGGTAGAAGAACGATTGAAGCAAGTGAACTGTTTTTGTGATCTGTGTGAAGCCAGACTCTGGGACGATATAGACGATGAAGACCTTTTGAAATACATGCCATAATAAATGTTTATTTCATATTATCGTTGCTTTCATACTGACTTGATTGGGGCTTCAGTGGATGATTTAAGCATGTATACTTTTTCATTTGGAAATAGTAGCACGCTTAGTTTAACTTGTAAATCTTATAACATTTCATATGGGCGATGATGGTAGTTGAAATTGTGTTAAATGAAATTAAGATAGCTTACACTTCTGATACAGGGATAGCAATCGACTGCGATCCATGTGTAAAGAGCTTGTTAGACTACGGAAGAGAGAAGTGTATTATGTTGCGTGTGGCGCGTGAGTGTCCTCCCATTTCATTCCATTCATCAATTCGTCTCATTGATAGAATCAGGTAGAACTCATGGTTCTCATAACGTATGCAATGGAAAGTTTATAAGGCAACCTTCGACAGCTGGCTAAATGTCGCCCTGGCGCGAATACATACTCCGTTGAGACAGGCAATCACTTGCAAACATGACGCAGAGAGGTTTAACAAGATTGACCATTGCCGAATGTCCCATGCGGTATACATAGCTACGGGTTTCACCGCCTCCCTTTACAGGAACGCCCGTCGAAAGGAAGTATTACACCGAACTTCATTTGCAACGTTCAGGTTGACTGATAGCAGATTCAACTTAATGATAGTATTCGCCAGTCTAAAGACTGCCCAGGGCAAACCGCGAGGAGGTTTTATCATGTCTTGCCCCATGGTGAAGTTGACTGATAGCAGATTCAACTTAATGATAGTATTCGCCAGTCTAAAGACTGCCCAGGGCAAACCGCGTGGAGATTCTATCATGTCTTGCCCCATGGTGGCCCTTATCAGAGCCGTTGGTTCGTTCTCGTCGTATCTGAAAAATAGAAGGAAGGAGATGAAATTGTATTCAAGTGATGGATATGATATTAACTTACCATAAATCAATTCAAGCGGTTCGTTGCACCTTCGCTGGTGGAAGTAAGGGAAGGTACTTTGCCGGAAACTTTCGCTTACGATGGCGAATTTCTTTGATTTTACCATTGTGCTTGATGTTGATGTGGAGACAGCGAACATCTGGCGTTGGTCCTTCATAGCACTCGGTCGTTTTGTCTAAATCTTCCGACTCCAGTATGATATCGTCGATAATTCTGTTACCGACTACGGGGAGGTGGAACGTTGTTCTTCTCTCCTTGATTGCGCTATTCTTCGCCTCAAGAAGAGCCATTTTTTCCTGCTCATGTTGGAGTTTGAGCGTCGCCTCCTTCGCCTTCATGCTCTTAATACATGAGGCCTGATCCTCTACACGACTCTCACTCGCTAAAGCTCTCTTTTGAAAATCTTCTAAATTGAGTACTTGAGCCTTAAGACTCCTAATCTCTGCTACCTGTTTTTTTGAGTCGAAAATTTTCATCTCTCAATGCTGAGCATTCGTTCTTGTATCGACTCATTTCGTCCTTGAGCTTGCTAATGGCGCAGTCTTGGCTAACCCTCGCCACACCATCATCCTTAGCCCACTGCTTGGCATGGGCTTTGATACCTTTCCCTTTTTTAGGCGAGGAGTGCATTTTCGGCGCTGGCACTTTCCGACTCTTAATGATCGCCTCATCGGGTTTAGAAGCAATGACCACCTCCTCGGGTTTGTCAGTGATGACTACCTCTTCAGTTTCCGATTCAGATTCAGAGATTTCCGAATCAGAGCTAGAAGAGCTGAGGTGAGATATCGTTGGCTGCTCATTCTTGCAGTCTTGTATTGCTCGAACTGCCATCTGCAACTCTGTCTCCACATCTAGATCAACTGGAGGTCTTTCAAAAAGTGGGATGACCTTTCCAACCTCTGAGGCATGCGTCTCTGTCTCCTCATCTCGATCAACTGGAGGTTTTTCAAAAAGTGGGGTGATGTCTTTCCCAACCACTGAGGTAGTCTAGTTCGTCACCTTCTTAATCACGCATTTTGAATGAGTCTTGTAGAATGACTCGTTCAGGTTTCCCCTAATGAATTTCATGCACGATGTGCATCCGCTCACCACACATACCTCCTTATGCTCTTCGGGAGTGTCGCTGAATTTATTGACGTGGCGCTTGAACTGGCCACCTCTCTTAACTTCACCACATAGGCACTTTTCGAAATGGAACTTCAAGTTTCCTCCCATTATGTATCTGTTATGTATCTGTAAAAGGAAGGATGAAATAGAATTACTGACAGGCGACATTGGCAGTCACTTTTATAATCATACAGTTAAATTGTGAGATTGGTGGAAAGTGTCGAACCTTTGAATCCGTTACAGGCATTACTCAGAGGGGATCTTATCCCAACTCCAAGGCCTCGGCCCACAAATCCAACCTCCCGCGGACAGAGCGTGCGTCAAATCACTGTGTTGGCATCCGGACCCTGATTTTGACATGAAAACCAGTGGATTGCTTACAAAGGTTGCAAATTCCAAGCCGAAACTCGCCTCCCACAACTTTATAAATGTCTTAGTTGAATTCAGCAGGGTCGAAAACCCCAGAAAACCTCCAAAACTAGTGAATTTAAATTTTTCAATTTTTTAGCACTACTTATGAAATTTTATAAGTAATTTATCACTTAGGGCAGGTCAATAGCGACCGAACCTTTTTTGAATCAAGTCAAACGGACTAGTAGAAGCAAAGTTACATGCCTTTAAAGTTTTGGAGTCTTTTATGGCCTGGAGACGAAGGCCATTTTTGATCAAGAAAAGGAGCTCGTTCTCGAGAATGATGCGCGTGAATATGGGCTAGGTAGCGCCATGAGTCAGGAAGGCAAGCCGATAGCTTTTGCGAGTCGTCTTCTCACACCCACAGAGCGAAACTATGCCCAGATAGAAAAGGAAATGCTGGCTTTAGTTTTTGGGTTGGTCAAATTCCACCAATTCACTTTCGGGCGAAAGGTCAAGATTATTATAGATCATTAACCCCTTGTCTCTATTGTGCGAAAACCTCTTGACAAAGCACCCAGAAGGTTGAGAGCCATGCTGCTGAGAGTCCAAGAGTATGATTTCGAGTTGATCCACAAGCCGGGAAAATCTCTAATGTTAGCTGACACCCTCTCACGCGCCCCAATCAACGAAAACAACGAAGCTACACATTTTAACGTGAACAACTTGAGTCTATCTCCGATGTCGCAGAACAAACTGCAAGAACTCCGTGCAGCTACAGAATCTGACAGTGCACTAAGTGAGCTCAAGACAACGATCATGGAAGGCTGGCCATCCCACAAGAGTCAGGTCCACAGGGACATCACACGTTTTTTCGATTATCGCGATGAACTGACAGCTCAAGATGGCATTGTGCTTCGAGGGACCCGTCTAGTGATTCCAGTGTCCATGAGATCCGAAATGAAAAAGAAGTTGCATGCGGGTCACTCAGGGATTAATTCATGTTTGCGTCGAGCCCGTCAATATGTATACTGGCCAGGCATGTCGGCTGAAATCAGACTGTTGGTTGAATCATGTGACTCATGTAACACTTTCCAAAGTCGGCAATCAGCAGAGACTCCAATAATACACGAAACCCCTGAGAGGCCATGGGCAAAGGTGGGAACTCATTTGTTCAACTACAAAGGAAAAGACTTCCTGGTCACGGTAGATTACTACAGCAATTTTTTCGAGGTGGATGAGTTGAGTAATACTTTGTCACAAACGATAATCGCGAAATTGAAGGAACATTTTGCACGTCATGGTATCCCAGATACACTCATTTCGGACAACGGTCCACAATTTGTCGCGCACACGTTCCAGGATTTTACTAAGAGATGGGAAATCAATTACTTCACGAGTAGCCCATATCACAGCTGTTCAAATGGAGCAGCCGAGGCAGCTGTATAAGTGTGCAAAAATTTGATGAGAAAATGTGACCATGGTAGCGAAGACTTCAGGTTAGGTCTGCTTAACCTGAGGAACACGCCTCAGGAAGGCATAGGCTCCACTCCATCCCAGCGGTTAATGGGGAGGATAACAAAATCCTTGATTCCCACAGCTCTCACCACGTTGTTACCGATAGGACACAACGTGTCAGGACCGAGCACGAATTGAGTCCAAAAGACAAAAGCAGGTAGAGAGGTACATCCACCGTAAGGACTTGCCCCCACTTCACCCAGGCGATAGAGTGCGAGTTTGTCCGAATGAACAAAATAAGGAGCGGCGTACTGGGGTTGTAGATGAAAGACAAGGTCCCAGGTCTTACAAAGTGTCAGTAGGACACAGTCAGATAAGGAGGAGCAGGCAAGATTTAAGAATGGAGAAACTGGAACGGAATCGGAGTGAGACCAACAGCCCCACACCCAAGGCGGACCGAGCAGGAGAAGAATCGAGAACTAGTGCCGTTGGAACACGATCAGCCGAAGTGAGCGAATCACCGTGCGAGGAGACCTGCGAACCGACCTTCGAATCAAGGGAAGCGGAGACGAGGGGACCGGACGCGATGCGAGCGGCGAGGAGGAGATCATCCAACGGCTCGATGCCAATACCGAGGGAAGAGGGCGTACCGATCACCACAAGGAGTGGAAGAAATGTGAAAGTTCCCCAGAGACTAGACTTATAAACATTCAGTCACAGCCCATGCATGCGAATCATTTCAAAAGGGGACTTATACATTCAGTGATAGCCCGTGTGTGCGAGTCGTGTCAAACGGGGGAAGATGTTACGTGACCATAGAGTAACGCTACCATATGAAATGCGAACTAGACATTTTGACGGATATGTCTTTTTGACGGATATGACGTGCAAAATGTTCCTTCAATTTCGCGATTATCGATTGTGACAAAGTATTACTCAACTCATCCACCTCGAAAAAATTGCTGTAGTAATCTACCGTGACCAGGAAGTCTTTTCCTTTGTAGTTGAACAAATGAGTTCCCACCTTTGCCCATGGCCTCTCAGGGGTTTCGTGTATTATTGGAGTCTCTGCTGATTGCCGACTTTGGAAAGTGTTACATGAGTCACATGATTCAACCAACAGTCTGATTTCAGCCGACATGCCTGGCCAGTATACATATTGACGGGCTCGACGCAAACATGAATTAATCCCTGAGTGACCCGCATGCAACTTCTTTTTCATTTCGGATCTCATGGACACTGGAATCACTAGACGGGTCCCTCGAAGCACAATGCCATCTTGAACTGTCAGTTCATCGCGATAATCGAAAAAACGTGTGATGTCCCTGTGGACCTGACTCTTGTGGGATGGCCAGCCTTCCATGATCGTTGTCTTGAGCTCACTTAGTGCACTGTCAGATTCTGTAGCTGCACGGAGTTCTTGCAGTTTGTTCTGCGACATCGGAGATAGACTCAAGTTGTTCACGTTAAAATGTGTAGCTTCGTTGTTTTCGTTGATTGGGGCGCGTGAGAGGGTGTCAGCTAACATTAGAGATTTTCCCGGCTTGTGGATCAACTCGAAATCATACTCTTGGACTCTCAGCAGCATGGCTCTCAACCTTCTGGGTGCTTTGTCAAGAGGTTTTCGCACAATAGAGACAAGGGGTTAATGATCTATAATAATCTTGACCTTTCGCCCGAAAGTGAATTGGTGGAATTTGACCAACCCAAAAACTAAAGCCAGCATTTCCTTTTCTATCTGGGCATAGTTTCGCTCTGTGGGTGTGAGAAGACGACTCGCAAAAGCTATCGGCTTGCCTTCCTGACTCATGGCGCTACCTAGCCCATATTCACACGCATCATTCTCGAGAACGAGCTCCTTTTCTTGATCAAAAATGGCTAGTGCTGTGCATATTCACTGATCATTTGCTTGACTCTATCAAATGAAGCTTTCTGCGATTCGCTCCATGTCCACTCTGCATCTTTCTTTAATAAATTCTGTAGTGGGTATGCTATCGTGGCGACATCGGGTAAGTGTCGCTGCAGGTAGTTCACCATGCCTAGAAAGCGCTTCAATTCCGTCACATTGGTTGGGACTGGAAATTCTGTGGTGGCTTTCGTTTTCTCAGGATCAACCTCAAGTCCTCTACTGGATATCTGGTGCCCCACAAACGTGATCTGGTTGGCCGCTGTGATCATTTTTGTGTCATTCAACTCGATACCCCACGTTCTATACCTCTGCAAAAACCGCTCTGGCCTCATGTTGTGCTGCTCTAGCGTTTTGCCATGGATTATGATATTATCTGCGACGTTCACTACTACCTCCAAACCGTCCAGTGCTTCAAGTAACTTCTTCTGAAAAATCTCAGCCGATACTTTCAATCCAAATGGCAACCTGAGCCATCTATACCTGCCGAAACAAGTTTGGAAAGTCGTCAACATGCCTGATTGTTCGTCTAGCTGTACGTGCCAGTAACCATTTTTCAAATCCGCTTTCGAAAACACAGTGGATTCACTCAAATCGTGCAAAACATCTTCTAGGACCGGCAATTGGTACCGCTCTCTTTCTAAGACCTTGTTCAGTTCATGTGGGTCAAGACAGATACGCAAGTTCTTGTCTGTCTTTTTCACTACTACAATTTGGCTCACCCACGGTGTTGGCTGTGAAACTGGTGCTATCATGTCCAAATCAGTTAATCTGTTGAGTTCCTCCTTCAATGCCGCCCTCAGCGCAATCGGAACTCTTCGATCCGGCATTATCTGACTTTGTGCTCCTTCCACTACTTTGAGCGTGTGAGCTCCTGGAAAAGTTCCTATGTCCTTTGTCTTTTCCGCTTCAGTTCTGATCTGATTCACTCTCTCAAATTTGTCTTCGCAAATTTTGATCAGACCCATCTCTAAACATGTTTTTAAGCTTAGGATTGGAAGACGGTCATCTGGACAAACAACGAAATCAACGGAGTGCCACACTTTAGTCTTCCCGTTGAACACTTCTTCATGTGACTGGCCAAGGGTTTTCTCAACTGATTTGTTCCACGACGTCGCGGTCTTCTCCGATGACGTCATCTGGGAACAGTAACGCTTTGGCAGAGCATTACAAGTCGCCCCGGAGTCGATGAGTAATGCAACATCCTGCTGCTTAATGCGCATTCGGCACTTGACATCCTTGCCATCATCCTGATTGCGGGTCGTGTTTACCAAATTTGAATCTTGGCCTGAGTCAACTTGGCATCTGGCTTCTCTTCTCGCAGTATGGATTGTGTTGATAAAGTCACCATCATGGTCTGAGTCCATAGGCCTATCCTGTATTTGACGGACCTGGTGTTTCGGAACCTTCGAGTTCTGTCCATGGACGTTGGGACATTTTCTGGCAAAGTGATGCAGTTTGTGACATCTCATGCATTCTTTATTGTATGCGGGACATAGCTCCTTTTTAAAGACATGACGGGTCCCACAGAATCTACACTCCACCAGAGTTCCCGACCTACTCCGTGAATTTGATGACTCCATTTGTGCACTATCCTTGAGACTGCTGATATTTTCATCAGGTCGCAACACTCTTTGCTGCAGTGATGCACTTTCAGCTGCCTTACACATGTCTATGCATTCTGTAAGTGAGGGCGATCGACTTTTCAATAAATCTTGCTACAGATTTGGATCCCTTATTCCTAGGACCAATCTGTCTCTAATGAGAGACTCAATGCACCTGTCACAAAACTGGCATTTATTGGCGCGGTGCCGAACATTGGACAGAAATTTTTCAAAAGCTTCACCTTCATTCTGTGAGCACCTGTTGAACAGAAACCTCTCATAAATTTCGTTGACTTCCCCTATGGCGAACTTGTCAAATTCATCAATGATCTCTTTCACTTCTCTATCTGCCTCACAAGACTTGAAACGAAAGCTATTGTAGACCTTCAAAGCGTCATCTGCCAAACAGTTCAGGAAAAGGGCAACCTGGATTTCCTTGTCGTGATCACCTATCTGTGCTAGGATAGAGTACGTATTCCAACGCTGCTTAAAGAGATTCCAGTTATCTGCTGTGTTCCCTTCAACACTAAAGGGGTTCGGTGGCCTGATGCCATGTAGCTTCAAATCGGGTGAACCTGACTTAGCCATCCCTAACTTTCTAGCTGTAGGGACTCTGACAAATAATTCTTTTTATAATATATACACAAGCCGTGTTTTTATAAATATAGATCGTCAAAAATCTCAAATGTTATAAAACCAGCTGCCACCATGTTAAGTACATGGAATAATCAATTAAAAGTCACGTGTGGTTGAAAACTTTCACTCTATTGAAACCACTGCTTCAATTCCAACATAACATATACTTCACAATTAAATGGTATATACAAACAAAATGTCTAGTTCGCATTTCATATGGTAGCGTTACTCTATGGTCACGTAACAGTAAAGTGACATAGAATTGTTGATTTCGTTTGATTTCCTATTTGAATTTGAAAATTTGAACGGCAAGACTGAATCAACATTCTGCATAGATATCTATCAAAGTGCACCAAAGTGCAATCTTTATTAACTTTAAGCAGTCGCATCAGTAAAGAGAATGGAATGGCATCAGGCAACAAGCATTTATCTCAGAGAGACGATTATCAGATGCTCATTTTCATTTACTCTATTAATTCGAGCACCTCTGTATATTTGATAAAATTTGTTCCCAGGGAAAATCTTGGTAGAGAGGGATTTTATCGCGGATATCCTAATAATCTGGCATACTTTATAACGGATAGAGGAAAGCTATACGATTCTCTGACATAGCTCGTGAAATTATTTGATATATCCCTCGGGCTAAAGCCATGGACTCCTAGATATATAACACCTGGACTGAAAGCTGAAATTCACTTATACACTAGACGGCCGGCTTGACTCAACAGCTGTCGATGGTGGAAAGCAATTAATCAAGTGAAAACGAAGTGTCTAAAGAAAAATAAGCTGAAGTTTCTGGAAATCGGGAGAACATGGGGTTGTAACTAACTTAACATCGTTATCACTGAATATGGAATATTGACTATATCAAATCAAACAATGGTTTGACAGTACAAACTGAGCAAGCTTGTGGTCTATAGAAAAGTGTCAGGAACAACAGCTAAAAAGTCCACATCGGTCTAGTGTATAACTGCCGTTAAAAAGCAAAACGACGTATTTCGGAATATCATGGTATTGAGAAAACTGAAGTCAAAGTTAAGTTTGATATTTCATCATTCGACGTCAGCCTTTAAAATCTCTAACTTTTGATCTTTCAATTAAACAGCAGAACAACGTATTTCGAAATACGCTTGAGCCATGAGACATTCTTCAAAGGCAAAACGACGTAATTCGAAATGCGCTTGAGCCATGAGACATTGTTCAAAGGCAAAACAACGTAATTCAGTGTACGCTTGAATCGTGACGCTTTCTTCAACGGCAGAACAACGTGTTTAGAAAAGAATCAATACGGATTAATACAGATAATACGGATAAAAATTAATACGGACCTCGACTATTCAACCGCACTGATATTTCGAGATACTATGTTTATTAGGACTATTAAAAAATCAAGTACGTATCACAATTCATTCCTTGCATTTTCAGTAGTAGGCTACCTATCTACGCAACGCATTGCGCGGACTGTATCGTTATAGTGCCGGTAGGCTATCGATATTATGCTAAAGTATGATAGATATTGATTGCCATCATTATAAGCATGTTCGTATGAGGAAATAAGATTTAGATATCTGCTAATAACTTGATTTTAATATTACTTTTATGTAGAGGCAGATGTTTATGTAGGGTTTTATTAACTGGCTGCGGTCATCATAGAAATGAATTCGAAGGCGAACTTTAAGCTTATATCTCCAATTCTTTTACTATTTTCATTTGGCATAGGCCCTAGGCCTACTTAGGTAATTCATAGCAATTTCACATTGTCAACATGGTAAGAAACTCTAGTGTTTTAGCCTTATATTTTAAAATAACGTTTGCGTGTCTAATCCTCATCTGCAGCATATATGTATTATATGTATTGAGATTTTTGTAAACATCGATAGATGATTCAATTTCACTAGTCTATAAGTTTGACTGCTTTAGCCCGTAGGCTATGAATATGCAAGTACCATCAAGTGATGCTTTCAAAATCTAGGTATGATTGATATAATGTACTGTATATCGGTACTGGTGTAGTTGGTGTGTTCCTCACTGGTTCAAATAATCAAATATCCCACGTTAGAAGCATTTTCATCTAAAAAGCAATATGGTATATTCCATAATATGATGCTTTGCATCTAAAACAAAAAAATCTTTCATTTCAGTCATGTAATTTTTATAAAAAGAACGCAACTTGCTTTTTTAAACAAGAAACTTCTTTCATTAAAAAGTCACGTATTTTGTTGTACGTTGTTTTGCCTTTTAAAACATGAAAATTGTTTCATTAAAAAGTCACTTATTTCGTTGTACGTTACTTTGTCTTTTAAAACATGAAAATTCTTTCATTGAAAAATCGCGTATTTTATACTGCGTCTTTTAAAGTTTCAGAAATCTATTCACGTTTTTCGAAGTACGTTGATTTGTTATTTAAAAACACAACCTGCGTTTCACGCAAATTGTTTAAGTGTGATTGCATTCATGAAAACAATCGGTACTCATGATATTAGTAAAACATTTGACCAAATATATCCTGTGAGATATGATACTTCACATCCTGACCATTCAATTGAACCCATAAAAGACAAAACAGCGCAGTTCGAAATATACTCACTGACATAAATAATGAAACCGACTATCATTGACTTGAATGGAAGTTTGTTTCATTTTTTTCTATGGTTTGAGATGATATCTCGCTTTCTATGTATCACCATTGAACTCCATATGATAAGGGAAATGATATAGGACCATCAAATTTCAAAATTTGATATTGATCACAGTAACAACTAGAAGTTGAACAGAATCACCAACTACTGCTGACCAGATTTGACTTATGAAATGGCGCACGATAACTTTACCAGAGGAATGGCAATTGGGATGATGCGTTGTGGGCAAAGTTCTACAACTGTTACGAAAGAATTGAAAATTTCAAGGGTCGTTATATGGAGGTGGTGGTGGTGTCGTTGGAAAGCAGAAGGAAATGTGGAAAAGAAGAACGGATCAGGAAGACCAAGGGTATCGTCCAAGCGGACAGATGCACGCTTAGTTTTAGCTGCTAAAAGAAACAGATTGTGTCCGTCCCGAAGCTAATTGTGTACTGGAAGGTTGCTGGGAACGCTGCCTGTAGCGTTCGAACTGCATATCGAAGATTGCGAGAAGCTGGCATACAGTCTCGACGACCCGCTGTGAGAATTCCGCTGAGCCTGGAACATCGAAGGAGACGAGTGACGTGGTGTCAAGGTCATCAGTCGTGGAGTGACAGTCAGTGGGAACGTGTGCTCTGGACTGATGAATCGAGGTTTACTCTCGATTTCAACGATGGTCGGATCCGTGTTCATCGCTTGCCAAGTGAACGATTTGCTTCATGTTGCGTCAAAGAACACGACCGGTACGGCGGCGGTAGTGTCATGGTTTGGGCCAGTATCTGACACAATGGAAAAACACCAGCAATCGTAGTGAAAGGAACATTGACAGGACAGCGATATGCCGACGAGATCGTGACACCGGTCGTGGTTCCAGCAGTGACATCGAATCAATTGATTTTTCAGGATGACAACGCAAGGCCACATCGCGCTTCAGTGGTTTCTAACAGGATAGCAAGCAGTGGAATCCCAACCTTGGAATGGCCCTCACGTTCTCCCGACCTCTCCCCCATCGAGCACTGCTGGGATGAACTTGGTCGCAGAGTGAGGGAGAGGTACAACCACCCACCAGTGTCTTTGAAGATGTTGGCCGACAGACTGATCGAGCAGGGGAACCTCTTAGACCTGGCATTCATCCAGCGACTGTGCTCATCCATGCCCTCACGCATCGATGCCTGTTTGGATGCTCGCGGTGGTCACACCCGCTTCTAACTTAAGTTGATAAAATCATGAGTATCAAATTAAATGTTTTTGAGTAAAGCATTCGAGTTCTCCTTTTACAAACAACAAACAAACGTACAGTACAACCAAGTTTAAGTCATAAGTATTCATATCAGGACTTGTTTCATTCTTTTTGTCACTGAGTATACGTCGTTTTGCCTTTTAACGGCAGATAAGTGAATTTCAGCTTTCAGTCCAGGTGTTATATATCTAGGAGTCCATGGCTGAAGCCCTCGGTATTCATCAAATAATTTCCCTCCCTATATCCCAGAGAATCGCATAGCCATCCTCTATCCATTACATATCAATGGCTATTATTCCTATATTAACATTTCCTCAGAGGGGCAAGATAAAAAAGCCCTGCGACATTTTTCATATCATGGCAGATTAGCTTCACAGATTTATAGGATAATGCATTTATAACAGCAACAAGCTGAATTCAAATCATAGTTATCTGTGAATGTTGCAGTCATAGAAGTGGATAATAGTACACTAGAATGGAAGTCTGATATCTTGCTTATGTGCAATGATGGCACATGGAAAAATCTATGGTTTGTAGATCTGCTTCGATCTTAAACATTGTATCATAGTCAAACTATTTGCCAAGTTGGTTGTGGAGGTTGTTGACAGCAAATTGCAGGATTTTCATCAAGAGAATTTTTAGTGAGATGGCAGCATTGTTTCATGTGAATTAGCCTACTATTCCATGGATTAATATACTGTGTCTATTTGTAGCAGTCATTGACAACTATTTTCCAATTTTTCAATAGTGGAATGCGAATTAAAAATTGGTTCAGAGTTGTAATCGAAAGTGGCCCGTGTGCTGTTTGTGAGAATATCTCAAGAATTCAAAGATAAAAATTCTAATTATTGGATAATTACTTTTTCTAGCGGTTAAGAAACCTAGCGTTTTCTGGAATAAACACATTGAAAGCTTCTTTACCGACAGTCATTTCTCAGATAAATGAAATGTCGCTGGATCCTTTCAATTAATCAGTAAATGACTTATGTGATATAGTGTGATGATATTTTGGAAGCTGATATTCGAAAGCATACAAAGGTTTTGAAAACTGTTCAAACATATTGAACAGGGGAACCCTTTTCAGTAAAATGAATACTGTGAGATTTCTTGGCCTCTGATTTCAAGCTGGAGCAATGCATGCTCTGTAAATCGACATTACAAGTTGCATATGTGTCTGATTATACTCCTGATTGATTATAAGAGCGATATTTCAAAAAGGTGAACGTACAGAACGTTTTACAGGATTTCAGTAATGGGCAAAAGACCGTTCCAGGACACCATAAAATTCAAAAAAATAGTATCTTTAAAAACGACATAAATTCATGAATTTTGTCCCTTTTTCAGGTTTTTAAGACCTAAATTCATGAATTTAGACGTTTTTAAAGATACCGATTTTTCAAAAAAATGGTACTTTTTAAATGGTCTAAATTCATGAATTTTGGTCCCTTTTTCAGGTTATGAAGACCTAAATTCATAAATTTAGGCGTTTTTAAAAATACCCAATTTTTCAAAATTTTCAAAATCTCAAATTTGAGAATTACAATTTTCACCCTTAAAATCATGACCGTTCCAGGACACCGAAAAAATCAGAAAAGTTAAGAATCTCAAATTTCAGAATTACAATTTTCGCCCTTAAAATCATGACCGTTCCAGGACACCGAAAATCATAAAAGTTAAGAATCTCAAAATTTGAGAATTACAATTTTTTGTCTCTCTTAAATCATGTCCTATAATTGATGTGCGGGTCTCCAATGTATTCAAAAATTCTTCTCATATCCAAGTGTAAGAATATTTTACTTTGTGCTTGCAGATGTATGATTTCCCTTGTTAACTTCTGAATTCTTCTCCGCTTTGTCTCTAATCGAACAGATCTTTCAGTAGATCCAACCATTGTGATGATAAGATTTAAACTAAGATTGTAATGTGTCACGTTTTATGAATTGTGTGTGTTTAAATAGCAAGTGAAAATTATTAATGGTGATCTAAGCAAAGTGGCATTGTAGGTGTATGAAGTTTGCTTGACAACATACGGGTATGACATGACGCGTATGATTAAATGTACTTGAATGACAATGGGGAAATTGCACCGCATTGTAAATCATTTCATCGGCCATAACGCGAGCCAGATCGGAAACCAAAGCCAGAAAAGTTGCGGTTTTGGTTCGACAGTCGGTCTCGACTATCGATACTGCGATATTGTATTGAATGATTGCTATAACAACAGAATATTCCCTCAAAGCAGAGAATGAATTAATAGATTGCTTTTATGCTATTAACGCCATGTTATGAATGCACAATCCGTATGATCCCTAAAACAATCATGCGGTTTGAGAAATGTGGTAACAGATGTTGCTATTGTCTTAATACAGATAAAACAAACAATATCCTCTTAATGAGAGTTCATGAAAATAAAATGTAACAATGTAACGTTTTAATTTAGATTAAATTAAATCATTTCAAAATCGAATAAGTAGTAAGGAAAGTCATCATTAGAGAACAGTTTTAAATCAATACCCCCTTCTGACTAAGTAGTAAGGAAAGTCATCATTAGAGAACAGTTTTAAATCAATACCCCCTCCCTTCTGACTTCTAGGGGTCCCTTAAGAAATTTTTTTATTATAAAATGAGCAACATAAATGAGTTTTTGAAATTATATGGAACACAAACAACAACGAATTTCGATTTAAAGAAAATCGCAAATCAATTGGGAATAAAGAATTTTCATGTTCTGATGAGAGACGAATTACAATTCCTAAAAAATAAGCCAACAGGAACCTTCAGTTCCCGGAACAAAGTTCCATCAATAACTATAAATTTCATAACAAATCTTCATACGTCAGATGAAAAAGGAATACATTGGTCTGCAGGTATCTTTAATAAAAATCGAGATAATTACTATTTCGACCGCCCAGAGGCTGAGAAGTATTGGTTCGACTCTTATGGATTACCTCCAACAAACGAAGTCAAAAAATTACTTGGCAATGGAATTTATAATACATTTCAAATTCAAAAACCAGGAACTACTTATTGTGGTCAATTATGTCTTTATGTTTTATTCAAATTACAAAAAGGAGTACCATTTCTTGATATTATGTTAGAATTGAACGAACCGTAGGTTCTATGGCTACGCCTAACAAGGGAATTTCATTCCCGAAACGTTAGTTCCAATGATAATGATAATTAAAAATCAGTTCGTTGTAATTCATTTTGATAAAATCGGCCTCTGATATTTTCATCATCTAAATCTTTGATTTCGTAAGTAATCGGATAAGTTTGATTTATTTTACAAACTTCAAATATTTCTTTAGTCCAGTGTCCGACGAAGCCTTTTTCAAATTTATTCTTATACTTAAATATTCTAACTCTATCACCAATTTTAAATTTCGGCTTAAGTTTCTGCAAATTCGGATTACTCTTATTCGAATAATGATTCTCGAATATTTTTTTCTTATCAAATCAGGGTCGTCAGAAGCATTCTTTGGGGTTTCTTCAATACCAGAATGAACTTTATTATTGTACTACTCTTCTACAACTCCTGGTAATATCTTCAACCATTTCTGATTTCTTTGCTCAGTAAATTTCTTGAATAATTTATTTTTTAACGACCGATTGAATCTTTCTATCACTACAGCTTTTCCAGCGTTTTCAGTTGAATAAACAGTTTCAAATAGTGGCTGAACGTTTCGGTTATAAAATTCCGACCCTTTATCAACAAACAATTTTTTTGGCTCTCTCTTACTTTCTTTAAAGATTTCTTCAAACGCATATTTAACTGATAGACCACTTTTATTTTTTAAAGGCTTTAAAGCGTATCGTGTATATAAATCTATAACGGTCAATGCGTACTTAAACCCTCCTTCACTCGGCATATGAATAAGATCAGCACTCCAAATATCATCTTTATTAAATACTTTTACTTTCAATAAATATTTAGGCCTTCTGCATTCTTTATGAATTTCGGACGCGTAGGTTCGAGCGTTGCTCTCAGACAGCTTTGCTGTCGTTTCATTTAAACCATGTCCGAATAATATTTTAGCTTGTAAAGCTTTCTTAACAAACATTCTTTCAATTTTTTCTCTAAATTTAGGATTTCGAATACTATCTAATTCTTGAATCATCTTCTTATCAGCTGCATGTCGAGAACTTAGATCATGATTTCGATAAGCTAAATCATGCCTGTAAGCTGCGGCATCTACTCTATTTATTGGTTCTTCACCTGGTTTCGGATCATTATTCTCATCTAGTCTTATATCTAATCGAGTTCCTGGACCGGTATATGAATGTCCAGGAAGATGTTTTTCTTTCGAATATTTACTCCAAATAAATCCAGGAAAGTTTTCTAATGCTTTTTGTATGTCACCTCCAATATGCTGACAGTTTGAGTTTTTATTTTTGTTTAATAGATAATTCAATAAATCTAAATTAGCAATTTTTAATTTAATTAAATTTTCGGAATTTTTAGAATTCATTTTAAAAGATAAAAAAAATGTTTTACCGGATCGGACCAAAGGTCCTGAGGTTATTACCGAATCATACTAGGACTTAGATATATTCCAGAACCATCTTTAGTTTCCTTAATTTCAATTAAATCATCAACATTGTGGAGAATATTTTTAAGAACTCGTTTTCCTTCATCAACTAATTTTAATTTACTAATAAAATTATCTACTATTCCTTCTCCCCTCGCAACTTTTTCTAACTCTCTATTATGTCGTTTTTGTTCTTCTAATGCTGCCTTCTCTGATTTATTTTTATTTACTGCTTGGACAATACCAGCTGTCCCGCCTGCAACACTTCCTGCTGCTGCTATACCTCCTATTATTAGAGGAATTAATGGGAGAATCCCGCCATTCTTTTCTTCTTGTAATTGAATATTCTCTATCATTGGTTTACTTATGTAATACTTTTTTTATTAATCGTAATAGCTTTAGGGGTATTTTTGTCAACAATATTACGTAATTTTAATTCAGCAGTTTTATTATTATTACTTTTCGCTTGCGACATTTTTAATAAAAAAATTTTAAGTTATCAAAATTTTTAATCTATTCTAGTTATGAAAAATTTAAATTAGGAATTTTGATCTATTCTAGTCATGAATAAATTATAAGTTAAGAATTTTTAATCTATTCTAGCTCCAAAAAAAATTTTATTACTAATTACTAAAAAAAATTTAAGTTAACAAAAATTTTAATTAATTTATCGGAGCGAAGCTCCTCGAGGCTTCAGCCGATCGGACCAAAGGTCCTCAGGTTACTAATCTGTCCTTGCCATCTTTCCATTAAGAATTTCAATAGAATATTTTACATCTTCTAGCAATAAACCATAAGCCATCAATGAAGTTGTGGAATCTTTCTTTTCAATATTAATTGTTACATCACAACCAGTCTGGATAATATCTTCAGATTGTGCACTTAAATCGAAACAGAAAACAGGATATAAATGTCTACAATCGCCAGGAGTTAATTATGGTTCAACTCCAAATTCTATACAAAGATTTCGATAAGAATCATATCCTTCCATAAATTGATTATTGGTATCATCGAATCTTAATGGATCAATTGGATATCGGGTTTGATTTAATAAAACTTGTAAACTTCGAATTTTATTAATATGGAAGAGATTATTGTTCTTATCAAAACTTGGAGAATTATTTCTTTGAAAAGTTAGTAATAAATATCTTGGAGTATTCGAAGTTCTAGTAAAATGCCAGTTAAATCTTTGTTCGGAAAAAGTTACTGAACTAGCAGTACGCTTTAGAAAATTTACTGGAATTGGTTTGTTAGTATTTAATCTTTTTCCAATAGCTGTTTCAATCTCTAAACTAGGAGTAATATGCTTAATCCACCATTCAAGTCTATCAATTTTTAAATATGCTTTTTTTCTAGTCTTACCAAAAAAGATTAATTCATTATTCGCTGTGCGATGAATTATTAATTTAAATTTTAATTGATATGATATTTTATCATAATCTAAATAACCGAATAATGGAGACAATGACCAATTAACTGTCTGTTTACTTTTCTTGTTAAATTTACGTCTTTCTTTATATGCACTATTGTTTGTTTTATTTAAATGTTTTGCAATATTTTCTACATCTTTCGCAATTCCTGCTGCATCTGTTCCAGCGTGAGCTAAATCATCTATAATTATACCATCATTAGTATCAGGAAACCAACCTTCGATTTCATACTTTTTATTATTTTCACCAATTGTTACAAATCTAAGCATTGTATCAATTACACCTGGAGAATCACTTATTGTTTCTATATTTTGAGTTGCAACATCTAAACGCATTTGTGTAAATAATCTTGGAAAAAAATTATTCTCTAGTGCAATATTATCGGTTTCTGGTAATGGTGTTGTAAAATTAGCATCACTATATAAAGAATATTCACAGTGTAAAAATGAATCAGGTAAATGTAAATAACTCTGCTGATTATCAACTTCAAAAATTAAATCTCATCCAGTATTTACTCTACTAGAAGATCTGGGATTCATAGCATTTCTTATATAGTCATTCTTTTTTTGATTATAACTAACACCTGGTGGTTTATCTAATTCAAATTTATTTTCAATTAGCGAAGACATTTTTATAAAAAATAATTTGATTTTATGTTTTTTCTCATACACAGAAAAAATTTTGCTAAAAAATTTTACTAAAAAAATTTTACTAAAATAATTTTACTAAAAAAATTTTTGCTAAAAAAATTTTACTAAAAAAAATTTTACTAAAAAATATATTTTAGAATTTTGCTAGACCAGCTCCGCTACAGCGTTGCTGGTTAGACCGAAGGTTGCTGCTCACGCCATTTCCTTTTATTTCTTCAATTGAACGTTTTATGGCTACGCCTGATTTCTTCTTATGTTTACTATCAGACGGAGTTCCGCTCCTCAAGGTTTCCCCAACAGCTATGTTAGCAATTTTGTTTTTTGTTTCCTCTGAAAGTTTTTTTAAATTTTTTAGTTCTTCGGAATCATTCCTAACTTTACGAATAGCTTCTAGTTGTTTTAATTCGTTTTGAGACTTGACAGCATTTGATATTGCACTAGCTGTACTACCTATAGCAGCTGCTCCTTTTGCAGCAGATGTAATCAAATCTTTATTATTTTTAATTAAGTTAACGATACTTCCAATACCAGAAAAGATGCCAGCTCCTTCCGTGTGAACTGTTTCTCTATTATCATAATGATAAACAGGATTCATACGTGGTTCATGAGCAATTCTTTGATTTGAAGCAAAATGTTTAAGATTGTGTTTATAAATTATAGGCATTTTTTAGGAATAAATTTGACTTTTGGGAAAAAATATTTACGTTACGATTTACGTTTGTGATCAAGAGTTACGTTTATGATCAAGATTTACGTTTGTGAATGGACAACCACTTCGAGATAACTTTATTATTTGCCTGTTGCACTTTATCTATTGCGTCAAGCATCGTGTGATGTACTTTAAATTCTTTTCTATTAACTTGCATTTTCTGCTGATTAATCTTCAACGCCGTTTTAAGAGCATTTAACTTAATTTTAAGAACATCTAATTGTCTTTTAACAGCATCTAACTGTTCTTTATTTTCTTTAGAGTTTTCTTGTAAATTTTTCTTTAATTCATTTTCTAAATTGATTTTAAGAGTTTTCATTTTATCAACTTTTTGATTAAGCGAGTTTACTTCATTTATTATTCTATTCATCTTTTTCATTTGTTGAGTAATTTTAGAACTCAATTCATCAACACTTTTTTGGAATGTAGTTTGTAACTGCTTTAAATTTTTTTTAATTCTTTCAGGAAGTTTTTCTATTTCATCTTCTAATTGTTCTTTTAACAATTTTATCTGATGTTTATTTTTAATGACTGCAGATTTTAACTTTATAGAAAGTATTATTAAAATTTTTGATTGTTCTGAAATCTTTTTAAAAAGTTTTGCTATATCTGCTTCTAGCTCTCTATCCTTTTTATCAAGTTTCAATAATTTTTCGTTCAATGATTTGTCATTAAGTTTAAGCAACTTTAATTCGTTCATCAGTGGAACCAAAACATCGTTTATATATTTTTCTTTTAAGTCATTGATTTGTGTATCAACATATTGTTTATTTGTTAACTCTGTATTTTGTTGCGGAAGAAAAGAAAGATGCAATGGACCAGATAAAACGTCTCCAGTTTTCATGATATAATTTTCTATTTCTATTTCTGATTCACGATTATTCGGGATATATGCACCTCCACCAACGTTTGGTAACATCATTTTTTTAACAATAAAAAAATAAAATTTTTTCTAATAAAAATTAAAAAAATGGATAAAGCAAATTTAAAAAAATTATATTCGTCCGCATCATCCTGTTCTTCTTATTCGACGAGATCAACGGGATTTGAAAATAAATGTTTTGATAATAATAATAATAATACTATTACTAATCCATGTATAGATGTTAATATTTTATTTCAATTACAAGCCGAAATATTTAGAGAACAGACTAAAGGTTTACCTTCTATAGAAACTAATTATTGTTTATTTCCAGGTGATCCATTTATAAAATTTATGGATATTGTTAGTAAATATAATGATGTAGCTTATGTGGAATTAAATAAAGAAAATATGGTTATAATAGGTCATAATAATGTTTATGGTTTTATTAGAGCAGTGTTACCAATTAGTAATACTGATTGGATAGAAAATAAAATTATTAATTATATCAATATTAGAGAATTAGTTAAAAAATTAAAATCGTTTTCCAAGGAAAAAATAAGATTATTTGTTGATGAACAAAACCAATATAACATTCACATAGAGAGTAAAAACACAATGAAGAATTATTATGTCAAGTATATTATAGAGATACAATTTATAAACAAGAAACATTAGAAATGCCCCAAAGATATGATGATGATACATATATAGGATTATATTCAAATTTAAATATTAATTTATTAAAATCTTACGTAAATGGTTTAGCTCAACAAGAGAAAATTTATATGTGGACTACACCTTATACTATTAACAATGACCATAATCATAATCATAATAAACGAACCGAAGGTTCTAGGGCTTTGCCCGATCTTAAAGAATCCAATAATAATAATGATGATGATGATATAGATGATGATAATATAGACGATGATGATAACATAGACGATGATTCTGAAACATCTGAAAAAGGTGTAAATGGTAAAAAAGATTATAAAAATATTAGTAATTATAAAAATTTTAGTGAAGAAAAATTTATATCTCATACTGATGTACATGATATTAATACTACATATAATCAAAATTTATCTAAATTTCATTTTCTTACAATTGAAAATTGAAAATAATAATGTTGGTATAGTTGAAGATACTGTTCGACAACTATGTGTCGGGTCTACAAAATTTAAATTAGGATTTACATCTAATCAATTTAAAATTTTATCATCTTTAATAAAAACTAAAAGTGATTCAGATTATGGTGGTGTTATTAAATTTTCCAAAAGAGATCAAAGACCAATATTTTTCTCTATTATATTATTATCAGATAAAAGATGTAATTTAGAGTTAGATATTCCAATAAGAGAATGGCATCCTATACCAAAAAGTGTAATTTATGATGTTGAAGAAACAATTTATGATGATGATGAAGAATCAATTGATGATGATGATGAAGAATCAATAGTTAGTGAAAATAAATTTAAATTATCTTTTGATAAAACGTTATATGATAAAACTTAATATGATAAAACTTAATGTGATAAAGAAAATAAAATAACTAAAGAACGTGAAATATATAATAATATAAAATAACTCTCAAGACCTTGATATTGGAATGTTTATATCTAAAATTAAAACACAATTTTTTCTTTAAAAATTAAAAAAATCGAAAATACCAAGTTTTATTATAACTTATGTAAAAAAAAGTTGCAAACAAAAAGAAGTTATCAATCTCATTTAAATAGTAAATTGCATTTACAAAATGTAGATCGAGTTGATGAAGGAAATATAGTAAAATTAAATAATTATATAAACTATCTTGAAACATTACCTACTTATATAAAAGTTAAAAAAATATTTGATGATTATTCACATTCAGAATATAAAAAAGTTTTTAATAGTGAAGATGAGACCATACCAGATGGAAGATATTTATTTAGCGATACTGATGAATTTAACGAAATAGATGAATTTGATGAAGCGGTAACAGATATAAAATATTTATTTGATGAATCGGTACGAACCGAAGGTTGTAGGGCTTCGCCCGTTGAACATAATGAAACCGATGAAACTTTTTCTGATATTCTAACAAACTTTTATAATTATTTAAGAAATCTTTCAAATGTTATATGAATGTAGAAGTACTTTATACAACAAATGGACCTGATGGAATTCCTGAAGAAATAATACAAGGATATTTTACAAATTCACAAGAAATTCATAATGTAGATGATATACAACCCATATTTGAACAAATGATACTTAAATTAGAAAATTGTATAATTGAAGCCCAGTTACGTGAATCTGGTTGGAGATTTGTTAAAATACTATCTAAGAAAATAGTAATTGATAAATATAAAAATAATACTGGTGGTAGTTATGTTCCTTTACCTTTCAGTTCACCACAAATAATCAACATAAAAAATGAAGATGATTATTGTTTTCTGTGGAGTATTATAGCACATTTACATCCTGCAGAATATCATAAAGAAAGACTAAGTCATTACAATAAAGAAGAATACATAAATGAATTTGATCTTTCTGATGGCTTACATGAATTTCCATATGATTATAATAGGTTAACAAAGTTTCATAAAAAGAATAAAAATTTAATAGAAGTAAATGTTTTTGAATTAAATGTGAATTATGTTTCTATTGGTAAAATTACTCCACTTTACTCAGATTCAAAAAAATTTTATTTGAATAATAAAAATTTATGTCAATCAGAAATAGTATATAATGATAGAGGAAATTACATGCATCATAATATTTTTTACCAAGGAAATATAATATGTACTGAAAAATTTGAAATTGTTAAAACACTATCACCAATAATGATTAATCATAATAATTATAAAGGACGTAATTATAATTATGATTATGATTCCGATTATTTATCTTTATCTTTAGAATATCAACAAAAATTACAAAATTTAAATGAAAGTTTACAAAAATGTAAAACAGATTATCAACAACAAACAAAAATATTAGTACAAGAATATGGCCATAAATATCAAAATAAGATAGAAACGATTCAAAAATTAAATGAAGAAAATAATGAAGACAATAAAGAATTAAATAATGAAGAAAATGAAACCAATCAAAAAATAAATGAATCTTTAAAAAAATGTCTACAACAATATAAAGAACAATATGATAAAGAATATGAACAACAGCTACAAATATTAAATCAAAATTTTCATCGAAATACATTTAATCTTACAAAAGAAATTGATGAAACACATGAAATATATCAAGATAAATTTGAAAAACTAGAACAGACAAAACAACCAGCACAAGCGAATATATTATATTATCAGGGTCATTTTATATTGTGTAAAGATGTTTCTATATTTACAAAAACTTCAGATAATACAAATTTTCCTTGTCTTCAATGTATGACAAGTTTTAGAACTAAAGAAGAAATGAATAGACATTTGGAGAATTGTCAACAAAACGAAGCAGTTGAAAATACTTTTCCTAAAGATAATTATTTAGAATATAATAAATCGTATTTTAAAAATAAAGTACCCTTTACAATATATTGTGATTTCGAAGCATATAATGTTAATATGACACAAAATCACGGGACATCGGAGATGTCTTCCAGGGCTTCGCCCGATTCTGAAAATGATAATTCTGAACAAAGTAAGGAAAAATATTTATTTGAACAAAAACCATTATGTTGGGGAATGTACATTCATTGAAATTATCCTGAATTATTTAAATCAGAATATTTTCAATACTATGGTGAAGATAGTTCAGAAAAGTTTACAAAGAAAGTTGAAGAATTACAAAATTATTTTTCACAATTGCTTGAAACAAATATTCCAATGATGCCATTAACAGAAAAAGAAAAATTAAATTTTATTAATGAAACAAATTGTTATTACTGTGGAAAAGAATTTACAAAAAATTATAAAAATGGCAGAGGTAGATATCTTGATAAGGTAAAAGATCATGATCATCTAAATGGATTATATAGAGGTGGAGCACATAATTCTTGTAATCTTAATGCTAATAAATTTAAATATAACTTTGTTCTTCTATATTTCTACAATGGTTCTAAATATGATTTCCATCTAGTAATGAAAGATTTATTTTGATCTGAAAAATTACAACAACAACAAATAAATGTACTATGTAAAACAGAAGAAGAATATTTTTCAATGCAATTAAGTTGTATTAGAATTTTAGATGCATTTAGATTTTTTACTCCTTATTCATTAGATGTTATGGGAAAAACTTTGAAACCTGAACAATGTAAAATATTAAATAAATATAATTTAAAACCTTTAAAAGGAATATTTCCGTATGAGTACATAACTGGAGATTTTAATTCTGTGAATAAAATTATGGAAGAAAAACAACTTCCTCCAATAAATAAATTTAAATCAACATTAAAACAATCACAATTATCTGAAGAAGATTATGCAGAAGCTGAAAAGAATTGGAGAGAGTTAAATTGTAAACAATGTATGATTATACAATGAAATATCTTCAGATAGATGTATTAATCCTTACTGATCTTTTTGAAAACTTTCGTGATATGTGTTTAGAATATTACGGAATAGATCCATGCTATTGTTATTCTACACCAGGTTTAACATGGTTAGCAGGATTAAAACATACTGGCATTAAACTTAAACATTATAAAGAAAATACATACGATAAATTATTATTTTTTGAATCTGGAATTAGAGGTGGAGTTTCATCAGTTTTAGGTAATCGCTATGTACAGTGTTACAATAAAAAAGTAAATCCTGATGATTATGGAATATATAAACCTTTATCTCCAGAAGAAAGTGATCAGTTTATAAAATTGTTTAATCAAAATATAGAAGGACTTATATCAAATGAAGATAGTCAAGCAGCAGTTGATGAATTCATGAGAGAAAACTATTTGTTATATTATGATTTTAATAGCTTATATTCTTCTTGCATGATACAAGAATTACCAACAGGTGAAATGTCATGGTGTAATATTCTAGATTATCAAAAAACATATGATGGAAATTATAATCATGGTTATATATATGAAGTTGATTTAGTATATCCTGATGAAATAAAAGATAAAACAAAATATTTTCCTTTCCGTCCCGAAAACAAAATTCCCAATATAGAAGATTTTTCAGATTATCAAAAATCTATAATTCCTAAGAAATACAGACCAACAAAAAAACTTATGTTAACACAAAGTAATAAAGGAAAGTATGTTGTTGAAGGAAGAATGCTAGATTGGTATTTAGAACATGGAATGATTCTCACCAAAATACATCGAAAACTATTTTATCAAAAATCTAAATGGTTAAAAAATTATATAGAGTTCAATATTGAAAAACGTAAAATAGCTAAAAGAAATAAAGATGATTTTGGAAACGTGTTCTTCAAATTAATGAATAATGCATTTTATGGTAAGACTTTAGAAAATGTGCGTAATAGACAAAATATTGAAATAGTTTATGATAAAGATAGGTTTCAAAATTTAACAAGGAAACCTACATATAAAAGAACTACTAGATTTAGTGATGAACTATGTGCTGTACATTTACGTCGAATCAGCGTAAAACATGATAAGTTTAATTTTATAGGATTCACTATATTAGAATTAGCTAAACTATTTATGTATAGATTTATATATGATTATTTAGCACCTGCTTATGGCAAAAACTATCAATTACACTTTACAGATACCGATTCTGTTTTCTTAGAATTAATAATACCGTATAATTCTACACTTGATGAAGAAATTAATAAAATAAAAGATATCATTCATCCTTCTGATTTATGTAAAGTAAAAGATGAATTAGAAGGAAATAAAGATTTCATAACAGAAGCTATATTTTTAAAATCTAAATGTTATTGTTATAACACAACTAATAATATTAAAACACATAAAACATTAAAAGGAATTTCAAAGGCATCAGTGGCTAATCAAATAACATTTCAAGATTATAAAAATGTATTATTTAATAATGAAATAAAAACAGCATGTAATTATAGACTTAATTCAAAGAAACATAAAATGTATTTAAAAGAAGAACATAATTAGCATTAGATCCATTTGATGATAAAAGAAAAATTTTACCTGATGGAATAACTACTTCACCTTTTTAATTTTCTAATTTCTAAGATAGACAAATTTGATATATATATATAAAATAAAAAAATAAAATATTATATCACTATATTTGTATATTTTTATCACTCGGCAAACAAATGTTCTATAACTCTATCATGAATTTTTTTATCAATATTAATTGTAATGAAGCCATAATCTTTTGACCAAGCATTGTTACACGATTGTTTAAATTCATCTTTATTTCTTACACATAAATCTCTTAACAAATCACTTAAGTTTCTTGCATTTATTTCAAATAGTATAAATATATTTGCATTCTTTCTAATAACACTTCCATCTGATGAATACATACTTTGTGTTAAATAAAAAACACTACAGTTATTATGTCTACCTCTTGTGAAATAATTTCTCTGAACTGACTGATTTCTGTCATTAACACAATCATCAAAAATTACACAATGTTTCATTGTTTTATCTAGTTTACTAGGATCTTGCATATTACCACTATCATCTATTAATTGTATCTTTATATGCTTATTTTTATTGAATTCTACTAACTGACTATTTTTTGCTGCTTCTTCACACCACGAACTTATTTCTTCTTCATCTTCAGATTTTTCATATTCTTTGAATAATGAAGCAATTGCTGTTTTTAAAGATTATTTTCAAATCCATATTTTAAAAATTGATAGACGGGTTGTTCTGCTGTTGTTGTATAAATTATAAGATTGTTATAATCCAAAAAATTTGGAGTCGTTGAAATTTTAAACAATAGATACGTTTTACCACAACTTGATCTTCCGCAAATAACTGACAAAACTTTATTAGATAAATTTGGATGATGATTAAATTTGAGTTTCTTTTTATTCAATGGTAGTACTTCACTCATTTTTTAATAAAAAAATTTTATTTTTATTTTAAAAGAAGAAGAAGAAAATTAAACTTCTCTAGCTTCGCGTGGGAGTTTATACCTCCCGAACCAAAAGACCTATCATAATCTCTTCACCTTCAAAATTTATTTCTTGTCCTTTTTCATCAGTGATTCTAATGTTAATGTTGTTAATAGTTTTTCTTGTAATAAGGAAATATATTAATGTTTGTGGAATTACATTTAATCTATAACCAATGGGTACAGTAAAAGCTGGAAAACTGAATATTAAATTTGATAATTTACCATTTATATATCCTCCTTCAATAATGTCACAATGTACAACAATTGAACTTATTTCAGTTATTTTTGGAATCTTCTCACCTAAATGATGACCTTGACTATAGGTTTGTTTATTAAATCCTAATAGCTTTGACAATGATCTAACATGATTGAAATCAACTTGATGATTTTCGTCTAAAGTAAGAGAAAATGTATTAACTGCCAGTTCAACTGCGAAATGTAATTGTTTCTTATTTTTAAATGGTATACCTAAATGTCTCTTAATTTCATTTGATATTGATTCAACTTCGTAAGAACCAGGAAGAAAAGTTTGTATTTTCCATGTTTTGCCTTTATCAGTAGAATATCTAAATTGATCATTCACATCTTTTATAACATTTTGAATAGTGTTAAATGTGGAGAAACTAGTCAATGCAATTTGATAATTTTTAATTTGTTCCAAATGTAGAATGGGTTCTAAATTACAAGTGTGTGATGAAGTAGTTGTTATAATTTTTAACGTCGTACTAAATTTTGATGAACCCAAAATCTCTGTCAAATTTTCTAAATGATTATTAATTTTGTCTAAATCTGCTGAACACATTTTTAGTTAAAATTTTGAATAAATATCTTTTATAAAAAAATTAGAAACAACATATTTCAGCTACGGGCGAAGCCCTGGAAGACATCTCCGATGTCCCGTTATACTTTTATAATCCTCTTCATTTAGAATCTTCTTTTCTAACAGTCTTTTCAATATAGAATGAATTTCATTGAAACTGGAATTATGTCCTTCTTTTATTGCAGATATTAAAATATTTAATCTATTTAGTAATTCTTGTGGATCATCTGGTAAGAATACAGTTGTTTCAGTTTTAAAACCTTTTCCTACTTTAACTCCCGATGATAATAAATTTTCTAATTGTTTATAACGTCTTAGAGATTTTACTGCACCAACTCTATCTAACATAGCTTTATATTTTATGAGATCATCTACAGCATAATTATTTAAATCTGCTCCCCTTAAAAGATCAACAAAATTTCTATCTAAACTAAAAGGAAATTTATCTGGTGAAAACATTAAACCTCGAAAAGGTTGAGGAAATATTTCTTTTTGTCCGAGATAAAATCTAGGTATTGTTTTTCCATCTATAAATGAGATAGAATGTTCAAATTGCATAGATTTTGGTAATTTCTTATTAATGTTTGATTCTAGTAATCCATAGTCATCTAATATAGTTTTGTGCTCTGGATCTGTTATATCAATTTGTTTATCATTATCTGTGATTTCTTTTTCAAGAGTTTTAAATGGTTTCATAGTTTTTTCAAAATCAGTTTTTACTTGCTCGGTTTGCTGCATTTTTTCAAACATATCAGATTGAATACCAGCTTTTATCATTCTATGTTGAAGATGATTTTCTTTCATAATATTTCTTTGTTTTATTAACTCTTCTAATTGCTTTATTATTTTAAAATTATCAGCTCTAATTTTATCCATTTTTAAAATATAATATTTGAATTTTGTGGTAACATTGGAATACAGCAAAAACATTTTACTGAACAAATGATTTTTTTATTGCTTTGTTGTTTGACATCTTTTCGTTTAAAGTTTTCTCGTTTTAAGTTTTGTTTAATAAAGTTTTGCTTAAATTTTCGCTTAAAGTTTTTAGCTCTTCTAAAAAAATTTTGTCATTTTCTTCATTAGAAATTTTACCATCAGTAAAAGTTTTACCATCACTAGAAATTTTGCCATCCTGTCTATTCTTATCATCAACTTTTTCGGACTGTAATTGAAAGGATATTTGATTTACTTCATTAGCTATTTGATCAAATTTTTCAATCTCATCTAACGTAATAACATTATCATCACATACTCTTTGAAAGTAGTAATGTAGTTTATCATAGACTTCTTTAATACGTAAATGCTTAGTTTTTAATGATTTTCGTTTCTTAGTTATTAAAGATTTATCTAACATTGTAACAAGTGAAGTTGCAAAAACACCCGTACCTGTTAAAGCTGTAGCAACTACTGGAATTACTAAAACACCTGAAGATATAACAATTGTTAAAGCACCTAAACTTATTGTTAAGAATATGCCAATTCCTTGTGTTACATTCTTAACTTAAGTCCATCTCTTTCTTAATTTTTTATAATGCTCTAATCTTAATAATAATCGAGATTCCTTATCTTTCATATAGCGTACTCTATCTTTGTGTTTTTCAATGTTCATTTTTTCAATGTCCATTAAAGTAGAACTACGTTCATATGATAACGAAGGATATATTCTTGCGGTTTCTTCCATTTTTGTTTCTTCCATTTTTAAAGAAATATTATTAGTCACATGATATATTTTAAAAACCTGAAAGATGGATAAAATTCATGAATTTGAGATTCTCAACTTTTATGATTTTTTCGGTGTCCTGGAACGGTCATGATTTTGGGAGCAAAATGTCATAATCTCAAATTTGAGATTTTGAAAAATTTGAAAAATTGGGTATTTTTAAAAACGCCTAAATTTATGAATTTAGGTCTTCATAACCTGAAAAATGACCAAAATTCATGAATTTAGACCATTTAAAAAGTACCATTTTTTTGGAAAATCGGTATCTTTAAAAACGTCTAAATTCATGAATTTAGGTCTTAAAAACCTGAAAAAGGGACAAAATTCATGAATTTATGTCGTTTTTAAAGATACTATTTTTTTGAATTTTATGGTGTCCTGGAACGGTCTTTTGCCCATTACTGATGTCCTTCTTTGTCACCCTGTCGCTGCAGTATTTTGTCAATTCACTATTGCTTTTGTGCACATGATCTTTGGACAAGGAGCAACAATCCAGATCACAATTTGACTTGATAATTAAAAATGCCAACCCGAAAACAAGAAAGCCAGCTCGCAAAATTTGCATTTTGCCCCAACTAAGTTCCCCCGGCATGTGCCATAATTTTCATGCAATTTCCATTCTATGTAGGACTTTCTATGGTATTATTAATTTCTATGGTTGCAGTAGTGGCAAAATTTTCAATTCTGTGTGTGGACTTATTAAAGGAAGTAAAACTTTAATATTTTATCACTGCCAAGTGCAATTCAATAAGACCTGAGTGCACCAATTCGACAAACTTGCGACAATGTGATTATCTCTCATTGACTTAACATCATCGCATTGACGGATTGTAACCGAACTGATGTCCCAAAGTGTTTATGGACAATTGATAATCGACATAATGAATGAAGATGCTACTGGAAAAATGATAGCGATGACGTCTAAAAATGTGCGGCAGAAAATTCACTAATACAGGCTACATGTGTAGTTATCAATATCTTGCTACTGATTATGAAGACATGCGATTATTGGGCCCTTTTTATCGCGTTAATGCTGTTTTGGTATTGCAGTACGAATCATTCTTTCCGAGGACGCGTTAGCTGAATGAAGCCCATGGAGGTAGGATATATGGAGGTCGGAGGTAAGATGGCAAAGATAACTAATAATCCGACCTCTATGATGAGGTCCAATGAAGCTGAATTCCATGACGATGTCTGCAAATAGAGATCCTTATTTCACTTTCTTTCTTTATTTATTTTATAAACGGCTTTAGTTTATTTATTTGTCTCTGTGCAAATAACGTGTACGATGGAAGATGTACGTAAAACAGAATTGTATAATTTAGAAGACACTATTTGTTTAGTGATAGAGGAATCTCAATCTTGGAATGACAAACTTCAGTCAGCTTCGTTACAACCAAAAGATGTCACGCAAAATTCAGAAAGTGCAGTATTGAAGGAATTGAAATCAACACAGGATTTGTCAATAAGAAGACAAAGTACAGCGTCAACATGTTTAATGTCTATCCAAAGTGGAATTCCTTGTGAAGTTGAAGGATGTTCAGCCCGTTGCGCATCACATGGTGGCGTAAAGCATATGGAAAGTCATGTGAACGGAGTGTTGCCAGGTTCAGTACCATAGAATTGGTTGGATGCTCATCACAAATATATTTGTTGTTGCAATCGAATCATCGCAATATATAGACAAAATTCCCATCAGCTGAAATGCAACATTGTATCAAAGTCAGACAACACTTTTTAACAACAGCACTAGAACTAATTCCAATCAGTTAATTCAAACCAACACTTGAAGAAATCATGGCACTTCCAAGATCTACATTAAAACACGTCACAAGTTCATTCCGTCAAACACTCTGCAGTATCTTGTCAAAAGCCTTTCAGGATGTTATTTCACTCAATTCCACTGAATCCTGGTGCCGTTTATTTATGCTTCCGAAGTGTGTCTTGCTATCATGCAAACGTGCAGGGAGAAAGCAGAAGCATCCCGACATAGCCGCATTTTGCCGCAGATGGTCTAATGGAGAGTACTTGCAGTTATGTAAAATGCCAAAAAACACTCAAACAAGATCTCAATGTTTCGAGGCAAAAATTGAAGCAGCTACCCAATTTGTTCAGAATGGACTTATCAGTAAGGAGGCACGAATTTTGACGTCAGATGGTATATCCTCAACACACCTCGAACTTGGCAATTAGGCCTACTAGAGAAGAAGCATCCGAGATCTCCCACTCAAACAATTCCGTCTTTGAATTCTGATCAATCTGCAATGCAATGGTCGTCTGAGTTTGATACTCTTGAAGTTCTTCGGTCATTCCCTCGTGACTCGGCGTGCGCATAATCGTGTTTTCGATGTCATCATTTGCTGGAAGCCATTGAAGCAACCGTTAGCATATTAATCTGCTCGTCCTTAAGAACAATTGCGAACATGCTTTTGCGCGGTGATGCTCCTCCCGATGTGCTTTCGTGTCTGGCAGGTGCAAATCTAACAGCTCTTAAGAAAGGACCAAATGATATGCATCCCATCGCTGCTGGGGAAATCCTTCGTCGAATTGTCAGCAATTGCGCATGTGCTATTCTTCGCCAAAAAGCGGCGAACTTCTTCGAGCCATACTACTATGGAGTTACATGCCCCAGGCAGTGATGTCATGGCAAAATTTCCAGTGGGGTAGCGCTCCATAACGGAATTTTGTATGCGTTTTTAGGGGTTTTCACATATCCTATTTTTTAAATTTAACATTTTTAAATAAAAAATTCAGGTAAAATCAATTGCTTATTGGGGTATAGTGCTGCATGCATATGCATTCATTTGTGTCATTTACATGTACTACAATCAATGGCATAGTCATCATAATTGTTTTTGTATCAACAATAGAATATACATGTCGGCTATGTACCGAAACCGACAGTGCAAAACATTCAGATACAATTCAAGCAGGCATACTCTATACATGTATAGTCAATACACATGCAGGCTATTGTCAATACAATATAATACTCTAGGCATATTATTATAGGCGGTCTTCGGAATGGATGAATAATAAATCGCAAAATCAACGAAAATTACAGTAGTCTTACATCTAATATACGCTGGCACACGTACGTGATTTACGAGTGAAAGCAACTGTCAATACACATGTACATGTATATGTATATTCATAATCTTTACAAAATGTGCCAAAGTGCTTTCTTGTCAGCTTCAAAGCCACGCTTCACTTTCTTAGATCTGGTGTCATCAGCATCTCGATGTCTCAGACGCCAACTTCGGACATATGGCTCAGGGTTCAACTTCTCCAATGGGGGACCATTAATTCGAATGACCATGAGATCAGATATATTGTCAACAGACAGTCTATTTCTAGTGTCGGTGCATATCAAGTTCATAGCGCTAAAGTCTCGCTCGCGTTCCGTTGAGCTACACAGGATGGTGTCGATGGCTCGCATGAGGCTGGGTAACCCGGTTAGCTTTGTATCTCCATCAACCAGCGCTCGCATGCCACGTATGGATTCTTCTTCATGTATCCGCAGGCGCTGAGCAAGTCTGCGAACCGATGATTCCCCGAATCGGATTCCCACTTCCTCGGGCCAATTTTCCTTCTCCATAACCTTCAATTCACTCAGGAGATCGTCATTTGCGGTCAATCGCTTCTCCATGTTATCAACTAAACTCTGAAGAAACTGATTCTTGTTAATTTGAGTCACTTTAGGATTTTCTCTAAGAAGAACTGAATCAAATTTTCCGTCATCAATCGCCTGATCCTTCCATCATTTGCGCCATCAGACACGAAGGAAATAAAATTTTTCTACAAGAAGTTCTCCAAAAACCCTGCGGCAACAAGTTCGGTGCTCTGCTGTTTGGGACTACAGCTCGACCAAAGAAAGAAAGATGAATTCGGGATCCTGAGGATACTCATCGATAGTCACTGAAGCCTTTATGTGTATAGTCAACACTGATTTCTTAGACACTGTTGTGGACTCGTCAACTAAAATGGACAGTTTTGAGTTCGAACTCACAATATTTTCAACCAACTTTTGCTTCATATCTTGCGCAATGTGGTTGGCGATGTTTACTGCAGTGTTTCTGGAATGCAGTATATTTCCTACATCTAATCCATTCAACCTTTGCAAGTCGACCAGAGTTTCGAGATCACTGAATGGACGATTTTTGAGAACTAGGAAATACACAGATCTGAAGATCAGTTGTGTTGATTTTGCTTGATGCTTTACTTGTTCATGAATAGCATTTTCTGTATCTTTAGTGCTGTTTTTTCTGTATCTCAGTGATTTTGATTGCCAAATTATGAGCTTGAGAATCGCTATGTTTCTTAATTTTGCCTCTGATGTTGGAAATAGCCTTTTGACGGTCTTCACTTTCAGCTGCACTGATTGAACAATTGCTCCACTCCGTAGAAATAATCAGCCGTTCTTGTTTCCATGCCCCGAGATGTTGTGCCGTCTTACACGCATTGCAACCTGCAACGCAGAGATGTTTCTATTACTTTAATTTATTTTCTCAAATCATTTTAAATTTTCTTTTATTTATATCATTAGCCTATTTATTCGGTAAGACGATCGAGACATGGAGTTTGCGAAAGAAAATGTAGCCATCAGAAAGTCCGTAAAAATAATTTGGGAAAATTCACCTATGTGTATCTTCAGGATCAGGTAATTTATCATCTCCACATAGTTTTCATTTCAATTAGCCCAATTCATTTGATAAAAACCCTTTTTAAAAAAGGGTTATTAGAAAATTTAAAAAATAATCAAAAATAATAAATCAAGCTTACCAAGTTTTCCTCTACTTGCGGTTAGCCAAGAGTACTTGGAGACGAAGTCAGCCATTTGCTTATCGTTCCATATGATAGGCCATTCCAACGAGTCTTCATTGTTCGGTTGTTTCTCTTTTACTGAACTTTCAATCTTCTCAGTGGTATCGCATTTTGCTCGCTTAGAATCACAAAACGAACGTAAACTCGCTTGGCGCTTCATCGTGTGCAGGGTGTGCTGCTCGATAGCTGAGGAAACGTATTAAAGTGTGCGGTAATTCATTAAACTTAATAGTACAACTTTTGATCCAATGAGAGCAGTCCACGCATTGATTCCCACTCATTGACGCATTGATTCCCTATTTCATCTGGTAGATACGTTTGACAGTTTGTTTACTCTAAAGACACGAGAAAGGGAAAGCTGATATCGCTAATAACGCTTGCAAGCGTGTAAATTGATGACAATGACAAGCAAGCAACATTTCGATTTTTCCTAATTTGAAATACGAAATCATTGAGAAATTAGCGGTGGGACAACGCTAAATGGAACTCAGAGCAGTGGGGCAACGCTGAAAAGCACCTTTGAGCAGTGGGGTAACGCGTATACCAGCGTTGCCCCTCCATGACATCCCTGTCCCCAGGGGAATAGAAAAGTCATCCCCCAGCTTCGGCAAGTGGTTGATGAGCACTGGAACGACAACGACTTCGTGCTATCAAACGTTGATATGTCTACTGCGTTCAATATGAGGTCTTACGTCAGCTAATCTTTGATGAATGCGCCAAATATTTTCCAGAACTGATTTCATGGATTATTGGGTAAAATATATTAAATAATAATAACTAAACAAGTCTTTGAAAACGCATTATTATTAATAATGCTTATTATAATATATTATTATCATTAATTGTTTAGTTATTATTATTTAATATATTTTACCCAATAATGCTTTCGAAGTCTTTCTTTGACAATTGTGTTGAAATAACAAAAAAGATTTCATGGATTACAACGTGATATTCCACACATCCTCTCTTACGGCATCCCATGGGCACCTTGAGATCTTAAACAGGCGTTCAGCAACGAAATTCACTTGGACCTCTACTCTTTTCTTTGTGCCCGCATGAGGTAACTGAAAAAATATCCAGTTCGATGCCACTTGCACTTCGCGCATGGTACCTTGACGATGGTGTGTTCGCTGGTTCCATTTCATCAATGATCCGTTTGGTTGAGTTGCTGGAACATTCTACCCCATAAACGGTTCTCAAAATTAATCTATCAAAATGTGAGGCATATAGTCAAAATAGTTTGGACAGGCTGAACTCGAATATCAAGAAATCAAGCAGTCCAGATGTAGACATCCTGGGATCTCCTATTGGAAGTAATGAATTCTGCTCTTCCTTTAATGCCCAGAAGATCGACAAAGCTTGGGAACTTCTGAACGCTTTAGCATCACTCCACAACCCCCAAATTGCTCTCGCCATTCCGAGACGTTCTGGGTTCTGTCCATGTAGCAAGAACAACTCCGGTCGAGCAAGCAGTTGGAGCACTGAGAAAGTTCGGGGAAAATGTGAAGAGAACGTTAGAGGTCATTCTCTCATTTGGTGATCGGTCATACCTTCCAATCGATTTCTCACTTTTCTGGCCCGCTATAATACAGATCTCATCGTTCTTAAACCCATTTGATTTCAGATTCGTCCTCGAGAAAGGCATTTATTGAAGTCCTTTTCATATACTCTCCAAGAACGGACCGGAAAACGACTTGCTTTTTCTCGTACCAAGCATTTTGATTTTTGATGATACGTTTTTTGTCTTCGGCCAAAAGGTGTATTTCTTAGTTTCATTTGGTTTAGATAAGTACGATTTTATACAGTACACTGGACCAGAGGTGAACGCGGTTAAGAAAACAAATTATCCGGTTAACCGCCAAATTAACTGCGGTTAACCGGTTAACCGCGGTTAATTGTAGGTTTTAAAATTTCAGTCTCAAAATACATAACTAAAACCAATCATCTTCATCTACGCGTATGTAGCCTACCAATATGTGAGCATAGATATGCCGAGATTGAGGAATTTTGATAATAGGCAATAGACCTTATTTGTTATAGGCTAATGAAAGTCGAGTTAAATCACAGAAGAAACAGCGAACGATTAGGACTGCTATAGCGTGAATTATAGGCCTACTAACTGCCTAGTCGTGAACGGAATAAATGATGATGTTGCTAATCTTGCTATGATGACAAAATTCATTTTTTCTATGTGAATTATAAATAGTGAATGCGCATCAGTCGTGCAAATTATGACAAAATTACAGTAGGCTGTGTCATAATGGTAGGATAGGATAAAAAATTAGGTGATTTACATGTATGTGGACGCACATAATAAGTACGGTACGGACCTTTTTTGGCAGAAAAAAAGAATGATATTTTTAATTTGAAAATATGTATTCGTTCGACTCAGGAAGACTTCTTGGAGTTCAGATTCAAAAACAATATCTGCTGTGCATGTTCAGCTGTGAGTCCCATTCGCCTTTCATGGTAAATGTTGCCGAAGACAGAGAAGACTCGTTCGGAGGCAGCACTCGTGGCCTGAATAGCCAGATACTTTCTCGCAAGCAACGAAAGCTTTCTGAACTTCTCTTGATTGATTCTCCACCATGAAAGTGGATCCTTTGACTGTGAAGGTAATCCTTATGCCTGAAAAGAGAAAAGATGAAAGAGTATTAATCAAAGCCTGTAAGAATTGAATTTTAGGGTGATGAACAAGTGTCACAACATGCATACTAAGAATCATATATACGGGTATAACATAGGCTTATAACTGTCATGCTATCATGTCTAGCCTATGTGATGTAATGTTTGAATGGATGAAAACTCCAAACCCTGCGATTCACGTCATAAAGATTGTGCACATTATAGACATCGTCGATATACCACAATATCCAATATATAGTAGGTCTGTAACATTGTATCGAACAACAAACAATGCTATCAAAATGCAACTTCATGTGGGCAATTAACATTATCATGAACAATATCAGTTATGCATTATGTTACAACAGAATATAATGTTGACAAAAAATGACAAAATATTATAATTAAAAGTAAAAGAACATGTATTTTCACTGAGATAGTAAAGTACAATTTTTTAACATAGTATACGTCTTGATATTATTTTTGCAACTTCAGTCAAACAGCCTATTGCGGAGTTCATATTCCCCTACATAGATTTATGAAATTCATGTCAGCAAATTTCCAATGCATTCCTGTTGCAAATCATGCATTTTTTGAACTTACTTGTATATAGCTATCCAGCTCATCCTCTTCTTTTGATAATTTCTCTTCAATCACATCGTCATCAAGCAGCGTAAGTAACTTGCATCGTTTTGAACTTGGTGCTCCGGACGTGTCGTCGCGTTCGACGTCTGTTACTTCTTCATCCACATTCACTGATATCTTTTTCATTTCGTCCAATATTGTCGCGTGAACATTCAATCTTGTTTCGCGAGACAATCAGCAGACGTGATTGAAACTCCTTGACCATAGCAGTTTCGCAAGGTTTCAGCTGCAGTCGTTTCAGGAGACAAAACATGATCGGATAAACTTCTGAGACACTAACAGATGTTTCTGTTTGCCATTCATCTGTTGTCATCTTCAGGTCTTCAAGCAGAACAATCATCTCCTTGATTGCGATGATTTCATGCGAACCAAATGACAGCGAACATTTTTCCACATTGTTGAGTACATGTGTTGATTTTACAAGGAAGTCAAATGCATCAAAGAGCTTTGAAAAACTTTGAAGCATGACAACAGTGCTGTTCCACCTCGTTTTATTGTGCTTTTGAAGCTCGCACTTATCGTGATCCCTGCATAACTGTGCCCTGTAGGTCCGAAATTCCGAAGCCAGCGTTATGGATCTGTGGACTGTCGAAATTGCAGTATGGGCTTTGTTGATCAATTTCTTTAATTCATCTACCTCTTCAAAAGAATCGTTGATGGAGAGCTGAAGAAGGTGAGCGAGGCATCCGATATGGTATTTTGTTGATGAGGACAAATCCAACGCTTTCTTCATATTGCTCGCATTGTCATGGGTCGTACAGAAGGCGTTTACTTTGAAAGGACTCAAAGTTTCGTCTATGGTTTCAGCTAAATTGTCACGGGTGTGTTGCTGCGTTAACAAAGGACTACCAAAATTAGCATTTCGAAGCTGCCAAGATCGATCGATCCAATGAGCTGTGATGGTCATGAATGCTGACATTTGTCTGTTAGTCCAGCAATCTGTGGTGATGCTCACTAAAGTGGAAGAAGTCAATCCATCCGTTTCTACCTTCTGTTTGAGTTGAGAAAGATCTTCATCGTACGTTGTGTTAACATGTCTCATCAGAGTTGTATGCGAGGGGGTTGGTAGTTCGGCTCGAGATAGAGAAGCAGTTCCTTCATTGAGGTATCCTCACAGAATGTCAACGGTTGCAGATCAGTAGTTACACACCTGAAATAGGATAGAAATTTCACTATACAAAATGTTTACTCTCATCTTCATTTTGAAAATGTATCCTAATTCTTGATAAATCCATATTTTGTGTACCAATAAGAATATTATTCGTGGTTGACATACTACATATTTACATGTATGTACCGACTAAGTAAGAGATTATGTACCGATGCATTGTACTACGGCCTCGTCGTACTTCTAACTTCTTCACAATTTATCAATCAAGTAGGCTAAAACAAGCAGTATTGTAACACAAGATTTCAGAAATTTGAGCATAGGTTCCCCGCCCTATCAGGGCGACCACGTCCCTGGCGTTCATCTCAATATGATTGAGAAAGGTGAGTCATAGTTGCTAAAATAAAATGGTCATTGTGTAGGGGAATTCAAACAGATTTCACCGCTAAATAACGTCATCATCTATTTCATAAGATAAGAGGGCTAACTAATCATTACTTGCTGTTTCTCTTTTGGTATTTTGCAGGCCGAAGGGCTGCGTAATACCTGTCCATGCTCTCCACCATATTTGCGAAAAACAAGTCTTATTGATTTACTGAAATTTAGTGCATAACAGGCCTATATGCATGGTTTATGCTTAAATATTAAGGAACACGTTGAAAAACAAGCCTACAAAGTTACTAAATATGAGATGGCTCCAAGATATTAGATATTGTCATCTAAAAAACATACACTTTGTTACATTTATCCATATTTAAAACATAGACTATTTAAAATATCACACTGAAAATATCGCAACCTTTCTACGAAAAGAAGTAGGCTCATGTTGAAAATGAAGCTCTAACATACATGTAGGCCTACATGTAGTCACGGAGTTAACTCACCGGATAATGAGCTTGGTGATGTCGATCGCTCGTTCTTTTGATCATGTTCTGGACTTGGATGTCTTTAACCATTCGTCCATATTTACTTGTGTCGATTCCCTGATTTCCTCGACGGCTGCTCGGACGTTCGTTCTTCTTCCGGATGCATCACGAACAGGCGTTGATACGGATGATCCAGGATTGTCGTTCAAGTTGAAAAGAGGATGTTGATTCTTCATATGATATAAAAGGGTTCCAGTACCAGATGAAAATAAGTACTT
This sequence comes from Prostheceraeus crozeri, assembly GCA_907163375.1. Taxonomy (NCBI): domain Eukaryota; kingdom Metazoa; phylum Platyhelminthes; order Polycladida; family Euryleptidae; genus Prostheceraeus; species Prostheceraeus crozeri. Next base: position 240,257 of record CAJQUW010002662.1, on the reverse strand, counting down.
CTTTTCACACAAATTACATTTTGCGTACTTTTTGTTGTCAATAGTGACAGGCTTGAAGTTGTCCCAAACGCGAGACATTCTATGACTGTTCACGAAGGAATGACGACCGAGGTTTAACGACGAAATTACAATGATTGAAATGAGTCATGACCTCGCTAGTCGCTACATTATTCGAGATCCCATCCCACCTCAAGATCAGCGTCTCATCACCTCGCTCAACGCCTGGTGACTCATCTGGTGCAGGTGTTAAGCGACTTCGATTCCTACGTACGTTTTTCTGTGGGATATCTATTGACTGACGTAAATTTTGACGCTCGTCTGTAGTCAAGTCTCAACTGCTGCTTCTATTAAGACTTTGGTTCAGAGACCAATCTTGACAAAATACTACTATTCAGGCCGATGGCAGCAGGTTAATCTCACTGGAAAAAGTATAGAAAGTCTGAAAAGACTCTTTAGAGTAAAAAATGTAGCGGTTAACCGCACCAAAAAATTAACCGTGTCATGAAAAATTAACCGCGGTTAACCGTTGTCAAAAATTAACCAGGTTAGGAAAAATTAACCGCGGTTAACCGGTTTACCGCTTTCACCTCTGCACTGGACTGTCTGCACTTACAGTAGAGTATATGCGTCCACATCTCACATTTTCATGATCGTCCGGAGTGATATTTTTCTGACCTAGAACTTTGGCCAGTTCGCAGAACTCTTCACCTTTCTAAATTTAGAAGTCTATGGCTAGTCGATAGAAAACAGTATAAACCTCAAAAGCTAACTATAACTATATAAACTCACTCACTTGGAACGAATCTAACATAGTAATGAAATAAAATACTTTGGCTTACTTGCTTTTTGAAGTCAAACTATACAAAATTAGAAAAATCATATTTCATCATATCAAGTGATCTATAATCTGTGAAGCTCCATTGAGGCATAGTTCGAGAAAAAATGTGATTAATGGACTTCATAATTTTACATTCATTTTAAAAGCATAGAAATCTGAATGCTAATTTTGACACAAACTTTTCAGAAACAAATTTTAAGTTAGTTTTAAGACATGAAGTCGGTCTTTCTGCGCACATGATATCGGCTGCTGTTCTTTGATGGTAACACTTTCACAACAGCCGATATTATGTGCGCAGAAAGACCGACTTCATGACATAAACTTTTTTTAGAAGAAATCATACGAGTAAATATATTGAATTCTTTTACAAAACCAAAGTAAAATAAACACATAAACTACCTGGGAGTCTTGGACATTTAAATATCTAGGAGTCCATGAATGAAGGCAAGCTACTCTATAGGAAGGACATTGCCATAGAATCATATTGCAATTCAACTGTGAGCATGTTTGAATTCTGACAGCAGTGACTACTAGCCTCGGCTGCGTCGTCTTTACATAGTCATTGCTGTCCTCTCAAACCTGCTCGCACTTATACATTGTTACTGAACCTAAAATCTATGACATCAAAAATCCAAGATTTTGATATGTACGAGTAAAAGACACGATAAAGTAAAATACTGTAAAAGACAATTTTCTACATAGCCCATGCAGCTCAGAGCAATAAAGTAGGTCAAGCTTGATAAATGTACGAGTCCAAACTCTGAACCACAGGAATAACTTCAATGCCATTTTTACTGGGAATGCGAAGATGGACGGTGGTATAATAGTTAATCCGAGGATCTCTGAAAGATATCCGCGTGCCGCTCGCCCTACCCTTCAAACTCAAAACCAGGAGACGCTGTATAATAGTAGATTGGCACCAGGTATTTCGCCTTCAAGGCTTCGACGGTGATGTGCATCTAAAAGATATCTTACAATTTTAACACGCTAAGAACGAGACAATAACATTTCCAACAAATCGATTCTTTACAATGGACAATAAACTCTGATCCAGCTCGATCACAATGACAGCATGATCGATACAGACATGCTACGAGATGAACTCGGCACCAGTTTTCCATTGCCTCACTCCTTTTGCAGAGAGCAATACTGTTATTTATTTACATTCTTTGAAGATATTCGCAATTCACACGTAGACTTGTTCGGATATCAGCTGCAGTTTCATAGAAGTCTTTGAGTGAGAGCATTACTTCCCCAAGCAACAACTGGTGCATTATTGCTTTCTGTGCGCAAAGACGCCATTGTGTTGTGTATTCGAGGCTTACGTAAAGAGTTGACCACAAAAACATTGCGCGAATGATAATGGATAAAGAATGCTCCATTCAACCCCCAAATAAGTCATAACGTCAACAAAGCAGATTTGCGTCTGTTCACAAAACATGCTACTGCTTCCTGTCTCCGGACTTAAGGAATTCAAATTTGCATTATTTGGTTCCGATTATGCAAATCCTCTGATATAGAATCGCAAATATGTTCTTTATAGCTGTATTCACCAATTTTTGAGTAACTCACCAGATATAGAAAAATGATAGGACGATGCATCCATTTTGTCCAATGCGCGTATGTCACCTATCTGACAGATAAGGATTTATTTTCCAGTGAATAGAGTTGTAATAACAAAATAATTTGAAAAATATGTTGATTTTTCACAGAATGTAAATTCATCAAATGGAAAATATCTGCTCAGTTACAAGATTGAGTCAATGATCAACTTTTGTTTTAATTTCTTCATCTGTCGCATATGTGACACGAAGTGATAATACTCATATGTGACGAAATCATTTTCAGCTCCTAAAGCAAGGTGTCGTTTTACATCTGTTGTGGAATCTGTGGTAATGCTTTGATTGTTGATGCAACGCTGCCGTCGAAATATGATTCTCGTTGATGATTGCTATGCAGGTTGTTCGATTGAGGATTTCTGCGATAAGACGATATGTTGAATTATATTGAAGCTTGAGTTGAAGTACGCTGGCTGGTTTTACTAAAACATCCTCGTGACTGCGTGCGAGCTGTTCCTCACAAACAACACGCACATTGGTCTCACAACTGCCAGTCGCACATGGTAAAAGTCGTTTCTCCTCTGCTTTGTTGGCGCCTCCACAGTGAGCCGGATTTCGCGGAATAACTTCGCATCATCTCATCATTCACAAGTCAGCTCCTTCACATTTTCTTTAATATTACTTCTTGTGTGAATCTAAGTCAAACGATTAAAAATCGTCAATGTTCTCGTCAAAATCGTCAAAAATTTTATGCGAAATCGACGATTTTCCAAAATTTATCAAAATATTGCTCCTCACCTTCTCCGGAACCAAGACGTACATGTATATGATCTTGCGTCCTCTAACTCATCTCGACACGGAAAACTTAGCTGATTTCTCAATGGTGAAGAGAAAAATACTATTTATGGACACAACAAAAGTTTATTGGAGTCTACTCAACTACGATGCTTCATGTTTGCGAACCAGTCGTCATTGCCCGCCAATGCTTCTGTTATGATAGATAGTCCAATTCTTCACATTTCGTGACAGTAATCGACAATATTGAAGCAATTTTTATTTGAAATTTTCCATTTTCCTTCACTATCTACTTAAGAAACCTGGAAATCTGAAATCAACTTCAAAGGACCTTATTTCCTTATCTGTCAGATATTGATCAGTTGTATGCCACTTATTTGTGATAGGTTTGTCACATCGCGTCAGGTTGTGTCACATATTGGTCAAATGCATTTCACACATATGTGACAGATTTGTCACATTACGGCACATGATGTCAAAGGCTTTCGTCAGGCAGATCTGTCACATATTCCGTCACATCATGATTTACAGTGCCGCTTGCTTAAATTTTCTTAACGACATTCAGTACATTTTTTTGTATCCCTTGATAAAGGCTAAGCCGAAGTTTTGGCAATATATAGTTACACGGTCGTAGAAATTTTCTTTTATTATTCTTTCAGATAATTGAAAGCAAGATTCGATCTTCTTGAAAATGTTTTTAATGTTTTCTAAATATTGAATAAAAAATTTGGCATGTTCAAATCTATAAAGTTAAATCGCATGTTTGCACTATACTAATCTGGAATTGTTGGTACATGAAGAAAATTATTATAGTTTTTCACGTGATTATTTCGCAAGAAATAAAAGTGCATCAGTTCATCCAACAATGCGATGTCATTGCATTGACGAAATGTTCACTTGATAAGAGAATGTCAAGTTTTAAAATTTGACCCAATCAAGCATTCAATATTACGAAATACACATGACAAAAGTTCAAACCTTTTCATCTCTACCTATCTATAAATTCTAACTTAAATCAGCACTTGATGCAGCAACAGTTGATACACTGTACGTACACAGTACTTACTTGTCTGCACCATATGTGAGCTGCATTAAATATGCCGAGGTCTGTCAGGTATGTTCAGTTTTTTTCTTGATAACATTTTTACTAAGTTCCACAAAAGGATAGCGTTATTGAAGATTTGATCTCATAAAGTTTTCTTTCCGTATTGCCATGCAGCAAGGTGCAATCGGAATTTGTGTGAGCTTTGTGTAGGCTCTATGTTGCTGCACATATCTATCTCCTGGCCTTACAAGTGCTCTCTATACGTAGAATTTTCACACATTTACACAGCGTTGCGCGGGAATCAGAGCTAACACCGCAGCCATCAGACTGAACACTATGTTTGATGTGGTATTACCATATCAATGAAGTCTAAGGTGGATATAATTACCGGTATTGGGTTTACCCTGGCCAACATAACATTAGCTTGCCAAATACTAACTAATGTAGGCTAAGTTAATCCCGCACTAACACAACATATACGAACATAATGAATGTGGCCGTTCTATGATACTTATATGTGGTGACAATTGACACAGCGTGGATTAATGGGAAGTAACTTAGATGAGTTATCGATGAGATAATCTGATGTCACGAATTGGTCATATAGCTCACCTATTTGATTATTTTTTCTAAAAGTGAACCACATGGTCACTTGAATTTTTCATGAAATGTTGATGTTTTGTTCTACGGACGGAGTGCTTCATAGAGAATACGTCGCTTATCAAAATTCGGTTGGGGTGCCGGTTATCAAACAAAATGGGACAAGCCGTTTTCAATGATTATGTCTTAAGTACAGGTTCAAAAGCAATTTGCGATTTCATGGGCCGTCAATCTGAGGCTTCGAGGAACTCGACGTCAAATTGGAGTCGATGCCTTTTAGAAGGGACGGCTAATAGGATTGGCATGTAAGTTGGACTTCTTCCGTGTACTTTATTGTGTTCTCCTTCTATGTGCATTTTATTTTATTTCAAACTACTTTTTTCTCACGACTTATAACGGTCTGTCATACTAAGCCTACTTCTTATCATATTGTTCCTTATTTTACTGTCGATAAATATTTATTGCTAAAATAGTCAAAAATGAAAATATAGTTCAACCACATGCTGGTGAAGTGTAGTAGGCCCTACACGAATGTCTGCCATAATTAGCTCAATGTTGGGTCGATTTGATTTGCTAATGAACATTTTTGAACTTGAAAATTACTGACAAGCTGTAGTTCCAAAGTGAAAGAAAGCAAAGTGTGGTATTTTCATAAAGCAATAAGACCATCATGAAATGATCAATTTGATAATACCGAATTGAATATTTATTCTTGCCACTCAATTCTGCAATATCTTCCACTTGGCAAGATTGCTTCCCAATTACTTATAGAATCGTCAAGTCTACTGTATAGTCTATAGTCATGTACTATAGTTTGTTGATATTTATCACTACAGACATCTCTTATCAATGGATGGCATAATGCAATCGACCAAGTCAAAATGCTTTGTCGCAGACTTGCGACTAACATTAAGCATCTTCTTTCGCTCTTCATTGTATTGCATGCACAATTTCAAATTTCTAATTGTCAAATGAATTGTACATTTAACTGTCTGTCGCTTAGTATAAAATTTTGTTTCGAGGAATGAAATATCGTGCATTTACATGTAGATAATGAAGCATCAGATTTCATTTACTAAAATGATAAAATATTCATGTTTAATTTCAGACTTGCATGCCGAGTAACATGAATAGATTCTTTGAATGATGAATAAGCACCATCTTATAGCTATCCCACGATAACCTGCGTTAACTGTCTATGACTATAATCATTTAATGCAAGCTTGACATCCAAAAAAGCTTCTCAATGAAAATGTGTTCAATAATTTCGTCTGCACTTTCAGAATGGGGCCATGTTTCCTCAGTATAGTTGATTTTGCAAATATCTTTAAGGCTTTCATTGGAGCGAATTATCTTTCGATGCCTTTCACATTTATGCAAGGTGGTTTAGCTGTAAGTTTTGGCATTTTACAAACTCATCGACACAAAGTGTATGTATTATTTCATTCCAGTTGGGGGTGGGATTGATGCTTCTGAATATTGTGTTGACGGAACATTGTTGTCATCTTATAATTCGTGGCAAAAAAACAATGGTTAAGCAAATATTGAGCTTATACGATGAAACAAGTGTTCAAACAGACGGTGAAAATCGGCAACGGGAACAGTTAGAACAAAGAATGGTTGAATCTACTCAATTAGGAAATCTTGCGGAATATGCATTCGGTCGGGCAGGTCGTTATTCAATAGAAGCAGCTCTCGCTTTTACTCAATGCGGATTCTGTGTCATTTACTTCATATTCATTGGACAAGTTTCCTCAGATGTAAGTGATTTAATTCATTCTCATCTTATCCCACATTTTGAAAACAATCGAAAATACTTATCCGTTGATCAGATACAAAGTAAAATTTATCCCAACAGAATTACCTGATCATGCATTTGTTCATGCTTTCAATTACAGGGTGAGTCAAATTAAATGGCCCTATTTCATAAAGTGTTGTAGATCAGTGAAAATCCAATCAAATTTTAAATGAGATATTTATACTAAGAAATAACTATTTTAAACCTCATGGTCTGAACAGCAACTCTATGGTTATCAAAACTTAAACATTACACCCTGTACATGTACATGCATGCTATGTTCTAGAACAGTGATTCTCAGCCTTAGTGCCACTGCGAGGTGCCGCGTCGCTCTCAAATTATTCATCAAATGTAGTACTCTGCTACTCAAGTGCGTATATCAATGTCAAATAATGTAATAGACTTTACATGCATAAAGCCAAAACGAAATATCATTTAGTTGCGCATATCCATGCACATTCAAGTAGTACAATTCCATCAATCATGAAAACATAATGGTAAATTATTGTAACATGTAGAAGTAAGGATGATTGCTGCAATTAAATTTGAATAGTCGATGAATAAGGTTGTAAGCTTCCGATCAGCAAGTAATATAAGTAAATCATCAACTTGAGCATTTTAGAGGTTCATGCTGCGGTCAATAATTTATTTACAAACTATTGAATGTATTTAAAGGAGCTTGAAATAAGTTAGAACTATGAATCGAATTGCAAACAAATATTGTCATTTACTATATTTATCACTACAGACATCTTTTACCAATGTTGTCGTGTGTGATGGTACTATACAATCGAACAAGTCAAAAGTCAAAATGTTTTATCGCCGACTTGCGACTAGCATAAATTATGATATATACAGTGATGTACATATAAATTGTGATGTCATTTAATAATGAAATAAACTGAAACATAGCATCTAATAAACGTGGCCCTCCAATAAGCGCCGCAGCTGAGAGGTCAACATTTTAATAAACGCCGCCCTCTAATAAACGTCGAACCTCTGATATCAGGATTGATTAACTGCAGTACATATATCGTTCATGAGCTAAAAAGGCAAGGGAAAAATTATCAAGCATCACTGAAATGCTCAATGATGTTGCACTGTTTGTAATCCATCGTAGGATGAAAGAAGTCCCAGATTAAGAAGCATGATACTCAACCACACACCTTAGTCAGTTCATCTAATTTTATATCGTCCTCGACATCAGATTCTGAATTAGAATCAAATTCGGTACCCTACAAAGTTTCCTGCACTTTAGAGAATTGTACCATGTCCAACTTCGGCATTCCAGTTACAAATGACTATCTTGACGTCTTTTGACATTCGCTAGTGAAGCTTCTAGCTGCCTGTAGAACTCATCAGTCTCTTCCTCTGAACTGCTTGACGCCGGTGAGTAAGCTTGTGTTACTGTTATGCTCATGGGCGGTCGTTTGAACCTCGCTTTTATGACACTGTCTCTTACTGGATGGTAGGCCTGCCTGTCCTTGCTATTTTGCTTAAGACGAATCCTATTCAGTTCAAAGCACTGCTGCCGCCTGACCACAAAATCTCTCCGTTGTTCATCTCACCCATGCCTTTCCACCTCATTTCTGAAATGCCTAGGATGTCACACTCATGTGGCTTCAATTCCTCTTGCAGCAGTTCAAGTTGAACGTCCTTTCTTAATGTTCTCACATTCCAAGTGCGGATCTGTAATATCTGATCTGATCTAATCCAATCTAAGTTGCTATCTTTACAACTCTATGGTGTATTAATCAGTATACACATTAGCATGCACAATATAAAGGGTACATGGGTTCTCGGCTGAAAACACAGCGTACACGCATAAGAAAACTGAGTGTGTAATCAAACCATGAACATATTCAAACAAAGTTGAAGAATAGAAATATGTCCAATCTCATAGAGTGAGATATTACATCTCTCCATTTCCACAAATCACGGAGTAAGGGATCCGTCTGCAAAGATGTCACTGTCGGTGAAATAGTCATTCAAGTATATCGGTCTTCTTCTGGTACGTGTTTGGTTCCGGTTGCCTCCGCTCAGATGCTCGTGTTTCGGTTCGTCGCTGGTTGTCGATAGGCTCTCCTGCCTCGTCTCGTCTCGGCTCCGGTTCTCGCGTCTCGCTCCTTCAACAACTTCGTTCTCGTCCTCCTGGATCGGTTCTCTCGTCTCGGTCGGATTCTCCTGGATCGGTTCGCTCGTCTCGGTCGGATTCTCCTGGATCGTCTCATCGGTGGCTTGGGTCTCCGGTTCTGCTTCGGTTCTATTGTCTGCCAGGTTCGCTCTCTTGAACCTGCTCGCATCTCGATAGATCGTTCGTCCGTCGGTTGATCTTCTCGCCTTGACGCTGGATCCGTCCGTCTTCTCGATGGTGTACAAGTTCGGTTCGTATGGAGTGGACCATTTGTCTCTCTTCTTCTGTTTCACTAAAACGTGATCCCCGATATTGAATCGTGGATCGTGTGATCCTCTATCTTTATAGTTCTTAATCCTGTTTTTGTAACTTCTGTCTATCTCATTAATGGCCTGGTCTCTATCACTGCTCGGTCCTTCAAAGGTTCTAGTATAGAGCTTTGTCCTGACCTTTCTACCCATGAGTGCCTCGTAGGGTGAGATTCCTGTAGCAACATGTGGAGTGGACCTAAAACCCATCAACATCTCCTGGACAGCTATCTTCCAATTTCGTCCTTCTAAGTGGGCTATTCTCTCAGCTTTGTTTAGGGTCTTCATAAAACTCTCAGCAGCGCCGTTCGCTCTGGGGTGCTCTGGCGTAACACGGTCTTGCTCATCGGCGAAGTTTGAGAACATCTGAGAGTTGAAGGGGTTCCGTTATCTGATATGACAGTACTGGGAATACTGTGGGTGCTGAAAATTTTTGTAAGCTTCTCAATGGTGGGACCTGATGCTGTAGAGTAGACAATTTCGACTTCTGGGTACCGTGTTCGTAAGTCTATCACAACTAAATTGTAATGCCCGTCGGGGTAGGGTCCCCCAAAATCAATCGAGACGGTATGCCATGGCTCATTAGGTATCTTGGTCATCTTGGCTGGTAACTCTCTATGGTCATCGGTTGCAGTCTGGCACGGGTGACAGTTTTTGATTGCGTTTTCTACTAGGTGGTTAATGTTCTCGAACCAGTACTTGTCACGTATCATGCCCTTCGTCTTCGTCATCCCGAAATGGCCCATTTTATGAGCTGAATTGACAATCCTTTTCTGAAGTTTTTCTGGAATTATAATCTTATTCATCCTGAAGAGGAGTCCGTCAGCCTCATAGATTTCTGTCTTAAGACTATAGAACGGTATGACATCGGGGTCCTTTCTCATAGCTTCCCATGATTCGCTCCTTATGGTCTCTCTCAGCTTCTGCAGTTGTGGATCTCTAGCTGTTTCTTTTCTAATCTCGTTCAAGCCGGTGTGTTTATGAGTGACTATGCATCTGACATATCGTTCGGTGGAGTCCGAAGCTGTCTCAGTTAATGGATGCCTTGAGAGGTATTCCAAGGGGTCTCTTTCATCTCTGCCCGGTTCGTAGATCATTTCGTAGTCCACATCCTGCATGTCCATGATCCACCTCTCAAGACGTGGTGGTAAGTTCACTTTCGTCTTGTTGAAAAGTGGAATCAGTGGCTTGTGCGAACAAACTATCTTGAACTTCGGTGCACCTAGCAAGTACATGCGAAATCTGTTTTCGCCCATCGGACGCATAACGCATCTTTCTCGGTCCGGCTGTAGTTTCTCTCCGTGCTAGTCATCGACCTGCTAATGAAATGAACTGGCTTGATGCCTGATTCTGTCTTCTGGAATAATCCTGCCGATAGACCTTCATGGAAGCTCGCTTCAGTTCTCACGATAATAGGGTATCTAGGGTAAAAGTATGACACGGCAGCATCATCTGTGATGGCCTCTTTCAGTTTCTCAAATGCCTTGTCTTCAGTAGTATATAGTGTGACATCCGGCGCGACGCTTCGCTTCGCTTTGCTTCGCTTCGCTTGCGCCGGATGTCACACTTTTGCGGGGTTTTTCAAAATTTTCAAAAAAATCAAAATTTCAAAAATTTAGGTAGACTTCAAATTTCACGTGGCCGAAGGCCGAAGGGCGAAAATTTAAGTTGTCTCAAAATATCACGTAATCGAAAATTTAAGTTGTCTCAAAATATCACGTGGTCTAAGAATTTTGAAAATTTAGGCAGACGAAAATTTAAGTTGTCTCAAAATATCACGTAGTCTCAATATACCAGAAGATTGTATTCAAAATATTTATTCAAAATATTTCTTTAAAAATGGAAACCTCAACGGGGACGGCGACGGCAACGGCGACGACGAAAATGGAAGAAACCTCAGAAATGGAAGAAACCGAAGACTATATCCTTCGTTATCTCAATTAAAAACAATAAAAACAAGTGAAATGGATCTCAATTATTATTAAGATTAGAGCATTATGATAAATTAAGAAGACGCAATTATTACTTAGACATCCTTCGTTATTGTATTCTCAACATTATTTAAAGTACTAATTGTGTGAACTAGAAGATCATTGTAACTCATAAACTCAAAATTATTCAATGAACCCGTACACTGGCTGATAATTCAAGAGAGACAGAGATTGAAGAGAGAGAGAGAGAGAGATTGAAGAGAGAGAAACATCTAGCAGCTTTCCCCTAAAATTATCGTGCTATCTCTTGTCATTTCAATTTACCCATCGGTAAACTTTTGACATTTCAACTTACGCGTGCGTAAAAGTTTTGACATTTCAATTTACCCCTACGTAAATTATTTTCAGAATCTGTTTTCAAATTCTATTTTCAAAGTCTTTTTTCAAAATTCATTTAGCGTTTTTTCTCTCCGCTGTATTGATGAAAAGTACTTCCCATTGTGAAGACATGAATAGTTTAAGCACATAAGAGTGCAGTGACAATAAAAGCAAATGACAATAAAATTCTTCTTGTGAACTCAGAACGCATAGACGGCGACATGCGGGATAGTTGTTATGGCAATTTTAAACAATCATTTTAACGATAAACATATTAACAAATGAAGTTCATTAAGAAAATGGAAATATGTAAAACAATATAGATTAGAATAATTATAATATAATCATTTCAAAATCGAGTAAGTGGTAAGGAAAGTCATCATTATGGAACAGTTTTAAATCAATCCCCCTTTTCTGATTTCACTTCTTTGAGAGGGGACACTATCAGAAATTTATTCCATTTAAAATGAAAAACATAAATGATTTCTTGAAAAAATACGGTAAAACCGGTAAAAAACGGTGAACTAATTTCGATTCAAATAGAATTTCAGAAGATTGTATTCAAAATATTATTCAAAATATTTCTTTAAAAATGGAAGAAACAAAAGTGGAAGAAACCGCAAGAATATATCCTTCGTTATCATATGAACGTAGTTCTACTTTAATGGACATTGAAAAAATGAACATTGAAAAACACAAAGATAGAGTACGCTATATGAAAGATAAGGAATCTCAATTATTATTAAGATTAGAGCATTATAAAAAATTAAGAAAGAGATGGACTAAAGTTAAGAATGTAACACAAGGAATTGGCATATTCTTAACAATAAGTTTAGGTGCTTTAACAATTGTTATATCTTCAGGTGTTTTAGTAATTCCAGTAGTTGCTACAGCTTTAACAGGTACGGGTGTTTTTGCAACTTCACTTGTTACATTGTTAGATAAATCTTTAATAACTAAGAAACGAAAATCATTAAAAACTAAGCATTTACGTATTAAAGAAGTCTATGATAAGCTACATTACTACTTTCAAAGAGTATGTGATGATAATGTTATTACGTTAGATGAGATTGAAAAATTTGATCAAATAGCTAATGAAGTAAATCAAATATCATTTCAATTACAGTCCGAAAAAGTTGATGATAAGAATGAACAGGATGGCAAAATTTCTAGTGATGGTAAATTTCTAATGAAGAAAATGATAATATTTTTTTAGAAGAGCTAAAAACTTTAAGCGAAAATTTAAGCAAAACTTTATTAAACAAAACTTAAAACGAGAAAACTTTAAACGAAAAGATGTCAGACAACAAAGCAATAAAAAAATACTTTGTTCAGTAAAATGTTTTTGCTGTATTCCAATGTTACCACAAAATTTAAATATTATATTTTAAAAATGGATAAAATTAAAGCTGATAAACAAAAAAGAATTAAACAATTAGAGGAGTTAATAAAACAAAGAAATATTATGAAAGAAAATCATCTTCAACATAGAATGATAAAAGCTGGTATTCAATCTGATATGTTTGAAAAAATGCAGCAAACCGAGCAAGTAAAAACTGATTTTGAGAAAACTATGAAACCATTTAAAACTCTTGAAAAAGAAATTACAAATAATGATAAACAAATTGATATAACAGATCCAGAACACAAAACTATATTAGATGACTATGGATTACTAGAATCAAACATTAATAAGAAATTACCAAAATCTATGCAATTTGAACATTCTATTTCATTTATAGATGGAAAAACAATACCTAGATTTTATCTCGGACAAAAAGAAATATTTCCACAACCTTTTCGAGGTTTAATTTTTTCACCAGATAAATCTCCTTTTAATTTAGATAGAAATTTTGTTGATCTTTTAAGAGGAGCAGATTTAAATAATTATGCTGTAGAAGATCGTATAAAATATAAAGCTATGTTAGATAGAGTTGGTGCAGTAACATCTATTAGACGTTATAAACAATTAGAAAATTTATTATCTACGGGAGTTAAAGTAGGAAAAGTTTTATCTGAAAAACAGAAAACAGAAAAAACTGTATTTTTACCAGATGCTCCACAAGAATTACTAAATAGATTAAATATTTTAATATCTGCAATAAAAGAAGGACATAATTCTAGTTTCAATGAAATTCATGCTATATTGAAAAGACTGTTAGAAAAGAAGATTCTAAATGAAGAGGATTATAAAAGTGTAGCTGAAATATGTTGTTTCTAATTTTTATCTATGATTTTTATCTATGATTTTCATCTATGATTTTTATCTATGATTTTTATCTACGATTTTTATCTATAATATTTATTCAAAATTTTAACTAAAACATGTGTTCAGCAGATTTAGACAAAATTAATAATCATTTAGAAAATCTAAAAGAGATTTTGGGTTCATCAAAATTTAGTACGACGTTAAAAATTATAACAACTACTTCATCACACACTTGTAATTTAGAACCCATTCTTCATTTAGAACAGAATAAAAATTATCAAATTGCATTGACTAGTTTCTCTACATTTAACACTATTCAAAACGTTACCAAAGTTGTGAATGATCAATTTAGATATTCTACTGATAAAGGCAAAACATAGAAAATACTAACTTTTCTTCCTGGTTCTTACGAAGTTAAATCAATATCAAATGAAATTAGGAGACATTTAGGTATACCATTTAAAGATAAGAAACAATTACATTTTGCAGTTGAACCGGCAGTTAATAAATTTTCTCTTACTTTAGACGAAAATCATCACGTTGATTTTAATCATGATAGATCATTGTCAAAGCTATTAGGATTTAATAAACAAACCTATAGTCAAGGTTATCATTTAGGTGAGAAGATTCCAAAAATAACTGAAGTAAATTTAATTGTTGTACATTGTGACATTATTGAAGGAGGATATATAAATGGTAAATTATCAAATTTAATATTCAGTTTTCCAGCTTTTACTGTACTCATTGGTTATAGATTAAATGTAATTCCACAAACATTAATATATTTCCCTATTACAAGAAAAACTATTAACAACATTAACATTAGAATCACTGATGAAAAAGGACAAGAAATAAATTTTGGAGGTGAAGAGATTATGATAGGTCTTTTGGTTCGGGAGGTATAAACTCCCGTTCGAGAGGTATAAACTCCCGTTCGAGAGGTATAAACCCCCGTTCGGGAGGTATAAACTCCCACGCGAAGCTAGAGAAGTTTAATTTTCTTCTTCTTCTTTAAAAATAAAAATAAAATAAAAATAAATTTTTTTATTAAAAAATGAGTGAAGTACCCCCATTAAATAAAAAGAAACTTAAATTTAATCATCATCCAAATTTATCTAATAAAGTTTTGTCAGTTATTTGCGGAAGATCAGGTTGTGGAAAACGTATCTATTATTTAAAATTTTAACGACTCCAAATTTTTTGGATTATAACAATCTTATAATTTATACAACAACGGCAGAACAACCCGTCTATCAATTTTTAAAATATGGATTTGAAAACAATCTTAAAAAAACAGCAATTGCTTCATTATTCAAAGAATATGAAAAATCTGAAGATGAAGAAGAAATAAGTTCGTGGTGTGAAGAAGCAGCAAAAAATAGTCAGTTAGTAGAATCCAATTAAAATAAGCATATAAAGATACAATTAATAGATGATAGTGGTAATATGCAAGATCCTAGTAAACTAGATAAAACAATGAAACATTGTGTAATTTTTGATGATTGTGTTAATGATAGAAATCAGTCAGTTCAGAGAAATTATTTCACAAGAGGTAGACATAATAACTGTAGTGTTTTTTATTTAACACAAAGTATGTATTCATTAGACGGAAGTGTTATTAGAAAGAATGCAAATATATTTATACTATTTGAAATAAATGCAAGAAACTTAAGTGATTTGTTAAGAGATTTATGCGTAAGAAATAAAGATGAATTTAAACAATCGTGTAACAATGCTTGGTCAAAAGATTATGGCTTCATTACAATTAATATTGATAAAAAAATTCATGATAGAGTTATAGAAAATATTTTCGCGGAGTGACCGAATAATTTTTTCTTATAAATTTTTTGTTAATAAAAATTAAAAAAAATATGTTGGATGCTTATAAGATAGAGCATGTACCAGTTTTAAAAGATTATCGTCATCCTACAAATCCTGTAAATTCGAAGAAAGAAGTTAGATTTTATTATCATCATAAATACGTAGCGCTCGTTACAGATTATAAAACAAAACATGGTATTAAACCGTGTGTTAAAACAAAAGACTTTCCACTTTGTTTAAGAAGTTTCCGAGTATTTTTGGCGTATAATAATTTATGGTGGTTGGTTAAGAAAGAACATTTAACAACACATGAATTAGAAACATTACATCAATTACATATTCCTGTGTATATGAAAAAACGGAACCGAGGTTCTATGTAAAAATTCATTTTTTCTTTTAAAAAATATGAATCGTGAAATGTCTCTCGGACAAACGTCTAGGATTGATGAATTAATCAAGAAACAAACTGCTGAGTTTGATGCGCAAATTAAACATAGTAAACGTAGTAAACGTATTAAAAAACAGAAACGTACTAGGCGTAGTATTAGACGTAATACTAAAAAACAGAAAAGTGGAACAAAAGAAATATTAGAAACTCCTATTAGTGATATCTTTTTTGATGATAGAATTAAGGATGAACTTGGTGATGATTTATGTAATTTATTTAATCCAAATGAAATTAAATATGAAAATGTATCTTTTATTAATGTAGTAAATGATATGCGGAAACTTTTAGCAAATGGTAAAATTATTAATTTACTTGGAAAAGTTATTAAAGATCAGGAAAATATAATTCAAAATTTTTGCGTAACCTTCTATAATAAAAATTCATTTGAAATATGGTTTTCGAATCTGGATGAGAAATCCGATGCTAACGAATGGATTTTTACAGGTAATATTAAATATGAAGATTTTGGAATGAAGTTAGTACAAAGATCGCATAGAGGGGCAGGGATTAATATGAAATATAGAATCAAAGAATATTTCGGTGAATATTGTTATATTCCTTCTGAAGATTTTTTTTATTAAATGTTATAATGTTTTACGAGGCTTTAATGAAGAACAAGGAGAAATGATGAAAGAAATGTTTAATAATTTTTTATATAAAGAGAAAGCCACATCTAGAACAGGAGTAATGTCAAACTGCAAATTTTCTCAATTCAATAAATATTTTGGAGAATGTGTTCAATATTATAGTCCTGCCAATCGTCATTTAAATCCTAGAGGAATTGAAACGTTTCATAATTATGTTTATTACAATTATTTTCACGCAGGTTCAACAATTGGTCACTATTGTTTAATTGATAAATTTCATAAATTAAAAGCTATTAGAGAAATTGAAAATAATTTCAAACCCATATATAAAACAGTTACTGATGAAAATCTAACAACGCGTCCATATAAAATCATAACAAAGAAAAAAATTGACTATAGTTCAACATATATTTGGGATCTCGAAACTTTTCCTGATCCTAACTGTTCAACAGCTCATCCTATTCCTTATGCTGTAGGAGCTATTAATTTTAATAAATTTATATGTTGTTTACCGAAACAAAGATTGAAAGAATTAGAAACACGTTTGTTAAGTGATATGATTAAAATTAAACGAGATTAATCAGGTTTAGAAATGGTATATGTTATGATGTATTAACTTCTGTAGACATACAAGAAATTGTTAGATGTGGGGGAAGAATCTTACATATTACTGATGGTATAATTTATGAAAAAAATTATCAAGTTTCACCATTTCGAAATTATATTGAAAAACTTTTTAATTTGAGAAAAAGATATAAAGCAGAAGGAAATACTGTAGGTGATGAGTTAATTAAATTATTGATGAATTCGCTATATGGCAAAACTGTGCAAAAAGATATAACCACTAAATATCATTTATGGAATGAGAATACATTGAGAAAGAATTTCACTCAAGAAGTAAAAGATTATGAAAAATTAAATGATGAACAATATTTAGCGAAAGTAGAAATGGAAGATGATGAATTTCTCAAAACTAATATTGTAAAAGATGGGAAGACGTCATTCATGCCATCACACTTAGGTTCTTTTATTCTTTCTCACTCTAGAAGAATCATGAATAACTTTATTTTAGAAATTAATGGTTTCAACGAAAAATACATTCATTATACAGATACTGATTCAATATACATTTCTAATGAGCTCTTCAATAAATTAGATGCTGCTGGATATGTTGGTGGGGAATTGTGTCAAGGAAAAAATGATTATGGAAATGGTGGAATTATTTTTGCAATGTTTATTGCTCCTAAAATAAAATATTGTATTACTGTAGATGAACAAGGGAGACTTAGTGAAAAGAAAACATTCAAAGGATATTCACAAGATAAAGTAAAAGTAGAAGATTTTCTAAAATTATATTCGGGGAAAACATTATCGACTACAGTTAATAAACCATGGAAAAGATCTTTAGAAACTGGAATTAGTATTCCTGATAAAAATAATAATACTGAAGAAAAAAAATTTTCTGGTCAAATAAATATTCTTAAGCGTCAAGCACCTGATGAAAATGAAATTATGTTACCTTATAACGGAGAAGATATTCAAGCTGAAATATTTCAAACAATCGTCTGTGAGAGTAATTTAAGTGATGATGATGACACGTGGGAATAATAATTTTTTTATTACATCTAAAAATTTCATAACATCTAAAAACTTATTACATCTAAAAATTTTATTACATCTAAAAATTTTACAACATCTAAAAATTTTATAACATCTAAAAATTTTATAACATCTAAAAACTTATTACATCTAAAAATTTTATAACATCTAAGAACTTATTACATCTAAAAATTTTAAAATTTTATAACATCTAAAAACTTATAACATCTAAAAACTTATTACATCTAAAAACTTATTACATATGAAAATATATTTATCGAATATTTTGGTATTTTCTATTAAGTTTTATCATATTAAGTTTTATCATATAAAGTTTTATCAAAAGATAATTTAAATTTTTTATACTAACTATTGATTCTTCATCATCATCATCATCAATTGATTCTTCAACATCATAAATTACACTTTTTGGTATAGGATGCCATTCCCTGATAGGATACCATTCTCTTATTGGAATATCTAACTCTAAATTACATCTTTTATCTGATAATAATATAATAGAGAAAAATATTGGTCTTTGATCTCTTTTGGAAAATTTAATAACACCACCATAATCTGAATCACTTTTAGTTTTTATTAAAGATGATAAAATTTTAAATTGATTAGATGTAAATCCTAATTTAAATTTTGTAGACCCGACACATAGTTGTCGAACAGTATCTTCAACTATACCATCATGATTATTTTCAATTGTAAGAAAATGAAATTTAGATAAATTTTGATTACATGTAGTATTAATATCATGTACATCAGTATGAGATATAAATTTTTCTTCACTTAAATTTTTATAATTACTAATATTTTTATAATCTTTTTTACCATTTACACCTTTTTCAGATGTTTCAGAATCATCTACATTATCATCATCTATATTAACATCATCATTATTATTATAAGATTCTTTAAGATCGGGCAAAGCCCTAGAACCTTCGGTTCGTTTATTATGATTATGATTATGGTCATTGTTAATAGTATAAGGTGTTGTCCACATATAAAGTTTTTCTTGTTGAGCTAAACCATTTATATAAGATTTTAACAAATTAATATTTAAATTTGAATATAATCCTATATATGTATCATCATCATATCTTTGGGGCATTTCTAATGTTTCTTGTTTATAAATTGTATCTCTGTAATAAACTTGACATAATAATTCTTCATTATGTTTTTTACTCTCTATATGAATATTATATTGGTTTTGTTCATCAACAAATAATCTTATTTTTTCCTTGGAAAACGATTTTAATTTTTTAACTAATTCTCTAATATTGATATAATTGATAATTTTAGTTTCTATCCAATCAGTATTACTAATCGGCAAAACTGCTCTAATGAATCCATAAACATTATTATGACCAATGATTACCATATTTTCTTTATTCAATTCTACATACGCAACATCATTACATTTACTTACTATATCCATAAATTTTATAAATGGATCACCTGGAAATAAACAATAATTAGTTTCTATAGAAGGTAAACCTTTAGTCTGTTCTCTAAATATTTCGGCTTGTAATTGAAATAAAATATTAACATCTATACATGGATTTGTAATAGTATTATTATCAAAACATTTATTTTCAAATCCCGTTGATCTCGTCGAATAAGAAGAACAGGATGATGCGGGCGAATATAATTTTTTTAAATTTGCTTTATCCATTTTTTTATTTTTATTAGAAAAAATTTTATTTTTTTATTGTTAAAAAATGATGTTACCAAATGTTGGTGGAGGTGCATACATCCCGAATAATCGTGAATTAGAAATAGAAATAGAAAATTATATCATGAAAACTGGAGACGTTTTATCTGGTCCATTGCATCTTTCTATTCTTCCGCAACAAAATACAGAGTTAACAAATAAACAATATGTTGATACACAAATCAATGACTTAAGAGAAAAATATATAAACGATGTCTTGGTTTCACTGATGAATGAATTAAAGTTGCTAAAACTTAATGACAAATCATTAAACGAAAAATTATTAAAACTTGATAAAAAGGATAGAGAGCTAGAAGCAGATATAGCAAAACTTTTTAAAAAGATTTCAGAACAATCAAAAATTTTAATATTACTTTCTATAAATTTAAAATCTGCAGTCATTAAAAACAAACAACAGATAAAATTAATGAATGAACAATTAGAAGATGAAATAGAAAAACTTCCTGAAAGAATTAAAAAAAATTTAAAGCAGTTACAAACTACATTCCAAAAAGTGTTGATGAATTAAGTTCTAAAATTACTCAACAAATGAAAAAGATGAATAGAATAATAAATGAAGTAAATTCACTTAATCAAACAGTTGATAAAATGAAAACTCTTAAAATCAATTTAGAAAATGAATTAAAGAAAAATTTACAAGAAAACTCTAAAGAAAATAAAGAACAGTTAGATTCTGTTAAAAGACAATTAGATGTTCTTAAAATTAAGTTAAATGCACTTAAAACGGCATTGAAGATTAATCAGCAGAAAATGCAAGTTAATAGAAAAGAAATTAAAGTACATCACACGCTGCTTGACGCAATAGATAAAGTGCAACAGTCAATTAATAAAGTTATCTCGAAGTTGTTGTCCATTCACAAACGTAAATCTTAATCGACGAAGTCTTGGGTTTCTAACCTATCGGAGCGAAGCTCCTCGAGGCTTTAGCCGATCGGACCAAAGGTCCTCAGGTTACTAAGCAATCGTAAATATTTTTCCCAAAAGTCAAATTTAATCCTAAAAAATGCCTATAATTTATAAACACAATCTTAAACATTTTGCTTCAAATCAAAGAATTGCTCATGAACCACGTATGAATCCCGTTTATCATTATGATAATAGAGAAACAATCGGAACACAAAAGTTCCTAGGCACCGCAGGTGCCTTTCAAAAAGAAGGGGCTGGCATCTTTTCTGGTATTGGTAGTATCGTTAATTTAATTAAAAATAATAAAGATTTGATTACATCTGCTGCAAAAGGAGCAGCTGCTATAGGTAGTACAGCTAGTGCAATATCAAATGCTGTTAAATCTCAAAACGAATTAAAACAACTAGAAGCTATTCGTAAACTTAGGAATGATTCTGAAGAACTAAAAAACTTAAAAAAACTTTCAGAGGAAACAAAAAACAAAATTGCTAACATAGCTGTTGGGGAAACCTTGAGGAGCGGAGCTCCATCTGATAGTAAACATAAGAAGAAATCAGCCGTAGCCATAAAACGTTCAATTGAAGAAATAAGAGGTAATGGTATTAATAGCGATGCTGGTCTAGCAAAATTCTAAAATTATGTTTTTTAGCAAAATTTTCTTAGCAAAATTTTTTTAGTAAAATTATTTTAGTAAAATTATTTTAGTAGAATTTTTTCTGTGTGTGAGAAAAACAAAAAGTCAAATTATTTTTTATAAAAATGTCTTCGCTTATCGAAAATAAATTTAGATTAGACGATCCTCCGTTCGTCAGTTGCAATCAAAAAAAGATCGACTATATAAGAATTGCTATGAATCCCGGATCTTCCAGTAGAGTAAATACTGGAGGTGATTTAATTTTTGAAGTTGATAATCAGCAGAGTTATATATATCTACCTGATTCATTTTTACACTGTGAATATTCTTTGTATAGTGATGCTAATTTTACAACACCATTACCAGAAACCGATAATATTGCACTAGAGAATAATTTTTTTCCAAGATTATTTACACAAATGCGTTTAGATGTTGCAACTCAAAATATAGAAACAATAAGTGATTCTCCAGGTGTAATTGATACAATGCTTAGATTTGTAACAATTGGTGAAAATAATGAAAAGTATGAAATCGAAGGTTGGTTTCCTGATACTAATGATGGTATAATTGTTGATGATTTAACTCACGCTGGAACAGATGCAGCAGGAATTGCGAAAGATGTAGAAAATATTGCAAAACATTTAAATAAAACAAATAATAGTGCATATAAAGAAAGACGTGAATTTAACAAGAAAAGTAAACAGACAGTTAATTGGTCATTGTCTCCATTATTCGGTTATTTAGATTATGATAAAATATCATATCAATTAAAATTTAAATTAATAATTCATCGTACAGCAAATAATGAATTAATCTTTTTTGGTAAGACTAGAAAAAAGCATATTTAAAAATTGATAGACTTGAATGGTGGATTAAGCATATTACTCCTAGTTTAGAGATTGAAACAGCTATTGCAAAAAGATTAAATACTAACAAACCAATTCCAGTAAATTTTCTAAAGCGTACTGCTAGTTCAGTAACTTTTTCCGAACAAAGATTTAACTGGAATTTTACTAGAACTGCGAATACTGCAAGATATTTATTACTAACATTTCAAAGAAATAATTCTCCAAGTTTTTATAAGAACAACAATCTTTTTCATATTAATACAATTCGAAGTTTACAAGTTTCATTAAATCAAACCCGATATACTATTGATCCATTAAGATTCGATGATACCAATAATCAATTTATGGAAGGATATGATTCTTATCGAAATCTTTGTATAGAATTTGGAGTTGAACCACAATTAACTCCTGGAGATTGGAGACATTTATATCGTGTTTTCTGTTTCGATTTAAGTGCACAATCTGAAGATATTATCAAGACTGGTTGTGATGTAACAATTAATATTGAAAAGAAAGATTCCACAACTTCATTGATGGCTTATGGTTTCTTGCTAGAAGATGTAAAATATTCTATTGAAATTCTTAATGGAAAGATGGCTAGGATAGGCTAAAGCCAGAGGAGCTTCGCTCCGATTAATTAATTTTTTCATAACTAGAATAGATTAAAATTTTTTGGTAACTTAAAATTGTTTCATAACTAGAATAGATTAAAAATTCTTAACTTAAAATTTTTTCATAACTAGAATAGATTAAAAATTCTTAACTTAAAAATTTTTCGTAAATAGAATAGATTAAAAATTTTGGTAACTTAAAATTTATTCATAACTAGAATAGATTAAAATTTTTCGTAACTTAGATTTTTTTATTAAAAATGTCGCAAGCGAAAAGTAACAATAATAATAATAAAACTGTTGAATTAAAATTACGTAACATTGTTGACAAAAATACACCTAAAACTATTACGATTAACAAAAACAGTATTACATAAGTAAACCAATGATAGAGAATATTCAATTACAAGAAGAAAAGAATGGTGGAATTCTACCATTAATTCCACTAATAATAGGTGGCATAGCAGCAGCAGGAAGTGTTGCAGGTGGGACAGCTGGTATTGTCCAAGCAGTAAATAAAAATAAATCAGAGAAAGCAGCATTAGAAGAACAAAAACGTCATAATAGGGAGTTAGAGAAAGTTGCTAGGGGAGAAGGAATAGTAGATAATTTTATTAGTAAATTAAATTTAGTTGATGAAGGAAAACGAGTTCTTAAAAATATTCTCCACAATGTTGATGATCTAATTGAAATTAAAGAAACTAAAGATGGTTCTGGAATATATCTAAGTCCTAGTATGATTCGGTAATAACCTCAGGACCTTTGGTCCAATCGGCTAA
Source organism: Prostheceraeus crozeri (assembly GCA_907163375.1). Lineage (NCBI taxonomy): Eukaryota > Metazoa > Platyhelminthes > Polycladida > Euryleptidae > Prostheceraeus > Prostheceraeus crozeri. The sequence continues at coordinate 216,685 of CAJQUW010002662.1, read as the reverse complement.
AGCCTCTGAATAAAGTTCTATTAGGTAAAACATTTATTTTATCTTTTAAATTTTTTTTATCTTTTAAAATAAATTCTAAAAATTCCGAAAATTTAATTAAATTAAAAATTGCTAATTTAGATTTATTGAATTATCTATTAAACAAAAATAAAAACTCAAATTGTAAAATTTATGAAGGTAACGACATACAAAAAACATTAGAAAACTTTCCTGGATTTATTTGGAGTAAATATTCAAAGGAAAAACATCTTCCTGGTCATTCATATACCGGTCCAGGAACTCGATTAGATATAAGACTAGATGAGAATGATAATACAAAACCAGGTGAAGAACCAATAAATAGAGTAGATGCCGCAGCTTACAGGCATGATTTAGCTTATCGAAATCATGATCTAAGTTCTCGACATGCAGCTGATAAGAAGATGATTCAAGAATTAGATAGTATTCAAAATCCTACATTTAGAGAAAAAATTGAAAGAATGTTTGTTAAGAAAGCTTTACAAGCTAAAATATTATTCGGCCAGGGTTTAAATGAAGCGACAGCAAAGCTGTCTGAGAGAAACGCTCGAACCTACGCGTCCGAAATGTCGAATGACCCAAGCCGCTATGCGTCTGAAATTCATAAAGCATACAGAAGGCCTAAATATTTATTGAAAGTAATAGTGTTTAATAAAGATGATATTTGGAGTGCTGATCTTATTCATATGCCGAATAAAAGGGGCTACAAATACGCATTGACCGTTATAGATTTATATACACGATACGCTTGGGTAAAACCTTTAAAAAACAAAAGTGGTCTATCAGTTAAATATGCGTTTGAAGAAATCTTTAAAGAAAGTAAGAGAATGCCAAGGAAATTGTTTGTTGATAAAGGGTCGGAATTTTATAACCGAAACGTTCAGCCACTATTTGAAACAGACGAAAGTCATCGCCAAGGCTCAGTTTATTCAACTGAAAATGCAGGGAAGGCCGTAGTGATAGGAAGATTCAATCGGACGTTAAAAAATAAATTATTCAAAAAATTTACTCAGCAAGGAAATCAGAAATGGTTAAAAATATTACCAGGAATTGTAGAGCAGTACAATAATAAAGTTCATTCAGGTATTGAAGAAACCCCAAAGAATGCTTCTGACGACCCTGATTTAATACGAAAGAAAATATTCGAAAATAATTATTCGAATGAGAGTAATCCGAATTTGCAGAAACTTAAGCCGAAATTTAAAATTGGAGATAGAGTTAGAATATTTAAATATAAGAATAAATTTGAAAAAGGCTTCGTTGGCTATTGGACTAAAGAAATATTTGAAGTTTGTAAAATAAATCAAACTTATCCGATTACTTACGAAATCAAAGATTTAGATGATGAAGATTTCAGAGGCCGATTTTATCAAAATTAATTATAACGAAGCGATTTTTAATTATCATTGTCATTATTATTATTAATCAATTCTAACATAATATCAAGAAATGGTACTTCTTTTTGTAATTTAAATAAAACATAAAGACATAATTGACCACAATAAGTAAGTCCTGGTTTTGAATTTGAAATGTATCATAAGTTCCATTGCCAAGTAATTCTTTGACTTCATTTGTTGGAGGCAATCCATATGAGTCGAAGCAATAGTTCTCAGCCTCCGGGCGGTCAAAATAATAATTATCTCCGTTTTTACTAAAGATACCTGCTGACCAATGTACGCCTTTTTTGTCTGAAGTGTGAAGATTCGTTATGAAATTTACAGTTGGCTTATTTTTGATCAATTGTAATTCGTCTCTCATTAGGACATGAAAAGTCTTTATTCCCAATTGATTAGCAATTTTCTTTAGGTCGAAATTTGTCGTGGTTTGCGTTCCATATAATTTAAAAAACTCATTTATGTTGCTCATTTTATAGTTAAAAAAAAATTTCTTATAGGGACCCCTCTCAAAGAAGTGAAATCAGAAAAGGGGGATTGATTTAAAACTGTTCCATAATGATGACTTTCCTTACCACTTATTCGATTTGGAAATGATTATATTATAATTATTCTAATCTATATTGTTTTACATATTTCCATTTTCTTAATGAACTTCATTTGTTAATATGTTTATCGTTAAAATGATTGTTTAAAATTGCCATAACAACTATCCCGCATGTCGCCGTCTATGCGTTCTGAGTTCACAAGAAGAATTTTATTGTCATTTGCTTTTATTGTCACTGCACTCTTATGTGCTTAAACTATTCATGTCTTCACAATGGGAAGTACTTTTCATCAATACAGCGGAGAGAAGAAACGCTAAATGAATTTTGAAAAAAGACTTTGAAAATAGAATTTGAAAACAGATTCTGAAAATAATTTACGTAGGGGTAAATTGAAATGTCAAAACTTTTACGCACGCGTAAGTTGAAATGTCAAAAGTTTACCGATGGGTAAATTGAAATGACAAGAGATAGCACGATAATTTTAGGGGAAAGCTGCTAGATGTTTCTCTCTCTTCAATCTCTGTCTCTCTTGAATTATCAGCCAGTGTACGGGTTCATTGAATAATTTTGAGTTTATGAGTTACAATGATCTTCTAGTTCACACAATTAGTACTTTAAATAATGTTGAGAATACAATAACGAAGAATGTCTAAGTGATAATTGCGTCTTCTTAATTTATCATAATGCTCTAATCTTAATAATAATTGAGATCCATTTCACTTGTTTTTATTGTTTTTAATTGAGATAACGAAGGATATAGTCTTGCGGTTTCTTCCATTTCTGAGGTTTCTTCCATTTTCGTCGTCGCCGTTGCCGTCGCCGTCCCCGTTGAGGTTTCCATTTTTAAAGAAATATTTTGAATAAATATTTTGAATACAATCTTCTGGTATATTGAGACTACGTGATATTTTGAGACAACTTAAATTTTCGTCTGCCTAAATTTTCAAAATTCTTAGACCACGTGATATTTTGAGACAACTTAAATTTTCGCCCTTCGGCCTTCGGCCACGTGAAATTTGAAGTCTACCTAAATTTTTGAAATTTTGATTTTTTTGAAAATTTTGAAAAACCCCGCAAAAGTGTGACATCCGGCGCAAGCGAAGCGAAGCAAAGCGAAGCGAAGCGTCGCGCCGGATGTCACACTATATACTACTGTCTTCAACCTCGGTCCACTGGAATTTCTTATCTTTCAGGGTTAGGTTTCGGAGTGGAGCTGTCAGGTGCGAGTAGTTAGGTATGAATTTTGACAAATAACCAGTCATTCCTAGAAAAATGCGGACTTCTGACTTAGATTCCGGTATGCTGCATTCCTTGATGGCTTTGACCTTCTCGGGAGTCGGTCGCAGTCCATCTTCAGAGAACTTATAGCCGTAAAATTCTATCTCTTTCAGACCGAACTGATATTTCTGACGGTTGAATGTGATGCCAAAATCTCTCGCTTGATTTAAGACCTGTTTCAGAGCTTTAGCATGCTCCTCTTCGTCTCTGCCACCAATGAGGATGTCGTTTCTATGGTTCAAACAGTTGGGGATATTGCCGAATATTCGGTAAACAACTTCGTCGAAGCTATCCTGGGCTGATTTCGCTCCGAATATCAATCTGGTTGGGCGCATGTTACCCCAAGGTGTGCTGAACGTGGCAATGTTTCTCTACTTTGGATGAAGGCTAAGCTGGTGGTAACCTTGATTCATGTCAAGTTTCGAAAATATCTTGCATTCACTGAATTTGTGGGTAAAGTCCTCGACTGTGGTGCCCTGAGTGATACTGTTTCTTTCCATGGCCTTATTTGGTGCTCTCAGATCTATGCATGCACGGATCATATTGGACAGTAATTCTTGTTCATCTCGGTATCTTGGCTTCGGCATGATGACTAATGGTGAACACCAACTAATGGCTTCATTATCTGGGACGCGCTCGTAAATTCCATTTTCTACATATTCATCTAGCAATGCTTTGAGTGGCTTCTGGAGGTAGAATGGGACTGGCCTGGGCTTCTGTGCGATCGGTTCTGCGTCATCTTTCATGTGGAAGTGTGCATATATCTCGAGGTCATTCTTCTTGTCTCGGATGTGGCTTATTCCCTCGAAGACTTCCTCGTACTCCGCTAATATTGCCTCGCGATCTGTAGGCTCATTCTTAATGAGGCGTATCCTGAGGTGATTCTCGCGGGCGAATTTACCGTGGGGGTTTATCTTCAACATCCCTAATGTTTCTAAGGTGTCTCTGCTTAGTAGGGGTGGAGATTCTAGTCTGCCCTTGACGATAACGAATTTAGCAGTCGTTCCGCAAGTTATGTTCTTGATAGTGGTCTCTATCTCTCCCTTCACTAGAAGCTCTTTCTGGACGGCTTTCAACCTAACAGTGGAAGGTTTCAGTACTAGTGTACTTGATGATCTGTTGGTCAGTGCTTTGAGCTGGTGCTCATCCATGACATTGACTTCTGAGCCTGTGCCAGGTTCTATAAGTGTTCTCACATCTGCGACATGAACAGTAATCAATTTGTCAAATTTCTGGGATTTCTTTTGCATGCCTATCTGTTTCACGCGAAAAAATCATCATCTGAACTAGTTTCGTTCTCTGCTTCTTCCAACTTCCTAACGGATTTCTTCTGCTTATTAACCCTCTGGCTCTGATTCTGGTTAGGCTTGCTGGATTTACAAACATTTGCCCAGTGGTTCAACCCGCCGCACTTATGACATTTCTTGCTGTAAGCAAAACAATTTCTCCCCTTCTCGTGTGTGCCTGACTGACCACAATAACCGCAGGGGGTCTTCTTTTGGTTTGGATTGCTAAAATAAGGCCTAGCTTGTTTCAAGCTATGTGGACGATTTCTGATTTTCGCGATGGTTTTGGAATCCCTATCTTCCGATAATTTCATGTCGTTAAGTTGATCTGTCATGGCCTCCATCTGCTGCGCTTCCTCTAGAAGCTGATCGAGTTTCCATCTTTTATTCACAGCGTTTTTGATAAGTGTCTTGTCATCAGTGGTTTGAATAATGTGCTCAAGTATCCTGTCATCACTATCAACAAAATCACAATAATTGGCTTTTTCTCTAAGCCGCGCAGCATAATTACCCGTTGGTTCATGCCTATTGGGTCGCATCTTGTTAAACAGAAACTTCATATGCTGGGTATTAATCTTTCTCATGAGATGATTGTCTAGCTTACATTTCAGTGTGGTGTATACATCTTTTGTCACACCCTTGGGTAAAGTGGTGGGGTCTGGGAGGTGCTTAGCCAAACGCCTTATCTCTGACCCTCCGTAAATCAGGACAGCATCCTTTGTATCTTCTGGATCACTAATCCTACGAAATCTGAATTCAGTTTCAATCCCCTCTATCCACTCTTCCCACTGCATGCCTGTGGCAACAGCATCGCCGATAGGGTGAAAAGGTGTGGCTCTTAAATCGCGGTTCTCTATTGCTGTAGTAGCCGTTCCCGTCGCTATTGTAATATCTGATCTGGTCTAATCCAATCTAAGTTGCTATCTTTACAACTCTATGGTGTATTAATCAGTATACACATTAGCATGCACAATATAAAGGGTACATGGGTTCTCGGCTAAAAACACAGCGTACACGCATAAGAAAACTGAGTGTGTAATCAAACCATGAACATATTCAAACAAAGTTAGAGAATAGAAATATGTCCAATCTCATAGAGTGAGATATTACAGGATCTTCATGATTTGTTGAGCTATTGTGATAGTTTTGTACCAGTAGCATACTTGTCGACCCATCTCTGGTTTCTCAGATGGGTACGCGGACTTGGTCACCCGGGCGACGCTGAGCCGGTATTGCAAAATTATTAAACGCGTCATTTCGGATTTCAAATGTTTTGAGGTTTAAAGTCACAATGTCTCCACCCTCTGACCAACCGTCCTCAGTGCGCTCCTCTCCATCCGTTTCCAGCGCTCAGGATGGAACTGGCACAAACCCAGCGAGGTAGGAGGAGGGAGCCTAGTAGTGTACCGCAGTAGAAGTACGCTGCTGTAGCGGAGTCGAAGACGAATCCCCCTAATCTCTCATTCTACTGAGATGTAGTTTTACATGTGGATGATCAACGATACCTGATTATGAAATACATAATGAAAAATGTTATGCATTACAATTGTTGATTATTTTCTTTTTTATCGATAGTAATTAATCCACAGCAATATTGGATTGTACAGAAATACATTTCAGCTTCTGTCATTTTTCAGTTATTTCCGTTAAAAAATGTTGTCAACACAACACAGCTACCAATTCTCTCGACAACTATTTTGCCCAATGTTACCAGCACACCAGCTGTTCAAGCAATTTCCACGGCACCCAACCTTATCTATCTTATTCTAATGCCATTTCCAATATTTTGGTTTTCGTCAATGGTCAGAACTATACGTGGATTGGGAATCATCAGCATTGCGGCTAACATATCAATATTAGGTGGTTGGGTCGTGATCTATTATGATCTTATCAATAATTTCAGTTTAAGCAACGACTTCAAATATGTTGCTACGGATACGATACCAGTATTCATTGGTTTGGTAATTCCTACATTTGAAGGTGTCGGAATGGTAAGTGCATATGTGTGATTCATCATTTATTTGAAGCAAATTGTGCTTTAAAAGGTCTGGGTTGATTGGATTTTAAAAGAGCCACTGAATTAAATTATTTTTTTCTAACAACAAGATTAAGCTGAGTATAAATTTACAAACGAGTTATTTTATTGGATTGAAATATGAAATGTCCGAGATTCATGAAATAAATGATCATTTAAGTTGCTGATGCCTTTGCCAACTTCGTCGCAGCGGCTTTAGTGAAAAAGCTCTTTCAAGTAGAAAATCAGCATTATAAATAAAATATATCAGCATATTGATAAAAAAAGGAATGTGGCTTTTATTAAAAGTGTGCATTTCTTGAAGTTGTTCTGTTCCTTATTGAGTAGTAAGAAAACGGCGAACACCCGACCGGCGCGCCCCCCTCTGGAACGACAGAGGTCTGTCGTGGTGTGCCGGCCAGGTTGGTTCCCGTTCATAAAATGTTCGCTGACTCCCCCCCCCTCTGGAACGGCAGAGTGTCGTGGTGGACTTGGGCGACCGCCAGTATTTGTCTTGAGGCTATAGTGTGTGATGTTTTTCGTGCAATCTGCTGAATGTTGGGTTGTAAAATGGGCTGTTTCGAGTGGAAGGAGTGCTCGGATGAGAAAACGGAGGCCAGATTTGGAATCAGCGTGAAATTCTCTATCTGTATGGTGAGTTTCAAGGCAATCGGCGAGAAAAAATTTTCAACATTTTTCGAAAAACGACAGAGTTAGAATTTGGGACGTTTTGGTGTGTAGCGCCAAAACGAACCATCGGATGAGAAAAACGGAGGCCAGATTCGGATTCAGCGTGAAATTCTGCATCGGTATGGTGAATTTGAACGCAATCGGAGAGAAAAATTTTCGCTGACGTCCCCCCCCTCGGGAGAGCTCGCTTCGATTTTGGCTTCCAGTGGACGGATTTTGTCGTGCCATAGCTCGTTTGAAAGCTAAGAGCGAGAAAAATTCAGTGAAATAAACGGCTTGTTCATATCTGTCTTCGTTTAGATGTGAGACGCCATTTAAGATTTTGGGACATTGGTGAAAAACGACAGAGTTAGAATTTGGGACGTTTTGGGCTGTAGCTTCAAAACGAAGCATCGGATTGGAAAACGGATTTCAGATTTGGAATCAGCATCAAATTCTCTATCAACATGGTAAGTTTCAAGTCAATCGGAGAGAAAAATTTTCAACATTTTTCGAAAAAACGAGTTAGAATTTTTGCGATGGCTGCCTACTGTAGAGTCAAAACGAAGCATCGGATGGGAAAACGGAGGCCAGATTCGGATTCAGCGTGAAATTCTGCATCGGTATGGTGAATTTGAACGCAATCGGAGAGAAAAAATTTTCGCTGACGTCCCCTCCCCTCTGGAGAGCTACCTTCGATCTTGGCTTCTAGTGGACGGATTTTGTCGTGCAATAGCTCGTTTGAAAGCTAAGAGTGAGACAAATTCAGTGAAACAAACGGCTTGTTCATATCTGTCTTTGTTTAGATGTGAGACGCCATTTAAGATTTTGGGACATTGGCGAAAAACGACAGAGTTAGAATTTGGGACGTTTTGGGCTGTAGCTTCAAAACGAAGCATCGGATTGGAAAACGGATTTCAGATTTGGAATCAGCGTGAAATTCTCTATCAACATGGTAAGTTTCAAGTCAATCGGAGAGTTTCAAGTCAATCGGAGAGAAAAATTTTCAACATTTTTCGAAAAAACGACAGTTCGAATTTTTGCGATGGCTGCCTACTGTAGAGTCAAAACGAAGCATCGGATGGGAAAACGGAGGCCAGATTCGGATTCAGCGTCAAATTCTACATGGAATTGGTGTATTTCCAGCTCAATCGGAGCACTAGAACCGGAGATAGACTGGTTTTTAGTGTTTGGATGATGGGTATTACGTCATCAGCTGATCGCCACACACTATATAAGCTGGGAACCGACAGAGACTTGTCATTCAGACGAGAGATTGCCAACGGTAAGTCGTCTCTCTGAGCTCCGATGATAGCTTCGGACATTCCAAATCCCGGGTTTCTGTAAGAAACCGACTTAGAAAATTTCATTGCTGATATCAGCTAAGGCGTCAGACTTAGAGGTTCGCCAGGAGATGGCCTTCGTCTCCAGGCCATAAAAGACTCCAAAACTTTTAAAGGCTTGTAACTTTGCTTCTACAAGTCCGTTTAACTTGATTCAAAAAAGGTTCGGTCGCTATTGACCTGTCCTAAGTGATAGACTACTTATAAAATCTCATAAGTAGTGCTAAAAAGTTGAAAAATTTAAATTCACTAGTTTTGGAGGTTTTCTGGGGTTTTCGACCCTGCTGAAGTCAATGAAAGCATTTTTAATGATGTCTGAGCCAGTCTTCTCATGCTATAAGCGGCTTTTCACTGAAAGCGAACAAGACACGGAGAGTTTTGCTGTAATATTCCACTGACAGGGTGTTCCTTCGGGACGGCGGACGATGCCGTAGTGATAAGTGTGGCAAGGGAGTGTGTCATAGTTTAGACCGTAACCGCTGGGACAACTCATGTCTCATGTTGGGCATTTGACACAGTTCTCAACGTAGCACTTTGAACGCCAATCGGTTGAGTCTTAGCTATCTTGTCATGGGTGGCCTCTAAACATCTCCATTGCGAAACGCTGGTGAATCAAGCTCTCTACGGCTTGCTATCAAGCTGATCAAAGCAATAACTTGGGATGTTTCCTCAAGGTTTTCAAGTATGCTGAGTTCAAATCTGCTATCAGATTTCAAATTTAACTAAGTCTAAGGCAGCTTTGAGGGGTTAGATCCCAGCTACTGTTCACTACCTTTGACTCGGCGTTGCTGTTACCACTTCGGGGCAGTGACAATGATGTTTTAAGCTGTAAATAGCGGGTATCGGGGAAGATCTCTCACTTCCCTAGTGATCAGTACAAGGCCTTCGGGCTGTCGACGGGATCGAGTGCCACTCACTACACTCAAATCTATCATTCCTCACTAAGTGTAAATTACTGACTATACATTTGTCCTGCTATCAGGTTGTTTTGACTTGCTATCTAGTTGAATAGTCTCTTGCTATCAAGAGATTCACTTCTGCTCATAAAGCACATCATCGCTGTAATACCTCCTTTGCTCGTGCGTTCCTTCGGGACGGCGGGTACTGCCGTAGAGGGATTGTGTTGCACGGGTTGTTCGTCGTTTGTTAGACCGAAACTTCTGAGCCGTGGCTCATGTTGGGCGTTCGACTTCATACTCAACGTGACGCTTTCTCTCGCCAGGTCAGAGTACTTCAGCCATTCGACAAAGGTTAGTCTTTATGATATGGAGTAGAGTGAAATGTAATTCATTAGATGCCCCTTCAATGATTGCTCCCATGATAAACGTTGATGAGACAAATGAAATGATTCTCATCTTCCCTTTTCAGTGATTGAAATTTACTAACACACTACCGTATAATCGTCCACTATGGGGCAAGACATGATAGAGCCTCCACGCGGTTTGCTCTGGGCAGTCTTTAGACTGGCGAATACTATCATTAAGTTGAATCTGCTATCAGTCAACTTGAACGTTGCGTCGCGTTAGAGGGGTATATAAATCACTACCTCTCATTTCATTTCATTTCAATCATGCAGACGCCGAACAGTCAAGTCAGCTCTCCTCGCGGACCGCAGTTAAGGCCGCGAAATTTATTTGATGAATTTGCTAGAATAGAGGAGCAAGACAGAGTCCACAACAATCTTGCTCAGATTGGTAATGCGATGACAGCAATTGTTGTCAATCCAACGGTATGGCGCTACATTCCACTTTTCAGTCACATACCAATTAGCGTGGAAGTCGACACTGCTACCAAGGAGAGAGTCAAAGACTCTCTCAGAAGAATCGGTAGGCTGTGAGATGACGACCCCCGAGAACAAACCACCGGCTCTCTTAAGGGCCACCATGGGGCGAGACATGATAGAACCTCCACGCGGTTTGCCCTGGGCAGTCTTCGGACTGGCGAATACTATCATTAAGTTGAATCTGCTATCAGTCAACTTGAACGTTGCAAATGAAGTTCGGTGTAATACTTCCTTTCGACGGGCGTTCCTGTAAAGGGAGGCGGTGAAACCCGTAGGTATGTATACCGCAAGGGACATTCGGCAATGGTCAATCTTGTTAAACCTCTCTGCGTCATGTTTGCAAGTTATTGCCTCTGTCTCAACGTAGTATGCATTCGCGCCAGGGCGACATTTAGCCAACTGTCGAAGGTTGCCTTATAAACTATCCATTGCATACGTTATGAGAACCATGAGTTCTACCTACCTCTATCAATGAGACGAATTGATGAATGGAATGAAATGGGAGGACACTCACGCGCCACACGCAACATAACACACTTCTCTCTTCCGTAGTCTAACAAGCTCTTTACACATGGATCGCAGTCGATTGCTATCCCAGAATCATGTAAGCTATCTTAATTTTATTTAGCACTATTTCATCTACCATTATCATCCATATGAAATGTTATAAGAATTGCAAGTTAAACTAAGTGTGCTACTATTTCCAAATGAAAAAGTATACATGCTTAAATCATCCACTGAAGCCCCATTCAAGTAAGTCAGTATGAAAGCAAAGATAATACGAAATAAAAATTTATTATGGCATGTATTTCAAAAGGTCTTCATCGTCAATATCGTCCCAGAGTCTGGCTTCACATAGATCACAAAAACAGTTCACTTGCTTCAATCGTTCTTCTACCGCGAGCCTCACTTTGTCGATGTACTCCCACTCCGCCATAGTTCGTGGCTGGGAGTTAGGGGTGTACCATTCCCATAATTGGTGGAGGAATTTGGTGCTGGCGATCTCCATCACTATTCGTGAGTGTCGTTAGAAAGTGTATCATGGTTTGTAAAAGTTTTACTGCAACACAGGTTGATGTATAGTTAGAAAAGTTTGATCATCAACGTTGTATTCGTAAGTCTAGTCAGAAACTTTATCATGTTGCACAAAAGTTTTATTGCAACACAGATTGATGTATAGTTAGAAAGTTTGATCATCAACGTTTTATTTGTAAGTCAAGTCAGAAAGTGTATCATGGTTTGCAAAGTTAGCGTAGTCAAATAATTTTACTATGACACCCGTTTGAGAAAGTAAAGTCTGATCATCGAAGTTGTATTCGTAAGTGTCGTTAGAAAGTGTATCATGGTTTGTAAAAGTTTTACTGCAACACAGGTTGATGTATAGTTAGAAAAGTTTGATCATGACGTTTTATGAAACACACATATCATGAAATGTAAGCGTTAGTGTAGTCAAATAATTTACCGCGACGCACGTTTGTGAAAATAAAGTTTGATCATTGACGTTATATGACTGACCGAACTCATCACAGCACTAGAAAGTTTTAGAAGGTTTTACTGCACAGTGTAGATTGTCTTGTAACTTACTTTCACAGTGTTAGAAAGTTTTATTGGAGACAGTTGCCAAATGTTTCCCTATTAGAAATTCAAACTTCATGACTGTTAGATTAGCTTCATCAGGTTTAGTAAAAGCAGTTTTCTACTGCAGTAAGACTGCGAGTTTAGAATGTTATATGAAAACAGTGTTCATCACAGCGCTAGAAAGTTTTACTGCGCTGTGTAGATTGTTTCATACAAGGTCTTATAGTCAGCGTTGAATGTTTTATAAAACCAGATGTTGTCACACGTGTTGAGTGTATGAGAGCTAGTTCCATGACATTGAATCGCATGGATTGTAAAGTTCATAATCCAAGGCTAGCCTCCTCTACGGTTGGATTGAGGGTTTTATATTACATGCGTTAACCGTTCGTGTAGAATATGTGAAGCACATGTTCGCTTAAATGCAAATGTTGAAATAAGTTTGTAAGAAGTCTTTGACAGGTTGTTGTGAAACGTAGCGAACGTTGAAGAAATGTTTCTGCAGTCACACTCGTTAGCGTGCCAGCTTTACTAAATGTGTTCTATTCTCCAATGAGGATTATTGTCTAATGAGAATCAAGCCTTCCACAGTGAGAATCATTCCATCGTTGAATCGTACAAGTGACGGACGCACATTCTCTCTTTGGGATATCATTTTCAAAGTGAATGGGCTATATTATGGTCAGCACAAGGATAACAAAATAGCCTCTCTCTCGATATACACTGAATCCATCCTATATATTCCAAACCCACCCAACGTAGATGACATTATTGACTTCCTGAACGGGGGTGGTACGAAGCGCAAGTCGGACAATAATGCTACCTCCAAACGCAAGTCAAGGAAAGAGAATTGCTAATCCTTTCCTAACTCTACCCTATGACAATTCGCTTATGTGCTTTGAGTGTCGTGGACGTGGTCTTATTAGATACATTTTACTTCTTCGTTGCCATCATATCATTTGTGTATTTTGTCGTGAAAAGCATCGATGTAATTCTTCATTTTGTGATATGTTATAGATCGTTTCCTTAGATGTGTAATTTCCGTTTTAGGCTTCTATCATCATTTTTATGGATTGTGAGGGTGAACCTGTACAGGAGCTCAGTGCTATTGCTATGAACAATTGGACATAACAGATTGTTAGTGTCTATCATCAACATGCAAACTGTGATCCCAATGTTGATCAATGGGCGAGAAAACACATTCATGGACTTAATCTGAAATATTTGCAAGACTATGGCTTTTCTTGTGAGATTGCTCTTCTTATTGACTTTAAACGATGGTTAGCTGCTTTCAATGTTATACGCATCTTTTGTAATAATCCTGGTAAGGAGAGGAAAGTATTTTCCAATCTAGTCATTAATGATATTATGCTCCCACCTTGGGATAGTAGAGTGAATCAACACTATCATGAAGTCACGAAACGTTTTAAGGATTTGTGTGTTCCTATTTTGTCTGTTCGTTGTAGTAGCTACGTTCATAACCAATGCTTCTTTCCTCCTTACCTCAACACTGCCAAAGTCCTGTATGGTTATCATTGCTCGCTATATGACCGTTACCAGCTGTATCTATTTTATCTGTTTCAAACCATTGATTTGTAATGCATGCTTGTTACAGTTATTCAATAAATGTTATTATGCGAAGAGTTGTTGTTATCATGCAACGGATGGGTTAGATGAAGGGTGATCATATCTTTTTCAAATGACTGTGGAACATTGATTTCCATGATGAAGATTTAAACAGTTAGATTCGATGACGAATAAGATTTACTAGTTTGCAAGTTAGACTAAGCGTTCTATTATTTGTAAATGAAAGATATAGTTTCAACAGTGTGTACGTTAGAAATAAAGTTTTATCTGTTTGTAAAATGAGATTGTAGGATTTACTAGTTTGCAAGTTAGACTAAGCGTTCTACTATTTGTAAATGAAAGATATAGTTTCAACAGTTTACAGATTACAAAATAAAGTTTCAATAGTGCTTATGTTAAAAATAAAGTTTAAGCTGTTTGTGTGTTAGAAATAGAATAAAGTTTCAACAGTTTGTCGATTAAAAATAAAGTTTCAACAGTGTGTACGTTAGAAATAAAGTTTTATCTGTTTGTAAAATGAGATTGTAGGATTTACTAGTTTGCAAGTTAGACTAAGCGTTCTACTATTTGTAAACGAAAGATACAGTTTCAACAGTTTACAGATTAAAAATAAAGTTTCAACAGTGTGTACGTTAGAAATAAAGTTTTAGTCGTTTGTGCGTTAGAAATAAAATAAAGTTTCAACCGTTTACAAGTTAAAAATGAAGTTTCAATAGAGTGTATGTTAAGAATAAAGTTCTATCTGTTTATATGTTAGAAATAAAATGAAGTTTCGCCAGTTTACAAGTAAGAATAAATTTTATCTGCTTGTATGTTAGAAATGAAATAAAGTTTCACCAGTTTACAAGTTAAGAAATAAAGTTTCAATAGTGTGTACGTTGGAAATAAAGTTTCAATAGTGTGTATGTTAAGAATAAAGTTTTATCTGTTTGTATGTTAGAATTAAAACAAAGTTTCAAGCGTTTACAAGTTAAAAATAAAGTTTCAATAGTGTGTACGTTAAAAATAAAGTTTCAATAGTGTGTATGTTAAGAACAAAGTTCTATCTGTTTGTATGATAGAAATAAAATGAAGGTTCATCAGTTTAAAAGTTAATAATAAAGTTTTATCTGTTTGTATGTTAGAAATAAAACAAAGTTTCAACCGTTAACAAGTTAAAAATAAAGTTTCAGATTAAAATAAAGTTTCAATAGTGTGTATGATGGAAATAAAGTTTAAGCGCTTTGTGCGTTAGAAATAAAGTTTCAGCCGTTTACAAGTTAAAAATAAAGTTTCAACAGTGTGTACGTTAGAAATAAAGTTTCAACAGTTTACAAGTTGAAAAATAAAGTTTCAACAGTGTGTACGTTAGAAATAAATGAAAGTAAGAACTTCATCGTATGAGTATTCAAAGCATGTTTTGTAAATCAAATGTGTGTAGTCCTGACATGATAGAATCGCGTTAGAAATAAAGTTTCAGCCGTTTACAAGTTAAAAATAAAGTTTCAACAGTGTGTACGTTAGAAATAAAGTTTTAGCTGTTTATATGTTAGAAACAAAATAAAGTTTCAACAGTTTACAAGTTTAAAAATAAAGTTTCAACAGTGTGTACGCTAGAAATAAATGAAAGTAAGAATTTCATCGTATGAGTATTCAAAGCATGTTTTGTAAATCAAATGTGTGTAGTCCTGACATGATAGAATCAAGCTTGACAAACGCGTTTGTCAAGTTCATTTGATTCTATCATGTCAGGACTACACACATTTGATTTACAAAACATGCTTTGAATACTCATACGATGAAGTTCTTACTTTCATTTATTTCTAACGTACACACTGTTGAAACTTTATTTTTCAACTTGTAAACTGTTGAAACTTTATTTCTAACGTACACACTGTTGAAACTTTATTTTTAACTTGTAAATTGCTGAAACTTTATTTCTAATGCACAAAGCGCTTAAAATTTATTTCCATCATACACACTATTGAAACTTTATTTTAATCTGAAACTTTATTTTTAACTTGTTTACGGTTGAAACTTTCTTTTATTTCTAACATACAAGCTGATTAAACTTTATTCTTAACTTGTAAACTGGTGAAGCTTCATTTTATTTCTAACATACAAACAGATAAAACTTTATTCTTAACATACGCACTATTGAAACATTAGTTTTAACTTGCAAACTATTGAAACTTTATTTTTAACTTGTTTACGGTTGAAACTTTCTTTTATTTCTAACATACAAACAGATAAAACTTTATTATTAACTTGTAAACTGATGAACCTTCATTTTATTTCTAACATACAAACATATAGAACTTTATTCTTAACATACACACTATTGAAACTTTATTTTTAACGTACACACTATTGAAACTTTATTTTTAACTTGTAAACGCTTGAAACTTTGTTTTAATTCTAACATACAAACAGATAAAACTTTATTCTTAACATACACACTATTGAAACTTTACGTGCGTACACTCTATTGAAACTTTATTTCTTAACTTGTAAACTGGTGAAACTTTATTTCATTTCTAACATACAAGCAGATAAAATTTATTCTTACTTGTAAACTGGTGAACCTTCATTTTATTTCTAACATATAAACAGATAGAACTTTTTTCTCAACATACACACTATTGAAACTTTATTCTTAACTTTTAAACTGGTGAAACTTTATTTCATTTCTGACATACAAGCAGATAAAACTTTATTCTTAACTTGTAAACCTTGTAAACTGGTGAACCTTTATTTTTATTTCTAACATATAAACAGATAGAACTTTATTCTTAACATACACACTGTTGAAACTTTATTTTTAACTTGTAAACGGCTGAAACTTTTTTTCTAACGCACAAAGCGCTTAAACTTTATTTCCATCATACACACTATTGAAACTTCATTTTAATCTGAAACTTTATTTTTAACTTGTTAACGGTTGAAACTTTGTTTTATTTCTAACATACAAACAGATAAAACTTTATTATTAACTTGTAAACTGATGAACCTTGATTTTATTTCTAACATACAAGCAGATAGAACTTTATTCTTAACATTCACACTATTGAAACTTTATTTCTAACGTACACACTACTGAAACTTTATTTTTTAACTTGTAAACTGGTGAAACTTTATTTCATTTCTAACATACAAGCAGATAAAATTTATTCTTAACTTGTAAACTGGCGAAACTTCATTTTATTTCTAACATATAAACAGATAGAACTTTATTCTTAACATACACACTATTGAAACTTTATTCTTAACTTTTAAACTGGTGAAACTTTATTTCATTTCTGACATACAAGCAGATAAAACTTTATTCTTAACTTGTAAACTGGTGAACCTTCATTTTTATTTCTAACATATAAACAGATAGAACTTTATTCTTAACATACACTCTATTGAAACTTCATTTTTAACTTGTAAACGGTTGAAACTTTATTTTATTTCTAAAGCACAAACGACTAAAACTTTATTTCTAACGTACACACTGTTGAAACTTTATTTTTAATCTGTAAACTGTTGAAACTGTATCTTTCGTTTACAAATAGTAGAACGCTTAGTCTAACTTGCAAACTAGTAAATCCTACAATCTCATTTTACAAACAGATAAAACTTTATTTCTAACGTACACACTGTTGAAACTTTATTTTTAATCGACAAACTGTTGAAACTTTATTCTATTTCTAACACACAAACAGCTTAAACTTTATTTTTAACATAAACACTATTGAAACTTTATTTTGTAATCTGTAAACTGTTGAAACTATATCTTTCATTTACAAATAGTAGAACGCTTAGTCTAACTTGCAAACTAGTAAATCCTACAATCTCATTTTACAAACAGATAAAACTTTATTTCTAACGTACACACTGTTGAAACTATATCTTTCATTTACAAATAATAGAACGCTTAGTCTAACTTGCAAACTAGTAAATCTTATTCGTCATCGAATCTAACTGTTTAAATCTTCATCATGGAAATCAATGTTCCACAGTCATTTGAAAAAGATATGATCACCCTTCATCTAACCCATCCGTTGCATGATAACAACAACTCTTCGCATAATAACATTTATTGAATAACTGTAACAAGCATGCATTACAAATCAATGGTTTGAAACAGATAAAATAGATACAGCTGGTAACGGTCATATAGCGAGCAATGATAACCATACAGGACTTTGGCAGTGTTGAGGTAAGGAGGAAAGAAGCATTGGTTATGAACGTAGCTACTACAACGAACAGACAAAATAGGAACACACAAATCCTTAAAACGTTTCGTGACTTCATGATAGTGTTGATTCACTCTACTATCCCAAGGTGGGAGCATAATATCATTAATGACTAGATTGGGAAATACTTTCCTCTCCTTACCAGGATTATTACAAAAGATGCGTATAACATTGAAAGCAGCTAACCATCGTTTAAAGTCAATAAGAAGAGCACTCTCACAAGAAAAGCCATAGTCTTGCAAATATTTCAGATTAAGTCCATGAATGTGTTTTCTCGCCCATTGATCAACATTGGGATCACAGTTTGCATGTTGATGATAGACACTAACAATCTGTTATGTCCAATTGTTCATAGCAATAGCACTGAGCTCCTGTACAGGTTCACCCTCACAATCCATAAAAATGATGATAGAAGCCTAAAACGGAAATTACACATCTAAGGAAACGATCTATAACATATCACAAAATGAAGAATTACATCGATGCTTTTCACGACAAAATACACAAATGATATGATGGCAACGAAGAAGTAAAATGTATCTAATAAGACCACGTCCACGACACTCAAAGCACATAAGCGAATTGTCATAGGGTAGAGTTAGGAAAGGATTAGCAATTCTCTTTCCTTGACTTGCGTTTGGAGGTAGCATTATTGTCCGACTTGCGCTTCGTACCACCCCCGTTCAGGAAGTCAATAATGTCATCTACGTTGGGTGGGTTTGGAATATATAGGATGGATTCAGTGTATATCGAGAGAGAGGCTATTTTGTTATCCTTGTGCTGACCATAATATAGCTCATTCACTTTGAAAATGATATCCCAAAGAGAGAATGTGCGTCCGTCACTTGTACGATTCAACGATGGAATGATTCTCACTGTGGAAGGCTTGATTCTCATTAGACAATAATCCTCATTGGAGAATAGAACACATTTAGTAAAGCTGGCACGCTAACGAGTGTGACTGCAGAAACATTTCTTCAACGTTCGCTACGTTTCACAACAACCTGTCAAAGACTTCTTACAAACTTATTTCAACATTTGCATTTAAGCGAACATGTGCTTCACATATTCTACACGAACGGTTAACGCATGTAATATAAAACCCTCAATCCAACCGTAGAGGAGGCTAGCCTTGGATTATGAACTTTACAATCCATGCGATTCAATGTCATGGAACTAGCTCTCATACACTCAACACGTGTGACAACATCTGGTTTTATAAAACATTCAACGCTGACTATAAGACCTTGTATGAAACAATCTACACAGCGCAGTAAAACTTTCTAGCGCTGTGATGAACACTGTTTTCATATAACATTCTAAACTCGCAGTCTTACTGCAGTAGAAAACTGCTTTTACTAAACCTGATGAAGCTAATCTAACAGTCATGAAGTTTGAATTTCTAATAGGGAAACATTCGGCAACTGTCTCCAATAAAACTTTCTAACACTGTGAAAGTAAGTTACAAGACAATCTACACTGTGCAGTAAAACCTTCTAAAACTTTCTAGTGCTGTGATGAGTTCGGTCAGTCATATAACGTCAATGATCAAACTTTATTTTCACAAACGTGCGTCGCGGTAAATTATTTGACTACACTAACGCTTACATTTCATGACATGTGTGTTTCATAAAACGTCATGATCAAACTTTTCTAACTATACATCAACCTGTGTTGCAGTAAAACTTTTACAAACCATGATACACTTTCTAACGACACTCACGAATAGTGATGGAGATCGCCAGCACCAAATTCCTCCACCAATTATGGGAATGATATACCCCTAACTCCCAGCCACGAACTATGGCGGAGTGGGAGTACATCGACAAAGTGAGGCTCGCGGTAGAAGAACGATTGAAGCAAGTGAACTGTTTTTGTGATCTATGTGAAGCCAGACTCTGGGACGATATTGACGATGAAGACCTTTTGAAATACATGCCATAATAAATTTTTATTTCGTATTATCTTTGCTTTCATACTGACTTACTTGAATGGGGCTTCAGTGGATGATTTAAGCATGTATACTTTTTCATTTGGAAATAGTAGCACACTTAGTTTAACTTGCAATTCTTATAACATTTCATATGGATGATAATGGTAGATGAAATAGTGTTAAATAAAATTAAGATAGCTTACATGATTCTGGGATAGCAATCGACTGCGATCCATGTGTAAAGAGCTTGTTAGACTACGGAAGAGAGAAGTGTGTTATGTTGCGTGTGGCGCGTGAGTGTCCTCCCATTTCATTCCATTCATCAATTCATCTCATTGATAGAGGTAGGTAGAACTCATGGTTCTCATAACGTATGCAATGGATAGTTTATAAGGCAACCTTCGACAGTTGGCTAAATGTCGCCCTGGCGCGAATGCATACTACGTTGAGACAGAGGCAATAACTTGCAAACATGACGCAGAGAGGTTTAAAAAGATTGACCATTGCCGAATGTCCCTTGTGGTATACATACCTACGGGTTTCACCGCCTCCCTTTACAGGAACGCCCGTCGAAAGGAAGTATTACACCGAACTTCATTTGCAACGTTCAAGTTGACTGATAGCAGATTCAACTTAATGATAGTATTCGCCAGTCCGAAGACTGCCCAGGGCAAACCGCGTGGAGGTTCTATCATGTCTTGCCCCATGGTGTCCCTTAAGAGAGCCGGTGGTTCGTTCTCGGGGGTCGTCATCTCACAGCCTACCGATTCTGCTGAGAGAGTCTTTGACTCTCTCCTTGGTAGCAGTGTCGACTTTCACGCTAATTGGTATGTGACTGAAAAGTGGAATGTAGCGCCATACCGTTGGATTGACAACAATTGCTGTCATCGCATTACCAATCTGAGCAAGATTGTTGTGGACTCTGTCTTGCTCCTCTATTCTAGCAAATTCATCAAATAAATTTCGCGGCCTTAACTGCGATCCGCGAGGAGAGCTGACTTGACTGTTCGGCGTCTGCATGATTGAAATGAAATGAAATGAGAGGTAGTGATTCATATACCCCTCTAACGCGACGCAACGTTCAAGTTGACTGATAGCATATTCAACTTAATGATAGTATTCGCCAGTCTAAAGACTGCCCAGAGCAAACCGCGTGGAGGCTCTATCATGTCTTGCCCCATAGTGGACGATTATACGGTAGTGTGTTGGTAGATTTCAATCACTGAAAAAGGAAGATGAGAATCATTTCATTTGTCTCATCAACGTTTATCATGTGAGCAATCATTGAAGGGGCATCTAATGAATTACATTTCACTCTACTCCATATCATAAAGACTAACCTTTGTCGAATGGCTGAAGTACTCTGACCTGGCGAGAGAAAGCGTCACGTTGAGTATGAAGTCGAACGCCCAACATGAGCGACGGCTCAGAGGTTTCGGTCTAACAAACGACGAACAACCCGTGCAACACAATCCCTCTACGGCAGTACCCGCCGTCCCGAAGGAACGCACGAGCAAAGGAGGTATTACAGCGATGATGTGCTTTATGAGCAGAAGTGAATCTCTTGATAGCAAGAGACTATTCAACTAGATAGCAAGTCAAAACAACCTGATAGCAGGACAAATGTATAGTCAGTAATTTACACTTAGTGAGGAATGATAGATTTGAGTGTAGTGAGTGGCACTCGATCCCGTCGACAGCCCGAAGGCCTTGTACTGATCACTAGGGAAGTGAGAGATCTTCCCCGATACCCGCTATTTACAGCTTAAAACATCATTGTCACTGCCCCGAAGTGGTAACAGCAACGCCGAGTCAAAGGTAGTGAACAGTAGCTGGGATCTAACCCCTCAAAGCTGCCTTAGACTTAGTTAAATTTGAAATCTGATAGCAGATTTGAACTCAGCATACTTGAAAACCTTGAGGAAACATCCCAAGTTATTGCTTTGATCAGCTTGATAGCAAGCCGTAGAGAGCTTGATTCACCAGCGTTTCGCAATGGAGATGTTTAGAGGCCACCCATGACAAGATAGCTAAGACTCAACCGATTGGCGTTCAAAGTGCTACGTTGAGAACTGTGTCAAATGCCCAACATGAGACATGAGTTGTCCCAGCGGTTACGGTCTAAACTATGACACACTCCCTTGCCACACTTATCACTACGGCATCGTCCGCCGTCCCGAAGGAACACCCTGTCAGTGGAATATTACAGCAAAACTCTCCGTGTCTTGCTCGCTTTCAGTGAAAAGCCGCTTATAGCATGAGAAGACTGGCTCAGACATCATTAAAAATGCTTTCATTGACTTCAGCAGGGTCGAAAACCCCAGAAAACCTCCAAAACTAGTGAATTTAAATTTTTCAACTTTTTAGCACTACTTATGAGATTTTATAAGTAGTCTATCACTTAGGACAGGTCAATAGCGACCGAACCTTTTTTGAATCAAGTCAAACGGACTTGTAGAAGCAAAGTTACAAGCCTTTAAAAGTTTTGGAGTCTTTTATGGCCTGGAGACGAAGGCCATCTCCTGGCGAACCTCTAAGTCTGACGCCTTAGCTGATATCAGCAATGAAATGTTCTAAGTCGGTTTCTTGCCGAAACCCAGGATTTGGAATGTCCGAAGCTATCATCGGAGCTCAGAGAGACGACTTACCGTTGGCAATCTCTCGTCTGAATGACAAGTCTCTGTCGGTTCCCAGCTTATATAGTGTGTGGCGATCAGCTGATGACGTAATACCCATCATCCAAACACTAAAAACCAGTCTATCTCCGGTTCTAGTGCTCCGATTGAGCTGGAAATACACCAATTCCATGTAGAATTTGACGCTGAATTCGAATCTGGCCTCCGTTTTCCCATCCGATGCTTCGTTTTGATTCTACAGTAGGCAGCCATCGCAAAAATTCGAACTGTCGTTTTTTCGAAAAATGTTGAAAATTTTTCTCTCCGATTGACTTGAAACTTACCATGTTGATAGAGAATTTCACGCTGATTCCAAATCTGAAATCCGTTTTCCAATCCGATGCTTCGTTTTGAAGCTACAGCCCAAAACGTCCCAAATTCTAACTCTGTCGTTTTTTCGAAAAATGTTGAAAATTTTTTCTCGCCGGTTGCCTTGAACTCACCATACAGATAGAGAATTTCACGCTGATTCCAAATCTGAAATCCGTTTTCCAATCCGATGCTTCGTTTTGAAACTACAGCCCAAAACGTCCCAAATTCTAACTCTGTCGTTTTTCGCCAATGTCCCAAAATCTTAAATGGCGTCTCACATCTAAACGAAGACAGATATGAACAAGCCGTTTGTTTCACTGAATTTGTCTCACTCTTAGCTTTCAAACGAGCTATGGCACGACTAAATCCGTCCACTAGAAGCCAAGATCGAAGGTAGCTCTCCAGAGGGGGGGGGACGTCAGCGAAAATTTTTTCTCTCCGATTGCGTTCAAATTCACCATACCGATGCAGAATTTCACGCTGAATCCAAATATGGCCTCCGTTTTCTCATCCGAGCACTCCTTCCACTTACAATCCGAGCCCATTTTACAACCCAACATTCAGCAGATTGCACGAAAAACATCGCACACTATAGCCTCAAGACAAATCCTGGCGGTCGCCCAAGTCCACCACGACACTCTGCCGTTCCAGAGGGGGGGGAGTCAGCGAACATTTTGTGAACGGGAACCAACCTGGCCGGCACACCACGACAGACCTCTGTCGTTCCAGAGGGGGGGGGGCCGGTCGGGTGTTCGCCGTTTTCTTACTACTTTATTGTTTATAAGCCAATCTTATCACTGAAAAATGCCATGGCTCATCATGAATAATTCAGAAGTAAAGGAATACCAAGTAAATTTGCATTAGTTTTATGGCAAATATATTCTAATTAATTTCCGCCTTTTTCACGAATCTATTTTCTGGAAACTTATTTACCTATTATTCCTATAAAATAATCTTAATGTGGACTCTCTAATGTTTGAACTTCCTTCGTGAAGTGGAAGAAATGCAAAGAAATCTATTTCAGAAATTATTGCTGTAATTCTATTAATTACAGAAGTTATTTTTCACAAAGCTGATTTGTTTCAACTTAGCATTCCATTACTTTTGAATCTCATCATTGACAATGCGCATTGACTGACTCTCTGTATTTATCTCTGTATCAAATAGATATATAAATAGAATTTGCTAGATTTTTCTCGATGCAGTTGCTGATTATTTCTCAGGATTCTACGTTGCGAATTGAACTTTTGGAAAATGTGCTAGAATTATTTAATTATAATGACATTTTGTGTAGGCGTTACAATCACAGATTTTTTGTGTTTGTCATAATCAGAGCTGTGACCGGGCCGGGCCTGAGAACGGGCTGGACCTGGCTTGGGCCTGTAAATGGGAAACTAGCACGGGTCTGGATGTTTGGTGCATGGACCTGAAATTTCATCAGAATATAAATGAAATTGTCAACGTTTTCCATTTTCCTTCTGATTTGGTTTTCTTAAAATGGCAGCGAGTGGCCCTAAATCAATCCCCTGCAGGTGTGTCGCACGAATCGGTGTGTCATGGATGACATACACTTAAAGGAATTTGAGGCCGCATAGCTCACGATGAAGGAGATG
This sequence comes from Prostheceraeus crozeri, assembly GCA_907163375.1. Lineage (NCBI taxonomy): Eukaryota > Metazoa > Platyhelminthes > Polycladida > Euryleptidae > Prostheceraeus > Prostheceraeus crozeri. The sequence goes on along the minus strand of CAJQUW010002662.1, from coordinate 192,437 downwards.
TGTATAACGCTTTTGTTTACTGAAGACTATCACTGTTAGTTTTTAGCGAGAACACATGCTACGCTTCGCAACTTGTCTAGAGGAAATAAGTGAACGCTGATTGCTGTCTTTTGATCAAACTGTGATAAGATATGAAAGCCAGAGATGGGGAAGGGAAGGAAATACATACAGTAAAACCTGCTTGTAGTGGACCCTCTCCGTAATGGACACTCGTACGCAATGGACACCTTGTCCTGCATAATTTGCATTTCTCATTGGAATGCCCCTTGCCATAGAGGACACCTGCTCAACGTGGACAATGGACAACATTTTGTGACAATTTCCCTCAATAGGTGTGGACAAACACATCATCAAAGTGGTTAATTCTCAAGATGAGATTGCTGTGTATGGCAATCTCGTCTTAAGTTTTGTTATGAAAACACGATGATTGACACGAATTGATATTATTCCCATCTCATGATAATTAAATTAACACATTGCCGCACTTGTAAACAGTCCAAACCAAGCAAAAGATTGATGATGTTGTCTGAAACTCTTCAAACCCGTCGGCCACTCACGATGAGGTGACATAATCGCTTAATTGACTTTCATGATAAAAGATTTCCGAATTCACTGCGAGTAATGGCTGGCTTTACTCTTTCCAAAAGCGGCATGACATCTCTCAGATCATCCTGAGTGGAGAAGGTGGCGAGGTTCCCGAAGAAATCGTGAGTGACTGGACCGATCGCCTCACTGAATTGTGTGCTGGCTATGAATTAAAAGACATTTACAACTGCGACGAATCAGGTATTCTATTCCGGACATTACCTTCAAAATCTCTTGTCGCTAAACATGAAGAGACGAAAGGGTTCAAAACGTCAAAAGAACGATTTACTGTGCTGTTTGCCGTGTCGGCCACAGGTCACAAAATAAATCCATTGATCATCGGCAAATCTGCGAATCCACGGTGTCTGCCCATGAAGCACAGTCTTCAACTTCACACTGACTATGCGAGCAACAAGAAGGCGTGGATGACATCCTCAATATTCGAAAATTGGTTGAAGAAGCTCAACAACCGTATGAACTTTTGAGAATAGAAATATTCTCCTACTGATGGATAATTGTTCCGCTCATTGTAAACTGTCCTTATCAAACATCAAGCTCCTGTTTCTTCCTCCGAACACAACATCAAAACTCCAACTTCTCGACACCGGGATAATACAAAATGTGAAGTTTCTTTACCGCCAAAAACTCATGCGCTACGTGTCCTGTCAGATCGACAGTGTGAGTGCCGTATCAGAAATCGCTAAGACTGTCTCCCTCATGCAAGCGATAAGGTGGTTAAGTCAATCTTGGAAATCCGTCGAAAAATCTACGATTAAAAAGTGTTTCTACAAATGTGGATTCAAGTTTCCCTCAGACAGTGATATACCGGAAGCGGTTTCAACAGACTTGGACCTAGATTCTTACCACTGCATCCTTGATCCTGAAATCACTCTAGACGAAGTTATTAGCTTCGACGACAACATCGAAACCAATGATCCTACAGATACGTGTGATCCTGATCCATCAGATACTGAATCTGAATCAGAATGTGAAGAGAGACCAACAGCTATGAAACAATGGAGTGAATACCAAACGCATTTAAATGACTTATTAGCAAGGGCAATGGAATCCAATGACGAAGAGAGTGTAGATATGATAATTAAGCTTCAAGAACGTTTTCGCATAATGCAGTTAAAGGGTTCGAAAGTGGCCAGACAAACTCATACTGACAATTTTTTTAAACCACAATAGACAGTTATCTTCTGAACTTGCGTACCTTTTTGTGAGAGGAAATCTCTCTATAAAACATGTTCAATTAAACTGATCGATGTATTTAATTTTTGGTTTTAACTTCATGATAAAGGAAAGTGTGTAGATCATTATAATACGTATATTAAGTGATCATTGACATAATTCACTGACCAGAAAATATATTAATTAACAAATTCGTATACACGTAGCAAACAGCATAAATTATTCAAATAATTGAGTTTCTCATGATACAGAAGTACGAATAGAGTTTACGGTGATCATATACAATAACATAATATATGCATAATATTATGTATTCTATTATGTATTTGCAAATAATTTCAGTATTTACATAATACTAATATACGCATGTGCAGAATATAACCACTATAAGTACTTTCATATGATTAAAAAACGATAATAATAACGAGAAAGTGAGTATTGAAGTAAACGAAGATGGATCCATTTACATAATGGACACCTGTTCCCAATGTACACTTTGAGCTGCCAAAAACTACTTGGATTCATGTGGAAGTCCTTTAATGATAAAGTAATCGCCGAAAGGGGATGAGAGCGGTTGAAAATTCTGAAAGGGCAATTATGTAGCTCTCGAACAGTCCGTTATGGACAATAGTGGCACGAATATGCGTTTTTCCGCTGATACATGTCATATTATATATGATTATATATTATATATTATATATATTATATATTATATATACTGATACATGTATATACATGTCAAATTTAGCGTTATACTTCCCAAGAATTTACGACTACACCCCTGGGTACGTGTAATTCATTTTCCGATCGCAGAACGAAGGAAATGGATCTCGTAACACTGTTATCAACAACAGACTTTTGGTAGTCAGAATGAACATGCTAGCATTTAATATGAACCTATTAAGTTGTGTAAAAAAGGGGATTACAAACTTTCGATAATGATGAGTAGCTGCTAACCTTCATCATTTCTCACCAATCTTAATGCTTATTCAATCACTCTATTAAGAAATAATGGGAAATACAGAAAATTGCTCTTTTACGTCTCTTGTATATCACAACTAATCGGATTCGTGCGTCCGTTAATCATGCCTGCCCTGTGGTCTAATTAATTAGGCAACCGGATCGCTAAATCAGGGGATAAGTATTGAAGCCTGGATCCGTCTCCAAGTAACTGTCTGAACGACTGCCGAATTCTCGACTGCATTGTGTAATGTAGAAAGCTGCTAAAAGTTAATTTATGAATTTCTGCCGATTTCACTTTTCGCTGGTTAATATTTGTGTTATTTTTTTCAAGATGATGCCAATCGAAAACGGGATGAAAGGCAATCGCCGGAGATTTCGCATTCTGTTAGCAACTGCAATGTATGTTGCTGGATTGATAGTGTCATCCTTTGGAGTGCTCGGTTATTTACGTTACGGCTCACGTACAAAGTCCATTCTTATCCAAAACGTCCCTCAACATACAGTTTTGAGCAAAGTTGTAAATATAACTCTGATAATTGGAGTTCTGTTTACATATCCACTACAAAATTTCCCAACCATCGAATTGTTCGAGAAATGGTTTTTTTCAAAAGGAGGTGAGATACCTGAAGTGCGTTAATACCAATTGTATTATCAAGAGCGGGTCAGAAAGCTGAGACCACATGTATAGATAATTAAGTTACGGATTTTCTGGAAAATTAAGCATTTTTATGATATGTGAGGATCTGTCTGAAAATGCGCTTAATAGTAATAGAGATCATCATGCAATGTTCACTATGTTCTCAGCTTGTGCTTTGTAAGAAATGGAGAAGTTGATTTCGAAATGGTATAAAACTTCGCATGAAAATGATACAAAAATATTATCTATATGCATGACATTTCCCCCTACTCCTTTTCAGTGAAAATGGGGTTGTTAAAATATATAAAATGAAAATTAATGTCGGATATACTCAGGGTGACCGCGACCTGGAAAACCCGGGAAAATGGCCCTCTATTCTGTAATCCGTGAAAAACCGGGAGAAACTGAGAATTTAGCCAAAGTAACCGTGAAATTTTGATCCAACATATATTTCGGGATTGAGTTTATGGGAAATCATATTACCTATATCATTCTACCCTATTTATAACTTCATAATCATGATTGTTTCATACAGGTAGCACTACAAATCCTGAATCAACGATCCATAAGTGCATTCGATCTTGCATTTCTTTAAATTTGTGTCTTTGACTGTTGAACCTTTTCTGAAAAAATTCACTTAGAAATCATTCAAATCACTGGATCCTCTCTCCAGTCTGTGAGCGATTAGAAAATCTTATTCGCAATTCAATGATTGCCTTCGACAAAGTATTGGTCCAAACAACTTCATTTGCGAAACTTTGCAATATTGATGTTATGGATGAACGGATGTGCAAGCGAAAACCCGGTATTGCATTCAGCTCAACAGAAGTCATGTCGTCTGTGCCAACTGATGAAAAAAGTCTATGGCGACTGCAGAAGTTTCTTCGTGAAACTTACTTGCGATCTGTTACGAAAATTTGTAGTCAACTTTCGCTGCTTTCGTGATGCTAGTTGCATCTAGCCATCTCTTCTGAAATCCAAGTCGGATTTATGCTGCAAACGTTTGATTTCTTTTGTTCAGGAATAGGTGAGATTGAAGTACATTTCAGGTGAATCTGGTGATAGAGCTAAAACTCAGTTCGTCCTGCTCCAAAATGACACTGAGTTCAAAATGCAACAAGAAGGCTTTGATTTCTCCACTGGTCACTTGGATTTCTTTTTCGCTTCGATCATCGGAGATATTGCTGACTACAAAGACATTCTTGATGTTGTTCAGAGATTTCTTTTTCTCAGTCACGGAAATGCTCAAGTTGAGAGCGAGTTTTCACTCAGTGAGAATTGCCAGAAAGAAAATCTCAAAGAGGTAACTTTGATTTTTTTTGTGGTTAATTTTTGATCGCATGCACTCATACAAGGGGATATTGAACATCCCCATTACGAAGCAGATGCTGGAGTACGCACGATCTGCTATGCTTCGATATCGGGAAGCGTTGGAGAAGCGAAAAAAGAAAATGAGATAAATAAACAGAAGAACGAGGTGAAAAGAAGAGCTAAGAGTGAATTTGAGGAACTGCAAGTTAAACGTGTTGCACTCCGCATGCAAACGGAGGCAGAAGACAAGTTGTTGATGGAACAGATGAAGGACTTTCGAAAGACCATTGACATGTAGCATCAAACCGCAATCATGACACAACAATATGAGCTATGCTTTTGTTGTAAATAGGTAACATCGATTAATATTTAAGTCCAGTCATGTACTATGAATTGTTGCTTGCACCATTTTGTGCTATTTGGTATCGCTTTCATAATTTCATCTTAACCCATATCAGAATTTCTAATAAACTAGAAGCACAACAGGCAGCATTATGAAATCAATTTATCATGGCTCATATTGTTCATTCGTTTTCCCTTGTTTGCTTTTATGAGATACGCAAGATTGATTGTTGGATTTTTAATTAATTGATGGTGATTAATTACATTTTGAGATGTTTTATTATTATTATTATTTCAACAGTTTGTTACACTTTGTCGCTTTTACTACTGCTTTGTTAAGAAAAAAATGCTATTATTACTTCATTGATGGTTTTGCATTATACAAGAAAAGGGGTATTAAAAATAAAATGAATGAATTCCTCCATATAGATGATCTTTTGGAAGGATTCATGGAAGAAATATGACCTTGTTCATAGATTCTATTGGTATTTCTCATGCTTAATTGAGTAAATTTATGTTTAAATAGGGAATTTCATCAAATCAACCGGGAACTTTGACCGGGAAAACTGGGAATTTGACAGAGATTGGCGCGGTCACCCTGTGAACCTGCAGTGGTCAACACATGAAATTTTACATTTTATGCTACTGTTTGCTTTTGCTTTCCATGACGCAGGGTTATTTATTGATCTAGCGATCTTTTGGTTAAGAAGTCGAGCTCCGAAGGCGTCACTCAAAGTCGGTAGGAAGGGCATCTGGGCTAAAAGTTTTACAATGTTCCAAAAGTCTGACAATGTCAACATTGCCCAAGCCACTTGATAGGGAGTAGTATGCTTGCCGTGGGTCGAGATTTCATCGTCCCATTCCAACAGGATTTTTCAAAATTCACAGTTATTTCCCATAAAAAGTCACATAACCCAAATATTTCTTTGATGAGGTCAGCCGACTGAGAGCCCTTAGCTGATAGGCTAGGAGGCACTCTGCTACATTGTTGGTCTACCGCTCTGCATATACATGACAGTCCTCCATGAACATCAAATCTTATTGCCTCCATGGGCAGCTTCGTGTGTTGTTAATAACGTAAAACAAAGACGTTACACTTTCGTGGAATAGCTGGTCTACAATCCACTATATCAGACTACCTTACAAACTTGCATTTCAAATATTTAGGCATCTGTATTTTTCATCAGAGGTCATGTCCCCTCATGGGAACTTGTTTTTCACAAGATAGGCCCTATATAGATTTTTCTATAATAGTTAAAAAGACTATCGATGCATCAATCCTAACATGAACATGATAGGTCTAATGCAGATGCTTCCCTACATGAAATATTGCTACCAATTGTTGCGAGTGGCTAGCCTTATGTCTACATGTAGCAATTGCAACGCTGTCTAGTGGATCGTAAAAAGTTCAGTCTATACATATTGGCACATGTGCAATTCTAATGTGTATTCAAGCTTGCTGCCCATACGACACCGGGCCCTGGTCAATTTTGATGGAAGTGGGTTTGTATACAGTCTGTGCCTAAGTCTGAAAATAGTCTGCATGTGTACATGTGCGTGTGAGGATCAAATGAGGAAATTTCAGCCTGGTAATTTTCGTTTCATCTGACAAGTGCATTAAATTGCGCAGTCTGACTCTTAATCAAGGTGAGAAGTTCACTATCGCTTCTTTAGGATGCATATTACTTGCAAGCGTTAAGCATATTTTACTATTTTATATTACTCAATTCTATTTTAAAAAATAATACCTCCGTTGCAGTAACGCGTTTGTGAAGATAAAAATAATGTGAATGCCTTTATGAAATAATGTGAAATAATACATGAAATAATTTGACGTTGCAATCATTTCATGCCTTCATTTCATTGGAAATGAAAAATCATATTATTATGATATACACTCAGGCTATTTATGAAAGCGTACAACAGAGATGCATGCAAAATCTTGTTTAGTTATTCTGGAACTTCTCACAATCTTATGGGAATTCCCAGTGTTTTTTAAGGTGTTCCACGGGTCGCATTCTGCACGGTGGAATTTTCGACTTGTACCGTGGATTTTGAACGTTCATCCGTTGCATGAGCCATAGCCAACACTATCAATGCCCAGAATTGATGATAAAATACATTTCTATGCTTTATAATGAGTCTCTTGTCTAAATAGCACATGTAATTAACTTCAAGACTTGAAAAGTCACCTTGTATACGTACATGCAGAATCGCGAGTAAAATTCACTGCTAAATGCTAAGTGTTATACTGCATTTATGACTTCTGCTTTTTGCTTATAACTCCTGAGTGCGTTAGGTGTGCACTAATGAAAGTCGATCTTGAGACGATTTGAGTATGACCCGTGGGAATGATCAGATGACCCGTGGCAAAACCTTAAAAAACCCTGGGAATTCCCATAACTGAAATTACTATTCCCATCCCATGGGAAGTCCCGCTCCCACAGTAAGCCTGAGGACCACGTTCGAACTTCATTTGCATGATCAACATGTAAATTTTTCTCTTTTCCCACCAATACGGTAAACTCAAAACGAATATGTTATTGTAAACAAAGCCCTTCGGGCGTCTCAGATGACGAGAAGACATTGATGAGTAGTATTTATTTCTCAGAGTAGAGTGTGGACATGGAATTCCCAGATCACGATAGTACAGATTATTTATTTAGGTACTTAATAGCGTGTGCCCTTCGCATTTCTGTTAAGTCATTGCAAAATCGTGATCTGTAAATTGGCAGTGTGTGTGCCGACAAGTAAAAGCGTCATTTGTTGTCAAGGATTCTAGAAATTATATTGAATTCGAAACATTTACAGATCATCACAATTTACATTTATTTGATGAATACAAACAAAGCATTACTCTATAATCGCAGCACGGAGACTGCAGTGTTGCGACACTCCCGCCGCCAAAAATCCTATGTACAAATATTACACACACAAAAAGTTCCACGCTTTCAGATGTCCGGATCGATCGAGTAAGTGCTTGAGTAGAAGAAGATCATATGAACGTTACTCAGAGTTACTCAGAAGATTTCACGCATCGTAGACGTATCAATCAAATGTCAATAAAATCACCGAAGTATACGAAGAATAATTCATTGAATGAATAATAGATATCAGCAGTTTCTCACTTCTGCACCAAAACGCAACTGATTCACATTATGAAAGTTAAATTGATATCACTGAATGAAATACGTAATGTGCTTTTTTTAAAAAATGCTATCACTAATTCTATAGATTACAGCAATGTACCGTTCCTCACTGTTAATGTCACCGTCATTAGTCACTTAAGCCATTATTGCAATCATTGTCAATGTTATCGCTGCTCATGTTCTTTTGGAACAGGTTCTGTAGTTTTTCGTTTGCTGCACTTTTTGCTTGTCTTCCTCGCACCCGCGGTTTACTTTCATTGTGTACCTGTGCGTTTAGTTCGTGAGTATCAGAGTTAGGTGGTTCCGCATGTTCCACTGTTTCGAGCGGGAATAGTAAGCTGATTGCTCTGCGAGTAATCACACCATTTGCCAATTTCACTTCGGCAACTATTGTTTCACAGTCTCTACTCTTGATCAAATTTCTGATTCTTTCCAATTTCCATTGACTTCTTCTTAAATGATCGTCTTTGATAGTTACCATCATACCAACAGTTGGTGCAATTTCAGAATACCTTGAACCTTTTAGCTTGCTTTGATGGCGCTCCCTCAAGCCTTTCAAATATTCTTCTTGCCATAACATCCAAAATTGATCAAGAAGTTTCTGTCCTGTTTCCCAAATATTTGCATAAGCTTCCTCAGTAGTTACTTTACTTTACTTTAAGCGGCATATTCATTGCTGAACTTCGGCCGACCCATTGGAGATGGCACGCCACAGTTTTCGCTCACGCGTTGCGCAGTTCAATTCGTACATGTTGAGTCCGGTCCATTTCATGATGTTGTTGACATACTGCGTCCTGGGCCTTCCTCTGCGCCGGTTGCCCTCCATATTGCCTTGCAGGACAGTTCTCGTTAAAAGGCATCCTCCCTCCCTGCACTGATGACCGTAGAAGGAGAGTTTCCTTTTCCGAATGTGTCGAAGTAACATAGGGGTAGTGGCCAGTTGCTCGAAGATGCTGGCATTCGTTCGGTGCTCTCTGTAATTTATGCGCAACATTCTCCTCCAGAACCACATTTCCTCAGTAGAGCCCTCATAAATCAAGTCATTGGTGTCATCACTCATTATAGGCATTCCAACGCAGAAATTCATAGACAGGAAGTCGTTTGGGCAGATTGGTCTTGAACTACAGTCCGTTTCATAAAAAGTGGATCATCCCAAAATTTGACTAAATAATACATAAGTATGATACAGAAAGCATTTTTCATGTTATTTCATGTCCCTAATATATTTAAATGTCCTTATATAATCTGATAAGCTATGATACAGTAACGGTTCTTAAGAAGCTAATATTTTGTGGCCCTACCCTTATTGTCAATGACATTACCAATTCGTCTAGGTATTGATTCGATGATATCGTTGATTTTTGACTGATCTAACTTTCTCCACTCTCTTTTTAACAGTGACGTAAGTTATGATAGGCCTACGCCATCTGTAGGTAGCAGTGAACGACGAACGTTACGTTTTAGAATACTCCATACATTTTCTATGGGATTCAGATCAGGAGAACGAGCTGGCCAAGATAATGTCCTAAGCCCTAATTGAGACTTGCATAAGTTGACTCTACTACTCCTACTACACGTAGCATTATCATCCATAAATAACCAAGTCGATGGATCACCAAGTTGATCTGTCATTTGGCCAATGTTCATTCGTAAAACATTCAGATAGCGTTCAGAATTCATGGTTCCTTGCTGTATGTGAAGTAGTTCTAGCAAGGCTGACACTTTGCCTTTGTGAATGCGATCTCGTTATTGTTCATTTGTGCTTTGTATTGTTTTCAACCGGTAAGAGATAGATTTCTAGCTGAAAGCAATCAGGAGTGCTGCCAACACCACCGCAACGAAGTCAGGAAGCTATGGAACATAGGTCCAGTTAATCACATGTAGCAGTTACATTATTGTTGATGAATAATGGTGCTATACTGGCTCTGATTGACCGATTTTCTTTATTTTTGTTTTGCTTGATAGCTTTTGGCTTGTAGAACAACATATTACATAACAAAGGAAACAAATGTAATTTTATAAGAGTGAGGTATGATTTTGTGTAACATTGCTAAATGAAGATCAAATTATCTACTACTTTTTTATCTGTAACAGGAAAACAACTCAATATTCATTCTTGAAATTTCCAACAATGATATTAGTAAGCACAACTGATATATCTTCCACATTTCAGAGAAATTCGTTCAAGTTTGGGGGAGTTAGACAAAGTTGAAGTTAAGGCGATGTTTAAGGGTGATCCATTTTTTATGAAACAATCTGTATTTCTGTCAAAATCGATATAAACAAGTGGTCTGGAATTCACTAATGCCTCCACTTCCGCTAGAATTGTTTGGAGCTCAACTAAGGATGGGAATCCGCGACCAATTACTTTTCTCAGAGGCTTTTTTACAAGCCCAACTAATCTTTCACAAAAGCCACCGAACCATGGGGACTTTTCTGGAATGAATTTCCACGTTATGTTCTCCGCTGTCATGTACCTTGTTATGACTTCATTAAATTCCGGTCCTTTCCAATGTTTCAGGAGCTGATTAGCCAATTTGAATTGCTTTGAGTTATCTGAGTAAATTAGCTCTGGTGTTCCAAATCGCGCGACGAAGCGTCTGAAAGCCTGGATAAAGGATTCAGTTGTCATATTCTCGACGACCTCCAAGTGGATGGCTCTCGTAATGAGACATGTGAATAAGCACACCCAAACTTTCCGTTTTCCATCATTACCTCGAATAAGAATATGTCCAAAATAGTCCACGCCGCAATAAATGAATGGAATATGTCTTGCTACTCTCTCTCTGCAGGCCAAGCTGGCATCTTCGGAGGTTTAAATGAGCACCCAGAATGCTTCCTACACACGCGACAGTCTTTTAGCACAGATTTGATAGCTCGTCGCCCACTTGGAATCCAATACTTTTCTCGCACTTTTGAGAGTACTTGACTTGCCCCTGGATGCAAATCATGTCTTTCATGAACATCTCAGTAATGTATATAAGACCGGTCCAGGACAACTAAAAAAAATAAGATACCCAAAAATGCAAAAAATGTATATATGACCGATTCAGGACAACTAAAAAAAATAAAATACTTCCAGAATGCAAAATCGGAATATTTCATACACTGAAAAAGAGTTTCATAAATAAAAATAATATTAAGGATAAAATCAAAAAAACAGTTTTAAGTTCGTTGGGATTTTTTCATATACTGAGAATGAGTATAGGAAATATTTCATACACTGAAAAAGAGTTTCATAAATAAAAATAATATTAAGGATAAAATCAAGAAAACAGTTTTAAGCTCGTTGGGATTTTTTCATATACTGAGAATGAGTATAGGAAATATTTCATACACTGAAAAAGAGTTTCATAAATAAAAATAATATTAAGGATAAAATCAAGAAAACAGTTTTAAGCTCGTTGGGATTTTTTCATATACTGAGAATGAGTATAGGAAATATTTCATACACTGAAAAAGAGTTTCATAAATAAAAATAATATTAAGGATAAAATCAAAAAAACAGTTTTAAGCTCGTTGGGATTTTTTCATATACTGAAAAGAGGTTTCAAAAATATCACGTAGTCGAAAATTTAGGTAGTCCAAGAATTTCACGTAGTCGAAAATTTAGGCAGTCTAAAAATTTCACGTAGTCCAAGAATTTAGGCAGTCCAAGAATTTCACGTAGTCGAAAATTTAGGCAGTCTAAAAATTTCACATAGTCTAAAAATCTAAGTAGTCGAAAATTTAGGTAGTCTAAAACTTTCACGTAGTCCAAAAATATCAGGAGATTGTATTCAAAATATTTATTTAAAAATGGAAGAAACCGCAAGAATATATCCTTCGTTAATAAATGAACGTAGTTCTACTTTAATGGACATTGAAAAGATGAACATTGAAAAACACAAAGATAGAGTTAGGTATATGAAAGATAAGGAATCTCAATTATTATTAAGATTAGAACATTATGATAAATTAAGAAAGAGATGGTCTAAAGTTACGAATGTAACACAAAGTATTGGAATGTTTTTAACAATAAGTTTAGGAGTATTTACAATTGTTATATCTTCAGGTGTTTTAGTAATTCCAGTAGTTGGCACTGATTTAACAGGTACGGGTGTTTTTACAACTTCACTTGTTACAATGTTAGATAAATCTTTAATAACTAAGAAACGGAAATCATAAAAAACTAAACATTTACATATTAAAGAAGTTTATGACAAATTACATTACTACTTTCAAAGAGTATGTGATGATAATGTTATTACGTTAGATGAGATTGAAAAATTTGATCAAATAGCTAATGAAGTAAATCAAATATCATTTAATGATAAGAATAAACAGCTCGACAAAATTGCTAGTGATGGTAAAATTTTTAATGAAGAAAATGATAAAGTTTTTTTAGTTGTATTCCAATGTTACCACACAATACAAACATTATGTTTTAAAAATGGATAAAATTAAAGCTGATAATCAAAAAGGAATCCAACAATTAGACGAGTTAATAAAACAAAAAAAAATTATGAAAGAAAATCATCTTTAACATAGAATGAAAAAAGCTGGTATACTATCTGATATGTTTGAAAAAATGCAGCAAACCGAGCAAGTAAAAACTGATTTTGAAAAACTATTGAACCATTTAAAAAGCTTGAAAAAGAACTTACAAATAATGATAAACAAATTGATATAACAGATCCAGCACACAAAATTATATTAGATGACTATAGATTACTAGAATCAAACATTAATAAGAAATTACCAAAATCTATGCAATTTGAACATTCTATTTCATTTATAGATGGAAAAACAATACCTAGATTTTATCTCGGACAAAAAGAAATATTTCCACAACCTTTTCGAGGTTTAATGTTTTCACCAGATAAATCTCCTTTTAGTTTAGATAGAAATTTCATTGATCTTTTAAGAGGAGCAGATTTAAATAATTATGCTGTCGAAAATCTCATAAAATATAAAGCTATGTTAGATAGAGTTGGTGCAGTAAAATCTCTTAGACGTTATAAACAATTACAAAATTTATTATCAACGGGAGTTAAAGTAGGAAAAGGTTTTAAAACTGAAACAACTGTATTTTTACCAGATGATCCACAAGAATTACTAAATAGATTAAACATTTTAATATCTGCAATAAAAGAAGGACATAATTCTAGTTTCAATGAAATTCATGCTATATTGAAAAGACTGTTAGAAAAGAAGATTCTAAATGAAGAGGATTATAAAAGTATAGCTGAAATATATTGTTTTTAATTTTTTTATAAAAGATATTTATTCAAAATTTTAACTAAAAAATGTGTTCAGCAGATTTAGACAAAATTAATAATCATTTAGAAAATCTAAAAGAGATTTTGGGTTCATCAAAATTTAGTACGACGTTAAAAATTATAACAACTACTTCATCACACACTTGTAATTTAGAACCCATTTTGCATTTGGAACAAAATAAAAATTATCAAATTGCATTGACTAGTTTCTCCACATTTAACACCATTCAAAATGTTATCAAAGATGTGAATGACCAATTTGGATATTCTACTGATAAAGGCGAAACGTGGAAAATACTAACTTTTCTTCATGGTTCTTACGAAGTTGAATCAATTTCAAATGAAATTAAGAGACATTTAGGTATACCATTTAAAGATAAGAAACAATTACATTTTGCAGTTGAACCGGCAGTTAATAAATTTTCTCTTACTTTAGACGAAAATCATCAAGTTGATTTTAATCATGATAGATCATTGTCAAAACTATTAGGATTTAATAAACAAACCTATAGTCAAGGTTATCATTTAGGTGAGAAGATTCCAAAAATAACTGAAATAAATTCAATTGTTGTACATTGTGACATTATTGAAGGAGGATATATAAATGGTAAATTATCAAATTTAATATTCAGTTTTCCAGCTTTTACTGTACCCATTGGTTATAGATTAAATGTATTTCCACAAACATTAATATATTTCCCTATTACAAGAAAAACTATTAACAACATTAACATTAGAATCACTGATGAGAAAGGAAAAGAAATAAATTTTGGAGGTGAAGAGATTATGATAGATCTTTTGGTTAGAGAACTTTAATTTTCTTAATAAAAAAAATTTATTAAAAATGAGTGCCCCCATTAAATAAAAACAACTTAAATTTAATCATCATCCAAATTTATCTAATAAAGTTTTGTCAGTTATTTGTGGAAGATCAGGATGTGGGAAAACATGTTTATTATTTAAAATTTTAACGACTCCAAATTTTTTGGATTATAACAATCTTATAATTTATACAACAACAGCAGAACAACCCGTCTATCAATTTTTAAAATATGGATTTGAAAACAATCTTAAAAAAAATAGCAATTGCTTCATTATTCAAAGAATATGAAAAATCTGAAGATGAAGAAGAAATAAGTTCGTGGTGTGATGAAGCAGCAAAAAATAATCAGTTAGTAGAATCCAATAAAAATAAGCATATAAAGATACAACTAATAGGTGGTGGTGGTAATATGCAAGATCCTAGTAAACTAGATAAAACAATGAAGCATTATGTAATTTTTGATGATTGTGTTAATGATAGAAATCAGTCAGTTCAGAGAAATTATTTCACAAGAGGTAGACATAATAACTGTATTGTTTTTATTTAATACAAAGTATGTATTCACTACATGGAAGTGTTATTAGAAAAAATACAAATATATTTATTCTATTTGAAATAAATGCAAGAAACTTAAGTGATTTGTTAAGAGATTTATGTATAAGAGATAAAGATGAATTTAAACATTCGTGTAATAATGCTTGGTCAAAAGATTATGGCTTCATTACAATTAATATTGATAAAAAATACATGATAGAGTTATGGAAAATATTTTCGCGGAGTGATCGAATAATTTATTCTTTCTTAAAATTTTTCTTAATCTTTCAAAATGTAGAAATTTGAAAATTAGAAAATTTAAAAGGTAAAGTAGTTATTGCATCAGGTAAATTTTTCCTTTTATCATCAAATGGATCTGATGCTAATTTATGTTCCTCTTTTAAATACATTTTATGTTTCTTTGAATTAAGTCTATAATTACATGCTGATTTTATTTCATTATTAAATAATGCATTCTTATAATCTTGAAATGTTATTTGGTTAGCCACTGATGCCTTTGAAATTCCTTCTAATGTTTTAGATGTTTTTGACTTTGTATTATAACAATAACATTTCGCTGTTAGAAATACAGCTTCTGTTATGTACTCTTCATTTCCTTCTAATTCATCTTTTACTTTACATAAATCGGAAGGATGAATGATATCTTTTATTTTATCAATTTCTTTATCAAGTGAAGAATAATACGGTACTGTCAATTCTAAGAAAACAGAATCGGTATCTGTAAAGTGTAATTTATAGTTTTCGCCATAAGCAGGTGCTAAATAGTCATATATAAATCTATACATAAATAGTTTAGCTAATTCTAATATAGTGAATCCGATAAAATTAAACTTATCATATCTTATAATGTTTCGTCTTAGATGCACTGCACATAGTTCATCACTGAACCTAGCAGTTCTTTTATATATAGGTTTCCTTGTTAAATTTTGAAACCTATCTTTATCATAAACTATTTCAATATTTTGTCCATTACGCGCATTTTCTAAAGTCTTACCATAAAATGCATTATTCATTAATTTAAAGAACACGTTTCCAAAATCATCTTTATTTCTTTTAGCTATTTTACGTTTTTCAATATTGAATTCTATGTAATCTTTTAACCACCTAGATTTTCTATACACTAGTTTCCGGTGAATTTTTGTGAGAATCATTCCATGATCTAGATACCAATCTAGCATTCTTCCTTCAACAACAAACTTTCCTTTATTACTTTGTGTTAACATAAGTTTTTTGTTGGCCTGTATTTCTTAGGAATTAAAGATTTTTGATAAGCTGAAAAATCTTCTATATTGGGAATTTTGTTTTCGGGACAGAAAGGATTATTTGTTATTATTAAAAAGATTATTAATATTTATTTGCGCCTTTTATATAATCAGGTTATGCTAAATCAACTGCATATATATATATATATATATAAGCATAATTATTTTCACCATCTAATGTAGGTTCGTATTCAAGAATGGTACTCCATTCCATTTCACCTGTTGGTAATTCTTGTATCATGCAAGAAGAATATAAGCTATTAAAATCATAATATAACAAATAGTTTTCTCTCATGATTTCATCAACTGCTGCTTGACTCTCTTCATTTGATATAAGTCCTTCCAAATTTTGATTAGACAATTTCATAAATTGATCTTTTTCTTCTGGATTTAAAATTTTTAAACAACCATAATCATCAAGATTTACTTTCTTATTATAACATTTAACATATCTATTACCTAGAACAGATGAAACACCCCCTCTAATTCCAGATTCCAAAAATAGTAATTTATCATAAGAACTTTCTTTATAATATTTAAGTTTAACACCAGTATGTTTCAACCCTGCTAACCATGTTAATCCTGATGTAGAATAACAATAATATGGATCTATTCCGTAATATTCTACACACATGTTACGAAAGTTTTCAAAAAGATCAGCAAGGAGTAATGCATCTATCTGAAGATATTTCATTGTATAATCATACATTGTTCTACAATTTAACTCTCTCCAATTCTTTTCAGCTTCTGCATAATCTTCTTCAGATAATTGTGATTGTTTTAATGTTGACTTAAATTTATCACGTGAAGAAAGTTGATGTTCTTGCATTATTTCATTTATTTTATTTATATCTCCAGTTAAATGTTCGTAGGGAAAAAATGCCTTTTAAAGGTTTTAAATTATATTTATTCAATATTTTACATTGTTCATGTTTCAAAGGTTTTCCCATGACCTCTAATGAATAAGGAGTAAAAAATCTAAATGCATCAAAAATTCTAATACAACCAAATTGCATTGAAAAATATTCTTCTTCTGTTTTACATAGTACGTTTGTTCTTAGTTGTTGTAATTTTTCAGATGAGAATAGATCTTTTATTATTAAATGGAAATCATATTAAGAACCATTGTAGAAATATAAAGGTACAAAGTTATATCTAAATTTATTAGCATTAAGATTACAAGAATTATGTGCTGCACCTCTATATAATCCATTTAGATGATCATGATCTTTTACTCTGTAAGTTGTAAATTCTTTTCCACAGCAATAACAGTATTTTTCATTATCAGATTGTACTAATTGGTCATACGTTAATGGAAGCATTGGTTTATTTGTTTCAAGCAATTGTGAAAAATATTTTTGTAATTCTTCTATTTTCTTTGTAAACATTTCTGAACTATCTTCACCATAGTATTGATAATATTCTGATTTAAATAATTCAGGATAATTTGAATGAATATACATTCCCCAACATAATGGTTTTTGTTCAAGCAAATGCTTATCAGAACTTTGTGTCATGTTAACATTATATGCTTCAAAATCACAATACATAATAAAGGGTACTTTATTTTTGTAATACCATTTATTATATACTAAATAATCTTCTTTAGTAAAATTTTTTTTAACTGCTTCATTTTGTTGACAATGCTCCAAATGTCTATTCATTTCTTCTTTAGTTCTAAAGCTCGTCATACATTGGAGACAGGGAAAATTAGCATTATCTGAAGTTTTTGTAAATATAGAAATATCTTTACACAATATAAAATGACCTTGATAATATAGCATATTCGCTTGTGCTGGTTGCATTAACTGCTGCTTTAACATTTTAAACTTTCGTTCATATTCCTGTTGTAATATTTCTAACTGTTCTTGATATTTTTTGAAATTGTTCTTCATATTGTTTTCGACATTGTTCTTCATATTGTTCATCATATTTCTTACTTAACACATTTATACCCATATGATATTCTTATAGATTTTTTTGTTGACAATATTCTTTATATTGTTGTAGATTTTTTGGATAACATTCTAGTTCATTAAATTGTTGGTAGACTATGTATGATAATTTTAATATTCTTTATCTTCAAGTTTCAATTTTTTTCAATATATTTGTGAAATAATATAGTTTCTTCTTGTTGATATTCTTGTAGATATTGATTATGTAACATTTGTAACTCTTGTTGATATTGTTTTTTATATAGGTGCGGTAACATCTTTAACTTATGTATATATTCTGACAATAGAGACGAACGCTCGGTTACGTGCTCATAGGGAAATCCACATCCTTCATAATTATTATGATTAATCATTATTGGTGATAATGTTTTTATAATTTCATATTTTTCAGCACATATTACATTTCCTTTGTAAATAATATTATGATGCATGTAATTTCCTCTTTCATTGTATACTATTTCTGTTTGGCATAAATTTTTGTTATTCAAATAAAATTTTTTTTAGTTGTTATAAACAATGTTATTAACTTCAATATCTCCGGGATATAAGGGAGTAACATCACCAACAGAAACATACTTCACATTTAATTCAAAAACATTTACTTCTATTAAATTTTTATTCTTTTTATGAAACTTTATTAACCTATTATAATCATATGGAAATTCATCTAAACCATCAGAGAGATCAAATTCATTTATATATTCTTCTTTATTATAATGACTTAGTCTTTCTTTGTGATATTTTGCGGGATGTAAATGTGCTATAACACTCCACAGAAAACAATATTCATATATATGTATATTCAAAAAAATGTTATGTTATAAACAAAACATATTCATTCTGTATGTTGATTATTTGTGGAGAACTGAAAGGAATGGGTATGTAACTACCACCAGTATTATTTTTATATATGTCAATTACTATTTTCCTAGATAGTATTGCAATAAATCTCCAACCAGATTAACGTAACTGAGCTTCAGCTATAGCATCTTTTAATTCATTTATCATTGTTTCAAATGTGGGTTGTATATCATTTACATTATGAATTTCTTGTGAATTTGTAAAATGTCCTTGTATTATTTCTTCAGGAATTCCATCTGGTCCATTTTTTGTATAAAGTACTTCTACATTCATATAACATTTGAAAGATTTTCTAAATATATTATAAAAGTTTGTTAATACATTATAAAAAGTTTCATCGGTTTCATTATGTTCAACAGATTCATCAAATAAATATTATATATCTGTTACAGATATATATATGTATATATACAGTTTTATATTCCGAATGTGAATAATCATCAAATATTTCTTAACTTTTATATCAGTAGGCAATGTTTCTAGATAGTTTATATAATTATTTAATTTCAATATATTTCCTTCATCAACTCGATCTACATTTTGTAAATGCATTTTACTTTTTAAATGAGATTGATAACTTCTTTTTGTTTGTAGCTGTCTTTTACATAAGACACAATAAAACTTGGTATTTTCCATTATTTATTTTTTAAAGAAAAAATTTGTGTTTTGAGAGTTATTGAGTCTTGAGAGTTATTATATATTTCACGTTCAGTATCTATTAATATATTCAAATCTTTATCATATACTTGCATTTGCTCAATTATAGATTAGGACAAAGTGTTGCATGTCGCGGAAATTTATTCTTCAATATAATTTTTTGACAATCTCTACACTTTACTTTTTCTTTGAAAGAATCCTTACACTGATATTTACTATCATAAAACTCTGTCTTGGGTTTAATAATTTGACAATTTGTATATTGTCTTGTAGAATTTATACAAGAATTATAATGATTAGTAATTCATTGACTTGTAAATATCTATTACAATTACGACATATCTGATCTTTCATTTTATATTTTATTTTATCTTTTTTAGCCTCCTCTGGTTGCTCACATAATTTTAAATGACGTGCAAAATTTTTAGACGTTACATTTTTATTACAACCAGAACATAAAGTAATAGGAAGAAGACCGTTCCAGGACAAGACAAATTCAGAAGAATTGGTATTTTTAAAAACGACATAAATTCATGAATTTGAACCCTTTTTTCAAATTTTAAAGACCTAAATTCATAAATTTAGACGATTTAAAAAGTACCATTTTTTGAAAAATTGGGTTTTTTTAAAAAACGACTAAATTTAAGAATTTTGGTCATTTTTTCAGGTTATGAAGACCTAAATTCATAAATTTAGGCGTTTTTAAAAATACCGAATTTTTCAAATTTTTCAAAATCTCAAATTTGAGAATTACAATTTTCTCTTGAAAATCATGACCGTTCCAGGACAACGAAAAAATCAGAAAAGTCAAGAATCTCAAATTTGAGATTATGACATTTTACTCCCAAAATCATGACCGTTCCAGGACACATCATCAAAAAATTGGTATTGTAAAAACGTCTAAATTCATGAATTTTATCCATTTTTCAGGTTTTAAAATATGAGATAACTAAAATTATGTATCTAATAATATTTCTTTAAGAATGTGACCCAATCTCTTAGAATGCCTGTTATTGTTACTGCTTTGCACTCTGATGAACCTCCCAATTGTAGGGAACAGCTGATACCCGCATTCATAAAACAATGCAGTTGTTTCCCGAATTCACGAACCATTGCATTACCGATCAAACAGCTGTTACCCGCACTATGTCTTTCTCTTTCCCCCACTTGCCAAATGTGTTGCCAGTTTTGCGACCTGAACCGCGACCAAAACCGTTTTGGAATCCAAAACTGCTCAGAAATTGGCAGCGATTCATTGGTTACTGGAACTCTATTGTTTTAGAAAGTTACAATTGTCGCGTCAACGTTGTCATAGGGATTTCATTGATGCTTATAAACTATATCTCATTTAACAAATTTTAACTTATCTCAGTTCGTTTGAAAGAGAGTACTTGCGTAAAGCGTTGATTTTATCACAATATCATGGTTGGATCTATCGAACGCAGACTTCGACTTCAAGTAAAACGTCAGAGAATAGAAGGACTGACAAGACAAATCATGCAACTTCAATCGAGGAGCAATTTATTTCGTGATCATAACATTGGTGTCTTTTTTCAAAATCTTGGTGAAAGAAGAGTCAATTTTAGAATTGACAAAAAAATACTAAACCTTATTGAACAGAGACAGAAATTATTTTATAATATGAATAGACAATTATCAGAAGTGGAGGAAGAAAATATTATACAACAAACAAGTCTACCTATTAATATTGAAGTATCAAACCCACCAACATATGAACAAGTACAAGAACAAATGCGAATAGAAGAGCAACAACGGCAACAGCATGCTCAAAGAGAAGAAGATAATCAACAACACCAATAGTTGTAACGTTTAGATTGAAGTTTGACGCTTCGTGGGAATCTGCGATTCTTTATTTTTTGTCCTGCAGGCTGATGTATTCCTTTTTGTTCTGATGAATAAAGATTTATCAACTGTCAACGTCGTTGTCACCTTTCAGTCTTCACGTAATTAACTAACAAAGAGAATGACAAATATAAATGAAAAACAAAAAGAAATTAAACATAAACGACTTCCTAAAACCATACGATAAACAAACAACTACAAACTTCGATCTCAAAAAAATAGCTAAACAATTAGGAATATAAAAACTTTCTTTTATTTTTTTGTAAATTGTGCGAACTAAAAGATCATAAGCCTGAGGTAATTTTAATGATAGAATTTATTTCATTTAAAATGAATGATGAAAATCCGACAGTTATAGCGAGTAATATAGGTGATATATGACCTCACGTTAATAACATGACTGAGTTCTTAAAGTCATATGGGAAGCAAACAACTGCGAATTTCGATTTAAATAAGATCGCTAATCAATTAGGAATAAAGAAATTTCACCTATTGATGAGGGATGAATTACTATTGATAAAAGATGTGCGAAGCACTAGCTCTGCTAATACACCGATTCCTTACAATGTCATTTTTTAATTTAGATTAAATTAAATCATTTCAAAATCGAATAAGTAGTAAGGAAAGTCATCATTATGGGACAGTTTTAAATCACCCCCTCCTTCTGACTTCTAGGGGTCCCTATAAGAATTTTTTTTATAAAATGTCTAGCATTACCGAGTTCTTAAAATTATATGGAACGCAATTAACTACAAATTTTGATCTAAAGAAAATTGCTAATCAATTAGGAATAAAGAATTTTCACATATTGATGAGAGACGAATTACAATTGATCAAAAATAAGCCATCTATAAATTTCATAGCAAATCTTCACACATCTGATCAAAAAGGAGTACATTGGTCTGTGGGACAAAGAAATATAAACGGAGATAATTATTATTTCGACCGCCCGGAGGCTGAGAACTATTGCTTCGACTCATATGGATTGCTTCCAACAAATGAAGTCAAAAAATTACTTGGCAATGGAACTTATGATACATTTCAAATTCAAAAACCAGGACTTACTTATTGTGGTCAATTATGTCTTTATGTTTTATTTAAATTACAAAAAGGAGTACCATTTCTTGATATTATGTTAGAATTGATTAATAATAATAATGACAATGATAATTAAAAATCGCTTCGTTATAATTAATTTTGATAAAATCGGCCTCTGATATCTTCATCATCTAAATCTTTGATTTCGTAAGTAATCGGATAAGTTTGATTTATTTTACAAACTTCAAATATTTCTTTAGTCCAATAGCCAACGAAGCCTTTTTCAAATTTATTCTTATACTTAAATACTCTAACTCTATCTCCAATTTTAAATTTCGGCTTAAGTTTCTGTAAATTCGGATTGCTCTCATTCGAATAATTATTTTCGAATATTTTTTTCGTATCAAATCAGGCTCAACAGAAGCTTTCTTTGGAGTTTCTTCAATACTTGAATGAATTTTATTGTTATACTGTTCTACAACTCCTGGTAGTATCTTCAACCATTTCTGATTTCCTTGCTCAGTAAATTTCTTGAATAATTTACTTTTTAATGATCTATTAAATCGCTCTATTACTACAGCCTTTCCTGCATTTTCAGTTGAATAAACAGTTTCAAATAGTGGCTGAACGTTTCTGTTATAAAACTCCGACCTTTTATCAACAAACAATTTTTTTGGCTTTCTATTAGTTTCTTTGAAGATCTCTTCAAACGCATATTTAACTAACCGACCACTTTTATTTTTTAAAGGCTTTACCCAAGCGTATCGTGTATATAAATCTATAACGGTCAATGCGCATTTATAATCAGAATCATTCGGCATATGAATAAGATCAGCACTTCAAATATCATCTTTATTAAATACTTTTACTTTCAATAAATATTTAGGCCTTCTGTATTCTTTATGAGTTTCGGAGGCATAAGTTTCAGTGTTATGAGTTTTGTCTAAACCCTGACCAAATAATATTTTAGCTTGTAAAGCTTTCTTAACAAACATTCTTTCAATTCTTTCTCTAAATGTAGGATTTTGAATACTATCTAATTCTTAAATCATCTTCTTATCAGCTACATGTCGAAAACTTAGGTCATGATTTCGATAAGCTAAATCATGTCTGTAAGCTGCGGCATCTACTCTATTTATTGGTTCTTCACCTGGTTTCGGATTATTATTCTCATCTAGTCTTATATTTAATCGAGCTCCAGTATATCCGGTATATGAATGCCCAGGTAGATGTTTTTCTTTTGAATATTTACTCCAAATAAATCCAGGAAAGTTTTCTAATGTTTTTTGTATATCATCTCCGGAATGCTGACAATTTGGGGTTTTATGTACTTTTAAGAGATCATTCAATAAATCTAAATTAGAAATTTTTAATTTAATTAAATCTTCGGAATTTGTAGAATTTTGGGAATCCATTTTTAAAGATAAAATAAAATTTTAAAGATAAAATAAAATAAATGTTTTACCGAATCGAACCTTGTTCAGAGGCTTAAGCCGATCGGACCAAAGGTCCTGAGGTTATTACCTTATCATACTAGGACTTAGATATATTCCAGAACCATCTTTAGTTTCTTTTATTTCCATTAAATCATCAACATTGTGTAGAATATTTTTAAGAACTCGTTTTCCTTCATCAACTAAATTTAATTTACTAATAAAATTATCCACTATTCCTTCACCCCTAGCAACTTTCCCCCCTTCTATTATGACGTTTTTGTTCTTCTAATGCTGCCTTCTCTGATTTATTTTTATTTACTGCTTGGACAATACCAGCTGTCCCACCTGCAACACTTCCTGCAGCTGCTATGCCACCTATCATAAGAGGAATTAATGGTAGAATCCCGCCATTCTTTTCTTCTTGTAATTGAATATTCTCTATCATTGGTTTACTTATGTAATACTTTTTTTTGTTAATCGTAATAGTTTTAGGTGTATTTTTGTCAACAATGTTACGTAATTTTAATTCAAAAGTTTTATTATTATTATTGTTACTTTTCGCTTGCGACATTTTTAATAAAAAATTTTAAGTTAAGAATTTTTTAATCTATTCTAGTTATGAAAAAATTTTAACCTAAGAATTTTTTAATAAAAATTATATCTCTATATATCTCTAAACTAGGAGTAATATGCTTAATCCACCATTCAAGTCTATCAATTTTTAAATATGCTTTTTTTCCAGTCTTTCCAAAAAAGATTAATTCATTATTTGCTGTCCGATGAATTATTAATTTAAATTTTAATTGACATGATGTTTTATAATAATCTAAATATCCGAATAATGGAGACAATGACCAATTTACTGTCTGTTTACTTTTCTTGTTAAATTCACGTCTTTCTTTATATGCACTATTGTTTGTTTTACTTAAATGTTTTGCAATATTTTCTACATCTTTCACAATTCCTGTGGCATCTGTTCCAGCGTGAGTTAAGTCATCAACAATTATACCATCATTAGTATCAGGAAACCAACCTTCGATTTCATACTTTTTATTATTTTCACCAATTGTTATAAATCTAAGCATTGTATCAATTACACCTGGAGAATCACTTATTGTTTCTATATTTTGAGTTGCAACATCTAAACGCATTTGTGTAAATAATTTTGGAAAAAACATTATTCTCTAGTGCAATATTATCGGTGCTGGTAATGGTGTTGTAAAATTGGCATCACTATATCAAGAATATTCACAGTGTAAAAATGAATCAGTTAGATATATATAACTCTGCTGATTATCAACTTCAAAAATTAAATCTCCTCCAGTATTTACTCTACTGGAAGATCCGGGATTCATAGCAATTCTTATATAGTCATTCTTTTCTTGATTGTAACTGACGAACGGAGGATCGTCTAATCAAAATTCATTTTCGATAAGCGAAGACATTTTTATAAAAAATATTTTGACTTTTTGTTTTTTCTCACACACAGAAAAAATTTTACTAAAAATATTTTGGTAAAAAACTTTTACTAAAAAATGTAATTTAAAAAATTTTACTAAAAAATTTTACTAAAATATAATTTTAGAATTTTGCTAAACCACTGCAATCAATTAGTACTTCCAAAAGACCAATCTCGGGACGAATTTTTATTAAGTTGCGAGCTTCCGAGCGCTTCGCTCGTCTTCAGGCAGGCAGAGGTAAAAGTGAAATCAGAGGGCAGCGCCATTCAATCACATTGCCAAGAGTAAAATTCACTTCGACTACATGATATAATAGTTGACACAAAGACATTACTCAAATGCTCGATACAAAAATTCTATACTATGCATACTACTATCAACTGAATAGTAGCATTAGAATTAAGTGAGAAATAAGAAAAAGTTACGGAAGCAAGAAAGTTTAATACTGATGAATTAGTCACTGTAGGATAGACTTCCATCTTTGATCCACCAAATATCCCTTATCACGATTGAATGTTTCATTGGTCATAATGTGCAGGCCTTCTTTGATGATTCTCCTCTTCCAGTTTTGCTCGACATCAATAACTCGAAAGCTTTGAAAGTTTGGCCTGTGATTCGCTGTATGACAATGCTCACTGATAGCCGACCTGAGCCGAATATCCCTGACGTCCACTTCATGCTCCTTTTTTCTATCCTTGGCTCTTCTTCCTGTCTGTCCGATGTACACCTTCTCACAGTCCGCACACTCCTGCTTATACAAGCTGGTAAAGGGAACAAGGTAGCCGTGATGGATCGCCAGGACTATGCTAACAAGTTAGTGAGTGCAGTGAGCGGCGAACACTTCGTGAAGCTGAAGAAGGACCCTACAGATAGTGAACAAAGGAAGTTGGTGAAACTACTGATGGAGATCGAGAAGAAAGGCGAACTGAACAGAGATGAGAGATTGAGACTGACAGTAAAAGCGCCTCAGTGTCCTATAGTGTATGGTCTTCCTAAGCTACATAAAGAAGGAGCACCTTTGAGAACGATTTTTTCATTTGTGGGGAGCCCAACGTATAATGTGTCAAAGGAATTGGCTCGCATACTCTCCTCCCCTTATGGATTTACCTCAGCTCATGTCTTGGATACGGGTCACATGGTTGATATGCTCAGAGATCTAAGAATTGAAGAAGATGAGACAATCGTGAGCTACGATGTAGTTAACCTGTTTGGCTCTGTTCCAGCGAATGAAGCGGCAAAGATGGCGATCAGAAGAATGGAGGAAGATCCCACGTTGGGAGAGAAAACATCCATGAGTGTTCCATCCTTGAGAAGACTGCTTGAGTTCTGTGTTCAGTCTACACATTTCAAGTGTGATGGAGAAGTCTACCGAACTACGACCTGTCCAATAGGATCGCCATTGTCACCATCCCTGGCTTCGATCTTCATGGAGGAATTTGAATCAATGGTTCTTAGTGGAAATAACATTGGAGTGCGAATGTGGAAGCGGTATGTGGACGACACATTGGCCATTGTGAAGAAAGGGACCGAAGAGGACGTTTTGAATCGATTGAACCAAGGCCATCCAAGTATTGTTTTCACTTGTGAGAAGGAGCTCAACGGGAGGATTCCTTTCCTTGACATAGAAGTGCAGCGAGAAGGAATGCAGTTAAGAACGCAAGTATATCGGAAGCCAACTGCTACTGACCGATACCTGGACTTCGAATCCTCACATTGCAAGCAAGTAAAGTGGGGAGTGGTGTCGTGCCTCAGGAAGCGAGCGGAAAGGGTGTGTAGTCGAGAAGAGGATTTGCAAGCAGAAAAGGAGAAGCTGTGTGATACCTTTGTCAAGAATGGATATCCTAGAAGACAGGTCAAGAGGCAGCTGTATTCAGTCAGAACCCAACGTGAAGAGATAGAGGACAAGCGACCGATCTTGGGAATACCATATGTTCCAGGAATTCAGGCGAAAATTGAAGCGCTGGGTAGGAGACTGGATCTCAGAGTGCGATACTCGAAAGGAAGGAGCTTGGGAGACATGATCAGCAGGAAGAAGCTGGACAAGATTGATGGCTTGGATCGAGGTGGTGTGGTGTATAAGCAGGAGTGTGCGGACTGTGAGAAGGTGTACATCGGACATACAGGAAGAAGAGCCAAGGATAGAAAGAAGGAGCATGAAGTGGACGTCAGGGATATTCGGCTCAGGTCGGCTATCAGTGAGCATTGTCATACAGCGAATCACAGGCCAAACTTTCAAAGCGTTCGAGTTATTGATGTCGAGCAAAACTGGAAGAGGAGAATCATCAAAGAAGGCCTGCACATTATGACCAATGAAACATTCAATCGTGATAAGGGATATTTGGTGGATCAAAGATGGAAGTCTATCCTACAGTGACTAATTCATCAGTATTAAACTTTCTTGCTTCCGTAACTTTTTCTTATTTCTCACTTAATTCTAATGCTACTATTCAGTTGATAGTAGTATGCATAGTATAGAATTTTTGTATCGAGCATTTGAGTAATGTCTTTGTGTCAACTATTATATCATGTAGTCGAAGTGAATTTTACTCTTGGCAATGTGATTGAATGGCGCTGCCCTCTGATTTCACTTTTACCTCTGCCTGCCTGAAGACGAGCGAAGCGCTCGGAAGCTCGCAACTTAATAAAAATTCGTCCCGAGATTGGTCTTTTGGAAGTACTAATTGATTGCAATTGTATGGATCTCGGTGAAGAGGGAGTATTTCACATTCACTTTGCTAGATTATTACCTCTTATTTCTTCAATTGAACGAACCGTAGGTTCTATGGCTACGCCTGATTTCTTCTTGTGTTTACCATCAGACCCTACAGCTATGTTAGCAATTTTGTTTTTTGTTTCCTCTGAAAGTTTTTTTAAATTTTTTAGTTCTTCTGAATCATTCTTAAGTTTACGAATAGCTTCTAGTTGTTTTTATTCGTTTTGTGACTTAACAGCATTTGATATGGCACTAGCTGTACTACCTATAGCAGCTGCTCCTTTAGCAGCATATGTAATCAAATCTTTAGTATTTTTAATTAGGTTAACGATACCTCTAATACCAGAAAAGATGCCATCCCCTTCTTTTTGAATTGTTTCTACACTGTCATAATGGTAAACAGATTTCATAGATGGTTCATGAGCAATTTTTTGATTTGAAGCAAAATGTTTAAGATTGTGTTTATAAATTACATGCATTCTTTAGGATTAAATTTGACTCTTGGAAAAAATATTTACGTTAAGATTTACGTTTAGACTTACGTGTGTGAATGTCCAACAACTTCGTGATAACTTTATTAATTTCCTTTTGCACTTTATCTATTGCGTCAAGCAGCGTGTGATGTATTTCAATTTCTTTTCTATTAACTTGCATTTTCTCCTGATTAATCTTCAACGCCGTTTTAAGAGCATTCAATTTAACTTTAAGAACATCTAACTGTTTTTTAACAGCATCTAACTGTTCTTTATTTCCTTTAGAGTTTTTTTGTAAATTTTTCTTTAATTCATTTTCTAAATTGATTTTAAGAGTTTTCATTTTATCAACTTTTTCATTAAGTGGGTTTACTTCATTTATTATTCTATTCATCTTTTTCATTTGTTGAGTAATTTTAGAACTTAATTCATCAACACTTTTTTGGGTTGTAGCTTGTAACTTATTTAAATTTCTTAAAATTTTTTTAGGAAGTTTTTATAATTCATTTTCTAATTGTTCCTTCAATGGTTGTATCTGATGTTTATTTTTAATGACTGCAGATTTTAACTTTATAGAAAGTAATATTATAGTTTTTCATTGTTCTGAAATTTTTTTAAAAAGTTTTGCGGTATTTACTTCTAGCTCTCTATCTTTTTCATCAAGTTTTAATAATTTTTTGTTGAATGATTTGTCATTAAGTTTAAGCAACTTTAATTCATTCATCAGTGGAACCAAAACATCGTTTATATATTTTTCTTTTAAGTCATTGATTTGTGTATCAACACATTGTATATTTGTTAACTCTGTATTTTGTTGCCGAAGTATAGAAAGATGCAGTGGACCAGATAAAACGTCTCTAGTTTTCATGATATAATTTTCTATTTCTATTTCTGATTCACGATTATTCGGGATGTATGCACCTCCACCAACATTTGGTGACATCATTTTTTAAACAATAAAAAAGTAATTTTTTTCTAGAAAGTAATTTTTTCTCATATAAAAATAAAATTTTTTCTAACAAAAATGAAAAAATGGAAAAAGCAAATTTAAAAAAATTATATTCGCCCGCATCATCCTGTTCTTCTTATTCGACGAGATCAACGGGATTTGAAAATAAATGTTTTGATAATAATAATAATCCATGTATAGATGCTAATGTTTTGTTTGAATTGCAAGCCGAAATATTTAAAGAACAGACTAAAGGTTTTCCTTCCATAGAAACTAACTATTGTATATTTCCAGGTGATCCATTTATAAAATTTATGGATATTGTAAGTAAGTATAATGATGTTGCATATGTAGAATTAAATAAGGAAAATATGGTTGTTATTGGTCATAATAATGTTTATGGTTTTATTAGAACAGTGTTGCCAATTAGTAATACTGATTGGTTAGAAACTAAAATAATTCATTATATTAATATTAGAGAATTAGTAAAAAGATTAAAATCTTTTTCGAAAGAAAAAATTAGATTATTTGTTGATGAACATAATCAGTATAATATTCATATAGAGAGAAAAAAACATAATGAAGAATTATTATGTCAAGTTTATTATAGAGATACAATTTATAAACAAGAAAGTTCTGATATGCCATAAAGATATGATGATGATACTTATATAGGATTATATTCAAATTTCAATATTAATTTATTAAAATCCTATATAAATGGTTTAGCTCAACAAGAAAAAATTTATATGTGGACAACACCTTATACTATTAACAATGACAATCTTAATAATTTTAAAGAATCTTATAATAATGATAATGATGACAATATAGATAATGATAATATAGATGCCGATTCTGAAACATCTGAAAAGATGTGAATGGTAACAAAGATTATAAAAATATTAGTAATTATAGAAATTTAAGTGAAGAAAAATTTATATCTCAACATGATATTAATACTACATATAATCAAAATTTATCTAAATTTCATTTTCTTACAATTGAAAATAATAATGATGGTATAGTTGAAGATACTGTTCGACAACTATGTGTCGGGTCTACAAAATTTAAATTAGGATTTACATCTAATCAATTTAAAATTTTATCATCTTTAATAAAAACTAAAAGTGATTCAGATTATGGTGGTGTTATTAAATTTTCCAAAAGAGATCAAAGACCAATATTTTTCTCTATTATATTATTATCAAATAATAAATATAACTTGAAATTAGATATTCCTATCAGGGAATGGCATCCTATAACAAAAAAGTGTAATTTATGATGTTGAAGAATCAATTTATGATGATGATGAAGAATCAATAGTTAGTGAAAATAAATTTAAATTATCTTTTGATAAAACGTTATATGATAAAACTTAATGTGATAAAGAAAATAAAATAACTTAAGAACGTGAAATAGATAATAATATAAAATAACTCTCAAGACCTTGATATTAGAATGTTTATATCTAAAATTAAAACACAAATTTTTTCTTTAAAAAATATAAAAATGGAAAATACCAAGTTTTATTGTAACTTATGTAAAAAAAAGTTGCAAACAAAAAGAAGTTATCAATCTCATTTAAATAGTAAATTGCATTTACAACATGTAGATCGAGTTGATGAAGGAAATATATCAAAATTAAATAATTATATAAACTATCTAGAAATATTACCTACTTATATAAAAGTTAAAAAAATATTTGATGATTATTCACATTCAGAATATAAAAAAGTTTTTAATAGTGAAGATGAGACCATACCAGATGGAAGATATTTATTTAGCGATACTGATGAATTTAACGAAATAGATGAATTTGATGAAACTAAAAAAACCGATGAAGCGGTAACAGATATAAAATATTTATTTAATGAATCTGTTGAACATAATGAAACCGATGAAACTTTTTATAATGTATTAACAAACTTTTATAATATATTTAGAAAATCTTTCAAATGTTATATGAATGTAGAAGTACTTTATACAAAAAATGGACCTGATGGAATTCCTGAAGAAATAATACAAGGACATTTTACAAATTCACAAGAAATTCATAATGTAAATGATATACAACCCACATTTGAATCGATGATAAATAAATTAGAAAATTGTATAATTGAAGCCCAGTTACGTGAATCTGGTTGGAGATTTGTTAAAATACTATCTAAGAAAATAGTAGTTGATAAATATAAAAATAATCTGGTGGTAGTTATGTTCCTTTGCCTTTCAGTTCACCACAAATAATCAACATAAAAAATGAAGATGATTATTGTTTTCTGTGGAGTATTATAGCACATTTACATCCTGCAGAATATCACAAAGAAAGACTAAGTCATTACATAAAGAAGAATACATAAATGAATTTGATCTCTCTGATGGCTTACATGGATTTCCATATGATTATAATAAGCTAACAAAGTCTCATAAAAAGAATAAAAATTTAATAGAAGTAAATGTTTTTGAATTAAATGTGAAGCATGTTTCTTTTGGTAAAATTAATTCATTTTACTCAGATTCAAAAAAATTGTATTTGAATAATAAAAATTTATGTCAATCAGAAATAGTATATAATGATAGAGGAAATTACATGCATCATAATATTTTTTACCAAGGAAATATAATATGTACTGAAAAATTTGAGATTGTTAAAACATTATCACCAATAATGATTAATCATAATAATTATAAAGGCCGTAACTATGATGACAATTATTCATCTTTATCTTTAGAATATCAACAAAAATTACAAAATTTAAATGAAAGTTTACAAGAATGTAAAACAGATTATCAACAACAAGCAAAAATATTAGTACAAGAATATGGCCATAAAGATCAAAATAAGATAGAAACGATTCAAAAATTAAATGAAGACAATAAAGAATTAAATAATGAAGAAAATGAAACCAATCAAAAAATAAATGAATGTTTAAAAAAATGTCAACAACAATATAAAGAACAATATGATAAAGAATATATTTATCAGCTTCAAATATTAAATCAAAATTTTCATCAAAATACATTTAATCTTACAAAAGAAATTGATGAAACACATGAAATATATAAAGATAAATTTGAAAAATTAGGACAGACAAAACAACCAGCACCAGCGAATATATTCTATTATCAGGGTCATTTTATATTGTGTAAAGATGTTTCTATATTTACAAAAACTTCAGATAATGCTAATTTTCTCGGTCTCCTATGTATGACGAGCTTTAGAACTAAAGAAGAAATGAATAAACATTTGGAGAATTGTCAACAAAATGAAGCAGTTGAAAATACTTTTCCTAAAGATGATTATTTAATTGATAATAGACATTATTTGAGAAATAAAGTACGCTTTACTATTTATTGTGATTTCGAAGCATATAATGTTAACATAACACAAAATTCTGATAAATGAAAATATGAAAAAAGTGCACCTGAAAAAAGTAAAGAAAAATATTTATTTGAACAAAAACCATTATGTTGGGGAATGTACATTCATTCAAATTATCCTGAATTATTTAAATCAGAATATTATCATTACTATGGTGAAGATAGTTCAGAAATGTTTACAAAGAAAGTAGAAGAATTACAAAATTATTTTTCACAATTGCTTGAAACAAATATACCAATGATGCCATTAACAGAAAAAGAAAAATTAAATTTTGTTAAT
Source organism: Prostheceraeus crozeri (assembly GCA_907163375.1). Taxonomy (NCBI): domain Eukaryota; kingdom Metazoa; phylum Platyhelminthes; order Polycladida; family Euryleptidae; genus Prostheceraeus; species Prostheceraeus crozeri. Next base: position 159,289 of record CAJQUW010002662.1, on the reverse strand, counting down.
GAAACAAAATGTTATTACTGTGGAAAAGAATTTACAAATAATTATAAAACTGGCAGAAGTAGATATCTTGATAAAGTAAAAGGTCATGATCATCTAAATGGATTATATAGAGGTGCAGCACATAATTCTTGTAATCTTAATGCTAATAAATTTAAATATAACTTTGTTCCTCTATATTTCTGCAATGGTTCTAAATATGATTTCCATTTGATAATGAAAGATTTATTTTCATCTGAAAAATTACAACAACAAATAAATGTACTATGTAAAACAGAAGAAGAATATTTTTCAATGCAATTAGGTTGTATTAGAATTTTAGATGCATTTAGATTTTTTACTCCTTATTCATTAGATGTTATGGGAAAAACTTTGAAACCTGAGCAATGTAAAATATTAAATAAATATAATTTAAAACCTTTAAAAGGCATAGTTCCATATGAATATTTAACTGGAGATGTACGAGTAAATAGAATAAATGAAATAATGAAAAAAACGAAAAATTCCTCCAATAAATGAATTTAAATCAACATTAAAACAATCACAATTATCTGAAGAAGACTATGAAGAAGCTGAAAAAAATTGGAGAGAGTTAAATTGTAGAACAATGTATGATTATACAATGAAATATCTTCAGATAGATGTATTAATCCTTACTGATCTTTTTGAAAACTTTCGTGACATGTGTTTAGAATATTATGGAATAGATCCATGTTATTGTTATTGTACACCAGGTTTAACATGGTTAGCAGGATTAAAACATACAAATGTTAAACTTAAACATTATAAAGAAAATACATACGATAAATTATTATTTTTTGAATCTGGTATTAGAGGTGGAGTTTCATCAGTTTTAGGTAATAGATATGTTAAGTGTTACATTAAAAAAGTAAATCCTGATGATTATGGAATAATGAAACCTTTATCTCCAGAAGAAAGCGATCAGTTTATAAAATTGTTTAATCAAAATATAGAAGGACTTATATCAAATGAAGATAGTCAAGCAGCAGTTGATGAAATCATGAGAGAAAACTATTTGTTATATTATGATTTTAATAGCTTATATTCTTCTTGCATGATACAAGAATTACCAACAGGTGAAATGTCATGGTGTAATATTCTTGATTATCAAAAAACACATGATGGAAATTATAATTTTGGTTATATATATGAAGTTGATTTAGTATACCCTGATTATATAAAAGGCGCAACAAAATATTTTCCTTTTTGTCCCGAAAACAAAATTCCCAATATAGAAGATTTTTCAGATTATCAAAAGTCTATAATTCCTAAGAAATACAGACCAACAAAAAACTTATGTTAACACAAGGTAATAAAGGAAAGTATGTTGTTGAAGGAAGAATGCTAGATTGGTATTTAGAACTCACAGATGATTCTAGAATGATTCTCAGAAAAATACATCGAAAACTAGAGTATAGAAAATCTAGGTGGTTAAAAGATTATATAGAGTTCAATATTGAAAAACGTAAAATAGCTAAAAGAAATAAAGATGATTTTGGAAACGTGTTCTTCAAATTAATGAATAATGCATTTTATGGTAAGACTTCAGAAAATGTGCGTAATAGACAAAATATTGAAATAGTTTATGATAGAGATAGGTTTCAAAATTTAACAAGGAAACCTACATATAAAAGAACTACTAGATTCAGTGATGATCTATGTGCTGTACATTTACGTCGAATCAGCGTAAAACATGATAAGTTTAATTTTATTGGATTCACTATATTAGAATTAGCTGAACTATTTATGTATAAATTTATATATGATTATTTAGCATGAAAATTTCATAACAGAAGCTATGTTTTTAAAATCTAAATGTTATTGTTATAATACAACTAACAATATTAAAACACATAAAACATTAAAAGGAATTTCAAAGGCATCAGTGGCTAATCAAATAACATTTCAAGATTATAAAAATGTATTATTTAATAATAAAATAAAAACAGCATGTAATTATAGACTTAATTCAAAAAAACATAAAATGTATTTAAAAGAAGAACATAAATTAGCATCAGATCCATTTGATGATAAAAGAAAAAATTTACCTGATGGAATAACTACTTCACCTTTTTAATTTTCTAATTTCTAAGATAGACAATTTGATATATATAAAAAATAAAAAAATAAAATATCATAACACTATATTTGTATATTTTTTTATCACTTTTGATCACTTTTTATCACTTAGCCATAATCTTTTGACCAAGCATTGTTACACGATTGTTTAAATTCATCTTTATTTCTTACGCATAAATTTCTTAACAAATCAATTAAGTTTCTTGCATTTATTTCAAATAGTATAAATATATTTGCATTCTTTCTAATAACACTTCCGTCTAATGAATACATACTTTGTGTTAAATAAAAAACAATACAGTTATTATGTCTACCTCTTGTGAAATAATTTCTCTGAACTGACTGATTTCTGTCATTAACACAATCATCAAAAATTACACAATGTTTCATTGTTTTATCTAGTTTACTAGGATCTTGCATATTACCACTATCATCTATTAATTGCATCTTTATATGCTTATTTTTATTGGATTCTACTAACTGATTATTTTTTGCTGCTTCTTCACACCACGAACTTATTTCTTCTTCATCTTCAGATTTTTCATATTCTTTGAATAATGAAGCAATTGCTGTTTTTAAAGATTATTTTCAAATCCATATTTTAAAAATTGATAGACGGGTTGTTCTGCTGTTGTTGTATAAATTATAAGATTGATATAATCCAAAAAATTTGGAGTCGTTAAAATTTTAAATAATAGATACGTTTTTCCACATCCTGATCTTCCACAAATAACTGACAAAACTTTATTAGATAAATTTGGATGATGATTAAATTTGAGTTTTTTTTTATTTAATGGAGGCACTTCACTCATTTTTTAATAAAAAGTTTCAATTTTAAATTTTTTATTTTTAAAGAAGTAGAATAATAATAAGAAGTAAATTAAACTTCTCTTGCTTCGCGTGGGAGTTTATACCTCCCAAACCAAAAGATCTATCATAATCTCTTGACCTCCAAAATTTATTTCTTGTCCTTTCTCATCAGTGATTCTAATGTTAATGTTGTTAATAGTTTTTCTTGTAATAGGGAAATATATTAATGTTTGTGGAAATACATTTGATCTATAACCAATGGGTACAGTAAAAGCTGGGAAACTGAATATTAAATTTGACAATTTACCATTTATATATCCTCCTTCAATAATGTCACAATATACAACAATTGAATTTATTTCAGTTATTTTTGGAATCTTCTCACCTAAATGATGACCTTGACTATAAGTTTGTTTATTAAATCCTAATAGTTTTGACAATGATCTATCATGATTAAAATCAACTTGATGATTTTCGCCTAAAGTAAGAGAAAATTTATTAACTGCCGGTTCAACTGCAAAATGTAATTGTTTCTTATCTTTAAATGGTATACCTAAATGTCTCTTAATTTCATTTGATATTGATTCAACTTCGTAAGAACCAGGAAGAAAAGTTTGTATTTTCCATGTTTTGCCTTTATCAGTAGAATATCTAAATTGGTCATTCACATCTTTGATAACATTTTGAATAGTGTTAAATGTAGAGAAACTAGTCAATGCAATTTGATAATTTTTATTTTGTTCCAAATGCAAAATGGGTTCTAAATTACAAGTGTGTGATGAAGTAGTTGTTATAATTTTTAACGTCGTACTAAATTTTGATGAACACAATATCTCTTTTAGATTTTATAAATGATTATTAATTTTGTCTAAATCTGCTGAACACATTTTTTAGTTAAAATTTTGAATAAATATCTTTTATAAAAAAATTAAAAACAACATATTTCAGCTATACTTTTATAATCCTCTTCATTTAGAATCTTCTTTTCTAACAGTCTTTTCAATATAGCATGAATTTCATTGAAACTGGAATTATGTCCTTCTTTTATTGCAGATATTAAAATGTTTAATCTATTTAGTAATTCTTGTGGATCATCTGGTAAGAATACAGTTGTTTCAGTTTTAAAACCTTTTCCTACTTTAACTCCCGTTGATAATAAATTTTGTAATTGTTTATAACGTCTAAGAGATTTTACTGCACCAACTCTATCTAACATAGCTTTATATTTTATGACATTTTCGACAGCATAATTTTTTAAATCTGCTCCTCTTAAAAGATCAATAAAATTTCTATCTAAATTAAAAGGAGATTTATCTGGTGAAAACATTAAACCTCGAAAAGGTTGTGGAAATATTTCTTTTTGTCCGAGATAAAATCTAGGTATTGTTTTTCCATCTATAAATGAAATAGGATGTTCAAATTGCATAGATTTTGGTAATTTCTTATTAATGTTTGATTCTAGTAATCCATAGTCATCTAATATAGTTTTGTGCTCTGGATCTGTTATATCAATTTGTTTATCATTATTTGCAAGTTCTTTTTCAAGAGTTTTAAATGGTTTCATAGTTTTTTCAAAATCAGTTTTTATTTGCTCGGTTTGCTGCATTTTTTCAAACATATCAGATTGAATACCAGCTTCTATCATTCTATGTTGAAGATGATTTTCTTTCATAATATTTCTTTGTTTTATTAACTCTTCTAATTGTTTTATTCTTTTAAATTATCAGCTTTAATTTTATCCATTTTTAAAATATAATATTTGAATTTTGTGTTAACATTGGAATACAGCAAAAACATTTTACTGAGCAAATGATTTTTTTATTGCTTTGTTGTCTGACATCTTTCCGTTTTAAGTTTTGTTTAAAAAAGTTTTGCTTAAATTTTCGCTTAAAGTTTTTAGCTCTTCTAAAAAAACTTTATCATTTTCTTCATTAGAAATTTCACCATCACTAGAAATTTTGCCATCCTGTTCATTCTTATCATCAACTTTTTCTGACTGTAATTGAAATGATATTTGATTTACTTCATTGGCTATTTGATCAAATTTTTCAATCTCATCTAACGTAATAACATTATCATCACATACTCTTTGAAAGTAGTAATGCAATTTGTCATAGACTTCTTTAATATGTAAATGCTTAGTTTTTAATGATTTTCGTTTCTTAGTTATTTAAGATTTATATAACATTGTAACAAGTGAAGTTGCAAAAACACCCGTACCTGTTAAAGCTGTAGCAACTACTGGAATTACTGAAACACCTGAAGTTATAACAATTGTTAAAGCACCTAAACTTATTGTTAAGAATATGCCAATTCCTTGTGTTACATTCTTAACTTTACTCCATCTCTTTCTTAATTTTTTATAATGCTCTAATCTTAATAATAATTGAGATTCCTTATCTTTCTTATAACGTACTCTATCTTTATGTTTTTCTTTATTCATTTTTTCAATGTCCATTAAAGTAGAACTACGTTCATATGATAACGAAGGATATATTCTTGCGGTTTCTTCCACTTTTGTTTCCTCCATTTTTGTTTCTTCAATTTTTAAAGAAATATTTTTAGACACATAATTTTAGTTATCTCATATTTTAAAACCTGAAAAATGGATAAAATTCATGAATTTAGACGTTTTTAAAAATACCAATTTTTTGATGATGTGTCCTGGAACGGTCATTATTTTGGGAGTAAAATGTCATAATCTCAAATTTGAGATTCTTAACATTTATGATTTTCGGTGTCCTGGAACGGTCATGATTTTGGGAGTAAAATGTCATAATCTCAAATTTGAGATTCTTGACTTTTCTGATTTTTTCGTTGTCCTGGAACGGTCATGATTTTCAAGAGAAAAATTGTAATTCTCAAATTTGAGATTTTGAAAAATTTGAAAAATTCGGTATTTTTAAAAACGCCTAAATTTATGAATTTTGGTCTTCATAACCTGAAAAAATGACCAAACTTCTTAAATTTAGTCGTTTTTAAAATACCCAATTTTTCAAAAAATGGTACTTTTTAAATGGTCTGAATTCATGAATTTAGGTCTTAAAAACCTGAAAAAAGGGTTCAAATTCATGAATTTATGTCGTTTTTAAAAATACCAATTTTTCTGAATTTTTCTTCTCCAGGAACGGTCTTCTTCCTATTACTAGAACATATTATTGTCGTATTACATTGCACAGATTGTCGTGCATCCATAGATTGCCTAGCTTGAAGAATTTTATTTTTTTGTGGCATGTGAACTTCCTCCTGATTTTGATCTACATGATTATTCTTTACTAGATAATTATTTGGACCTACGTTATTTTTTCTAGCTGTATAAAGATTTTGTCCTTGTTGAGGTATAAACAAATGTTGTAATTGTTGAATATTTGACATAGGTTGAATTTCTTGAACAGGTTGCATATTTTGACCTTGTTGAGGTATAAACAATTTTTTTAATTGTTGTGATTGACGAATGTATTGCTTACATGTCATAGGCATTAATTGTTGCATAGTTGACATAGGTTGCATATTTTGTTGAGATTGTTCTGTAAGTTGACCACATGGTGTATATTTCATATGTGAGTATAATAAAGCTTGATTTGTAAAACGCATATTACAAACTTGACAAATTTGAGTCGTTTCCATTTTTTATTTTTATGTGAGAAAAATTTATTTTTTATTTTCATGAGAAAATAATTTTTATTTTTATTTTCATGACATATATATATATTTTTTTATTGTTAAAAAATGATGTTACGAAATGTTAGTGGAGGTGCATACATCCCGGATAATCGTGAATCAGAAATAGAAATAGAAAATTATATCATGAAAACTGGAGACGTTTTATCTGGTCCACTGCATCTTTCTATACTTCGGCAACAAAATACAGAGTTAACAAATATACAATGTGTTGATACACAAATCAATGACTTAAAAGAAAAATATATAAACGATGTCTTGGTTCCACTGATGAATGAATTAAAGTTGCTTAAACTTAATGACAAATCATTAAACGAAAAATTATTAAAACTTGATAAAAAGGATAGAGAGCTAGAAGTAAATACAGCAAAACTTTTTTAAAAAATTTCAGAACAATCAAAAATTCTAATATTACTTTCTATAAAGTTAAAATCTGCAGTCATTAAAAATAAACATCAGATACAACTACTGAAAGAACAATTAGAAAATGAATTATAAAAACTTCCTAAAAAAATTTTTAGAAATTTAAATAAGTTACAAGCTACATTCCAAAAAAGTGTTGATGAATTAAGTTCTAAATTACTCAACAAATGAAAAAGATGAATAGAATAATAAATGAAGTAAACTCACTTAATGAAAAAGTTGATAAAATGAAAACTCTTAAAATCAATTTAGAAAATGAATTAAAAAAATTATAAAGGAAATAAAGAACAGTTAGATGCTGTTAAAGATCAGTTAGATGTTCTTAAAATTAAGTTGAATCCTCTTAAAACGGATTTAAAGATGAATCAGCAGAAAATGCAAGTTAATAGAAAAGAAATTAAAATACATCACACGCTGCTTGACGCAATAGATAAAGTGCAAAAGCAAATTAATAAAGTAATCACGCGGTTGTTGTCCATTCACACACGTAAATTTTAATCATAAACGTAAATATTTTTCCCAAAAGTCAAATTTATTCCTAAAAAATGCCTCTAATTTATAAACACAGTCCTAAAAAATTTGCTTCTATAAAAAAAGAATTGCCCATGAACCACGTATGAATCCTGTTTATCATCAAAAGAGTGTAGAAACAGTACAAAAAGAAGGAGATGGAATATTTTCTGGCATCAGTGATAACATAGGAAGTATCGTTAATGTTATTGGAAATAATAAAGATTTGATTACATCTGCTGCAAAAGGAGCAGCTACTATAGGTAGTACAGCTAGTGCAATATCAAATGCTGTTAAGTCACAAAACGAATTAAAACAACTAGAAACTATTCGTAAACTTAAGAATGATTCTGAAGAGCTAAAAAAATTAAAAAAACTTTCAGAGGAAACAAAAAACAAAATTGCTAACATAGCCGCTGACTGTAAACAGGAGAAGAAATCAATTGAAGAAATAAGAGGTAATGGAACGCAGTTAGGCACTGGTCTAGCAAACCTCTAAAATATGTTCTAAAAAAGAATCCTAAGAAAAATAAATATTTTGCAAATACTAAGAAAATATTTTGTCTGTGTATGAGAATTTTTTTCTGTGTGTGAGAAAAAACAAAAAAGTCAAATTATCTTTTATAGAAATGTCTTCCTCGATTGAAAGCAAATTTTGATTAGACGATCCTCCGTTCGTCAGTTGCAATCAAAAAAAGATCGACTATATAAGAATTGCTATGAATTCCGGATCTTCCAGTAGAGTAAATACTGGAGGAGATTTAATCTTTGAAGTTGACAATCAACGAAGTTATTTATATTTACCTAATTCCTTTTTACACTGTGACTACTCTTTACATAGTGATGCCAATTTTACAACACCATTACCAGATACCGATAATATTGCACTAGAGAATAATTTCTTTCCAAGATTATTTACACAAATGCGTTTAGATGTTGCAACTCAAAATATAGAAACAATAAGTGATTCTCCATGTGTAATTGATACAATGCTTAGATTTGTAACAATTGGTGAAAATAATAAAAAGTATGAAATCGAAGGTTGGTTTCCTGATACTAATGATGGTATAATTGTTGATGATTTAACTCACGCTGAAACAGATGCAGCAGGAATTGCGAAAGATGTAGAAAATATTGCAAATCATTTAAATAAAACAAACAATAGTGCATATAAAGAAAGACGTGAGTTTAACAAAAAATTAAACAGACAGTAAATTGGTCATTGTCTCCATTATTCGGATATTTAGATTATTATAAAACATCATGTCAATTAAAATTTAAATTAATAATTCATCGTACAGCAAATAATGAATTAATCTTTTTTGGTAAGACTAGAAAAAAAGCATATTTAAAAATTGATAGGCTTGAATGGTGGATTAAGCATATTACTCCTAGTTTAGAGGTTGAATCAACTATTGCAAAAAGATGAAATACTAACAAACCAATTCCAGTAAATTTTCTGAAGCGTACTACTAGTTCTGTAACTTTTTCTGAACAATAGATTTAACTGGCATTTCACGAGGACATCAAATACTCTACGATATCCATTACTAACTTTTCAAAAAAAATGATTCTCCAAGTTTTGATAAGAACAACAATCTTTTCCATATTAACACAATTCGAAGTTTACAAGTTGCTTTAAATCAAACCCGATATACTATTGATCCATTAAGATTCGATGATACCAATAATCAATTTATGGAGGGATATGATGCTTATAGATATCTTTGCATAGAATTTGGAGTTAAACCACCATTAACTCCTGGAGATTAGAGACATTTATATCCTGTTTTCTGTTTCGATTTAAGTTCCGAATCTGAAGATATTATCAAGACTGGTTGTGATGTAACAATTAATATTGAAAAGAAAGATTCCACAACTTCATTGATGGCTTATAGTTTATTGTTAGATGTAAAATATTCTATTGAAATTCTTAATGGAAAGATGGCTAGGATAGGCTAAAGCCTCTGAACAAGGTTCTAGCGGTTAATAACCTGAGGACCTTTGGTCCGATCGGCTGAAGCTTCTGAACAAAGTGCTATAGGTTAAAACCTACGACTTCGTCGATAAGTTAATTAAAATTTTTGGTAACTTAAAATTTTGTTCTTAACTTAAATTTTTTTCATAAGTAGAATAGATTAAAAAAATTCTTAACTTAAAATTTTTTATTAAAAATGTCGCAAGCGAAAAGTAACAATAATAATAATGAAACTGTTGAATTAAAATTACGTAACATTGCTGACAAAAATACACCTAAAACTATTACGATTAACAAAAAGAAATATTACATAAGTAAACCAATGATGGAGAATATTAAATTACAAGAAGAAAAGAATGGTGGAATTCTACCATTAATTCCTCTTATGATAGGTGGCATAGCAGCTGCAGGAAGTGTTGCAGGTGGGACAGCTGGTATTGTCCAAGCAGTAAATAAAAATAAATCAGAGAAGGCAGCATTAGAAGAACAAAAACGTCATAATAGAGTTGGAGAAAGTTGCTAGGGGTGAAGGAATAGTGGATAATTTTATTAGTAAATTAAATTTAGTTGATGAAGGAAAACGAGTTCTCAAAAAAATGTTGATGATTTAATGGAAATAAAAGAAACTAAAGATGGTTTTGGAATATATCTAAGTCCTAGTATGATTCGTTGACAAACATTTGTGATAAATATAATGTTGTAAAGTTATGAATATATTGTTATAGCATTATAAAAATATTGTTATAAAGTTATAAATATTTTTTTATCTTTAAAATGTATTCTACAAATTCAAGAAATTCTACAAGTTCTACCAATTCCGAAGATTTAATTAAATTAAAAATTTCTAATTTAGATTTATTGAATTATCTGTTAAACGTACATAAAACCTCAAATTGTCAGAGTTACGAAGGTAACGACATACAAAAAACATTGGAAAACTTTCCTGGATTTATTTGGAGTAAATATTCAAAAGAAAAACATCTTCCTGGTCATTCATATACCGGTCCAGGAACTCGATTAGATATAAGACTAGATGAAAACAATAATCCAAGACCATGTGAAGAACCAATAAACAGAGTTGATGCAGCAGCTTATAGGCACGATTTAACCTATCGAAACCATGACCAAAAATCTCGTCATGAAGCTGATAGGAAAATGATAAAAGGATTAGATAGTATTCAAAATCCTACATTTATAAAAAGAATTGAAAGAATGTTTGTTAAAAGAGCTTTACAAGCTAAAATATTGTTCGGTCAGGGTTTAGACAAAACTCATAACTCTGAAACCAACGCAACCGATTTTCACAAGCAATATAGAAAGCCTAACTATCTAATGAAGGTAAAAGTATTTAATAAAGATGATATTTGGAGTGCTGATCTTATTCATATGCCGAATGAGTCTGATTTTAAATACGCAATAACCGTTATAGATTTGTATACCAGATATGCTTGGGTGAAGCCATTAAAGAATAAAAGTGGTTTAACAGTTAAATATGCGTTTCAAGAAATCTTTAAGGAAAGTAATAGAAAGCCAAAGAAATTATTTGTTGATAAAGGATCTGAGTTTTATAATAGAAATGTTAAGCCATTATTTGAAACTCTTTATTCCACAGAAAATGCTGGAAAAGCCGTAGTAATAGAAAAGTTTAATAGAACGTTAAAAAGGAAAATTTTTAAGAAATTTACAGAACAAGGTAATCAGAAATGTTTAAAAATATTACCAGGAATTATAGAAGAGTATAGCAATAAGATTCATTCAAGTATTGAAGAAACTCCAAAGAATGCTTCAAACGATCCAGATTTGATAAGATAGAAGATATTTGAAAATAATTAAGAGAATGAAAGTATTGTTAATTTACAAAAGCGTAAATTGAAGTTTAAGTTTGGTGATAGGGTACGAATATTTAAATATAAGAATGAATTTGAAAAGGTTTTTGTTGGTTATTGGACTAAAGACATATTTGAAGTTTATAAAATAAATCAAACTTATCCGATTACTTATGAAATTAAAGATTTAGATAATGAGGAAATCAAAGGTAGATTTTATGAAAATGAATTACAAAAGACTGAACTTTAATTACAGGTATCCTTTAGTTAGTCATTATTCAATTCTAACATAATATCTAAAAATGTTACTCCTTTTTGCAATTTGTATAAAACGTAAATACATAATTGTCCGCAATGAGTAGTTTCTGGTTTCTGAATTTAAAAAGTATTGTATGTTCCATTACGAAGTATTTCTTTTACTTCATTGGTAGGGGGAAGTCCGTATGAATCGAAATAATAATTAGAATCGTTTTTATTTCTTTGTCCTGCTGACCAATTTACTCCTTTTTGATCTGATGTGTGAAGATTTGTTACGAAATTTACAGTTGGCTTATCTTTTCGCAAACGTGATTCATCCCTCATCCATACGTGAAAATTTTTTATTCCCAATTGATTAGCAATTTTCTTTAGATCAAAATTCGCAGTTGTTTGCTTCCCATATAATTTTAAGAACTCGGTCAAACCAAAGACTCTGGGGGATAGTCCACTTATGTGACATTGTGTACCTGTCGGGTTTTCACCATTCATTTTAAATGAAATACAAATTTTACATGTCAACGCCATTGTCACTTTTCAGTCTTCACGCAAACAGGTAGCAACAAATGATACTACTTATTACTTATGAAGTAGAATCCCACGTTTACATGAAATAAAAATTTTAGCTGTCAACGCCGTTATCACTTTAGTCTTCACGCAAGTAAGTAGCAGTAAATTATACTACTTATTACTTGTGAAGTAGAATTTCACGTTTGCAAGTTTTCTAATTCCTGTGTGAATCAAGTATCTCGTTCAGTTTGTTGCACAGTTTGTTGTTCATTGGGCGAATCAAATTTGGATTCTGCTAATCTTCGCTTTTCTTCTTCTTTTTCATGTTCAATAAAATCTTCGAGAAAAGAAAAATTTTTCATCACGAAGTGAATTGATAGAAAAGAATTGGCTAAATTTGGATAGTTCTTTGAAAGTTTGAACAATTTGATCAATAACGTCACATATGAGCGCGAAAATTTTATTTTGTGGGTCTCATTCAAGTCTTTCACAAATTACACATAGTTCATATTGGTCAATGACTTCAGCCGTTGAGGAAGATCACCTGTGAAATATAACAACGTCGAAGATTTCGATGTGAAATTTCTTCGAGACCAATAAGTTTATTCAACGAAGAGATTCACGATGTTACACTTAAAATATCTTTTTCGTCGAAAATTGCAGATAAATCGCTGTTGTCAACATCCTTCAATGAGTCTCCGATCATTTGAAACAGTTCTCTCTTTTTATCTTCTTCGTTCCAACTTGTCTCCTGTTGTTTTCTTAAGGATTCAAGAATAAATTTTCTTGATATTGTTTTAAGGAAATCAAGATGATCTGGCGAAATAAGAGGCACAACTTGATCCACGAAGCAACAAAATTCTCTCTCTATTTTACTGACGGAAGACATTGCAAATGAAGTCTTACTGCTTACATACGGCAATATATATATTTCACGTCTTCCAAGCGCTTAAGTGCGGTTAGCTGCTCTTTGTTCTGAAATGCATTGTTTCATGAATGTGGCAAGCAGCTGTTCCCTACAATTGAGCGTCTTCCAAATGCTCATCTCCGGGTCACAGCTCTTTGTTCTGAAATGCTGTGTTTCATGAATACGAGAAGCACCTGTTTCCCACAATTGAGTAATCATCTGAGTGCAAGGCTGTAGCAATAACAGGAATTGAAAGAGCGCCAGAAGAAATAACAATTGTTAAAGCACCTAAACTTACTGTTAAAAATATTCCAATGGCTTGTGTTACATTCCTAACTTTAGTCCATCTTTTTCTTTATTTATCATAATGCTCTAATCTTAAGTGTCTGAATAAACCCTGTGTCATCATTAATTCAAGTTTGCGGAGCCAGGGTAACCAAAGGTCTTCGGTTAAGTAAAAACGTGGTTATCTCATGCGTACGATGCATTTCGCTTGCCACCGGTAAGCATGGTCGTGACATGAACGTGACCATGCTTACCGGTGGCAAGCGAAATGCATCGTACGCATGAGATAACCACGTTTTTACTTAACCGAAGACCTTTGGTTACACTGGCTCCGCAAACTTGAATTAATCTTAATAATATTGAGATTCCTTATCTTTCATATACCTAACTCTATCTTTGTGTTTTTCAATGTTCATCTTTTCAATGTCCATTAAAGCAGAACTACGTTCATTTATTAACGAAGGATATATTCTCGAAGTTCCTTCCATTTTTGAGGTTTCTTCCACTTTTGAGGTTTCCATTTTTTAATTAATATTTTGAATACAATCTTCTGATATTTTTAGACCATGTGAAATTTTAAGACTACCTAAATTTTAGACTACTTAAATTTTCGACTACGTGAAATTCTTAGACTACGTGAAATTTTCAGACTGCCTAAATTTTCGACTACGTGAAATTCTTGGACTGCGCGAAATTTTTAGACTGCCTAAATTTTCGACTACGTGAAATTCTTGGACTACCTAAATTTTTGACTACGTGATAATTTTGAAACCTCTTTTCAGTATATGAAAAAATCCCAACGAGCTTAAAATTGTTTTTTTTTTTGATTTTATCCTTAATATTATTTTTATTTATGAAACTCTTTTTCAGTGTATGAAATATTTCCTACACTCATTCTCAGTATATGAAAAAATCCCAACGAGCTTAAAACTTTTTTTTGATAGGTAAGTTCAAGTGATTTCCCGTATCCGGACAACAAGTTAGTAAAAGCAACGAGGATTCTTCGACGGATACCAGACTGTATTAGCAGCACATATGTGCTGCTAATACAGTCTGGTATCCGTCGAAGAATCCTCGTTGCTTTTACTAACTTTTTTTTTGATTTTATCCTTAATATCATTTTTATTTATAAAACTCTTTTTCAGTGTATGAAATATTTCCTATACTCATTCTCAGTATATGAAAAAATCCCAACGAGCTTAAAACTGTTTTTTTGATTTTATCCTTAATATTATTTTTATTTATGAAACTCTTTTTCAGTGTATGAAATATTTCCTACACTCATTCTCAGTATATGAAAAAATCCCAACGAGATTAAAACTTTTTTTTTGATTTTATCCTTAATATTATTTTTATCTATAAAACTCTTTTTCAGTGTATGAAATATTTCCTATACTCATTCTCAGTATATGAAAAAATCCCAACGAGCTTAAAACTGTTTTTTTGATTTTATCCTTAATATTATTTTTATTTATAAAACTCTTTTTCAGTGTATGAAATATTCCGATTTTGTATTCTGGAAGTATCTTATTTTTTTTAGTTGTTCTGAATCGGTCATATATACATTTTTTTGCATTTTTGGGTATCATATTTTTTTTAGTTGTCCTGGACCGGTCTTATATACATTACTCATCTCGAATGATTAATTTGGCAAATAATGATCTTTCAGCACCAATATCAGAATCTTAGACTCATAACTCAAATCAGAATTCGCAAGTTTTCCAAAGCTTCGAATAACTCCATCGTATGTTAGTTTCAGACCAAGTTGCCTAATTAGTTTGCTATCTCGATTGATCGTCAATAACTCCAATTGTTCTGCATAAGTTGATGACTGAATTAACTTGATCCACTTCATTAGCACTTTTTCTGTATCTGAGGGAGAGATTGTCATAGCTGGCCGTTTACCTTGCATAAATTCGATAGGTTTCTCAATGAGCACGCAAACCCTCAACACTTTCGACAATTTTGAGTATCTTTCAATATTCATTCCGTCACCGTAGGGTGAGATTGAAATCGATCTATGAGACTCCGTAGAATGAAAAAGGATCAATTTTTCTTTGACAAGTTCTTCTTCGTAATTGATTGTGGCATACGGGAGGTAATTGGTCATAGTAGTTTTATAGTGAAAAAGTCTCTCCCACTGTTTTTATCCACTTGTAATTTTAATAAAATTAGAAGATAAAACTATTTACAAAGGCAGACGTTTCGTAACTCTGTCACAGGCTCAGTGCCAGTAAAATCAGAATGTGACGAAAATTTTACTAAAATTATAAGTGGATAAAAACAGTGGGAGAGACTTTTTCACTATAAAGTTCTTCTTCGTACTCATGTTCCATCGAGGGAGTAAATGGCTGCAAATTCCACTTAGGCCTATTTTCAGAATTCCGCGAAAGCCAAGTAGGACCATGCCACCAGTGATCAGAACTTGTGAACAAATTCTTCGAGTCAGTTTGTCAGCAGGATTTTCCAGAGTATCTATATATCGAAAATCGAACTCGCTTGCTTTTCTCTTGATTTCTTCGACTCGATTGCGTACAAAAACGTTCAGTGTTTTCTTGCATGTTATCCACTGAAGTGCTATCGAAATCGGCTGTTTAATTTCATTTCTTATAAAGGTCGTGAATCGAACTCCAATCAGTATAGCCAGGAGTTCCAGTCTCGGTACTGACAAACCCTTTTTCTTGTTCTTGGAATTGAAACACGGTTTTGGACTAAACTTCGCCTTGGATGTGATCAGATGTGTTCTATGTTGAGTGCCATCGAAGTATCGGACATATACAACAGCACCATAAGAATTTTCTGACGCATCTGTAAAACAGCATTAACTGCATCTCTTGATTGCCGCCTACACCTATGTGTCTGTTGATTTTGTGTTCGAAAATGATTTCAAGGTCGGCACATAAAGAAATCCACAGCTTGAATAATTGTTCGTCATCTACTATTTGTTCTTCATTATATCCCTTGATACATAATGACTGAAACAGAATTTTGAATTGTATCAAAACAGGATTATAGTAACCGTTAGGGTCAAACGCTTGAGAAAATGTCTTCAGGACGTTACTCCTGGTAAATTGTACTGTGCCCTTATTTCGGTTTTTGTTTCGCAAAGATATCGTATCATCAGAAGTATTCCATTGGAGTCCTAGTATATTGACAGTGTCACCACTGGCCTTATCTTCTTCCTTCATCTTATCTATTAGAAGGCTCGAGTTCGAAGACCATTCTCTCAGGTTCATATTTGCTGCCTGAAATATCTCTTTGCATCTCGGTAAAACCTTTTAGCTTCTTGTTCATTATCAAATCCAGCAGAGACATTGTCAACGTATAGATTCTCACTAATTTGTTTCGAAGATTCCGACTGTGTCTGAGAAAGATGGTGATGGATGGTTTGTGCCAAAAGAAAGGGAGAAGATATGATCCCGAATGGAACTCTGGAAAATCGATAAACTTGAAGATTTTCATAGTTCATAGAAGCATTGATATCTTTTAACCAGAAGAACCTAGTGCAATCTCTGTCGATCTCTTGAATACCGACTTGCAAGAATGCTGCTTGAATATCAGATACCGTCAGAATTTTGTGGAAGCGAATTCGCGTTAAAATTCTAGGGATTTTTTACAATATTACTGGTCCTCGCAGAAGGCAGTCATTCAATGACAAATTGCTTTTAGTTTTCGCGGACGCATCGAATACTAGTCGCACTTTTGTAGATTATATTATTATCAGATAAAAAATGTAATTTACAGTTAGATATTCCAATAAGAGAATGGTATCCAATACCAAAAAGTGTAATTTATGATGCTGAAGAAACAATTTATGATGATGATGAAGAATCAATTGATGATGATGATGAAGAATCAATAGTTAGTGAAAATAAATTTAAATTATCTTTTGATAAAACGTTATATGATAAAACTTAATATGATAAAACTTAATATTATAGAACATTATATGATAAAGAAAATAAAATAACTAAAGAACGTGAAATATATAATGATATATATTAACCCTCTAGACCTTGATATTAGAATGTTTATATCTAAAATTAAAACACAATTTTTTTCTTTAAAACATAAAAAAAATGGAAAATACCAAGTTTTATTGTAACTTATGTAAAAAAAAGTTGCAAACAAAAAGAAGTTATCAATCTCATTTAAATAGTAAATTGCATTTACAAAATGTAGAACGAGTTGATGAAGGAAATATATTAAAATTAAGTAGTTATAAAAACTATCTAGAAACATTACCTACTTATATAAAAGTTAAAAAAATATTTGATGATTATTCACATTCGGAATATAAAAAAGTTTTTAATAGTGAAGATGAACATGTACCAGATGGAAGATATTTATTTAGCGATACTGATGAATTTAACGAACTAGATGAATTTGATGAAACTAAAAAAACCGATGAAGCGGTAACAGATATAAAATATTTATTTAATGAATCGGTTGAACATAATGAAACCGATGAAACTATTTATGATGTATTAAAAAACTTTTTCAAAATATTTAAGAAATCCTTCAAATGTTATATGAATGTAGAAGTACTTTATACAAAAAATGGACCTGATGGAATTCCTGAAGAAATAATACATGGACATTTTACAAATTCACAAGAAATTCATAATGTAAATGATATACAACCCATATTTGAACAAATGATACTTAAATTAGAAAATTGTATAATTGAAGCCCAGTTACGTGAATCTGGCTGGAGATTTGTTAAAATACTATCTAAGAAAATAGTAATTGATAAATATAAAAATAATACTGGTTGTACTTATGTTCCTTTACCTTTCAGTTCACCACAAATAATCAACATAAAAAATGAAGATGATTATTGTTTTCTGTGGAGTATTATAGCACATTTACATCCTGCAGAATATCATAAAGAAAGACTAAGTCATTATAATAAAGAAGAATACATAAAGGAATTTGATCTCTCTGATGGCTTACATGAATTTCCATATGATTATAATAGGTTAAAAAAGTTTCATAAAAAGAATAAAAATTTAATAGAAGTAAATGTTTTTGAATTAAATGTTAATTATGTTTCTATTGGTAAAATTACTCCACTTTACTCAGATTCAAAAAAATTTTATTTGAATAATAAAAATTTATGTCAATCAGAAATATTATATAATGATAGAGGAAATTACATGCATCATAATATTTTTTACCAAGGAAATATAATATGTACTGAAAAATTTCAAATTGTTAAAACATTATCACCAATAATGATTAATCATAATAATTATAAAGGACGTAATTATAATTATGATTATGATTCCGATTATCTATCTTTATCTTTAGAATATCAACAAAAATTACAAAATTTAAATGAAATTTTACAAAAATGTAAAACAGATTATCAACAACAAACAAAAATATTAGTACAAGAATATGGCCATAAATATCAAAATAAGATAGAAAAAATTCAAGAATTAAATGAAGACAATAAAGAATTAAATAATGAAGAAAATAAAGAATTAAATGAATGTTTAAAAAAATGTCAACAACAATATAAAGAACAATATAATAATGAATATGAACAACAGCTACAAATATTAAATCAAAATTTTCATCGAAATACATTTAATCTTACAAAAGAAATTGATGAAACACATGAAATATATCAAGATAAATTTGAAAAACTAGAACAGACAAAACAACCAGCACAAGCGAATATATTATATTATCAGGGTCATTTTATATTGTGTAAAGATGTTTCTATATTTACAAAAACTTCAGATAATACAAATTTTCCTTGTCTTCAATGTATGACAAGTTTTAGAACTAAAGAAGAAATGAATAGACATTTGGAGAATTGTCAACAAAATGAAGCAGTTGAAAATACTTTTCCTAAAGATGATTATTTAGAATACAATAAATGGTATTTCAAAAATAAAGTACCCTTTACTATTTATTGTGATTTTGAAGCATATAATGTTAATATGACACAAAATCGAACGGAAAGTTCCAGGGCTTCGCCCCATTCTGAAAATGATAATTCTGAAAATGATAATTATGAAAAAAGTGCACCTGAACAAAGTAAAGAAAAATATTTATTTGAACAAAAACCATTATGTTGGGGAATGTACATTCATTCAAATTATCCTGAATTATTTAAATCAGAATATTATCATTACTATGGTGAAGATAGTTCAGAAATGTTTACAAAGAAAGTAGAAGAATTACAAAATTATTTTTCACAATTGCTTGAAACAAATATACCAATGATGCCATTAACAGAAAAAGAAAAATTAAATTTTGTTAATGAAACAAAATGTTATTACTGTGGAAAAGAATTTACAAATAATTATAAAACTGGCAGAAGTAGATATCTTGATAAAGTAAAAGGTCATGATCATCTAAATGGATTATATAGAGGTGCAGCACATAATTCTTGTAATCTTAATGCTAATAAATTTAAATATAACTTTGTTCCTCTATATTTCTACAATGGTTCTAAATATGATTTCCATTTGATAATGAAAGATTTATTTTCATCTGAAAAATTACAACAACAACAAATAAATGTACTATGTAACACAGAAGAAGAATATTTTTCAATGCAATTAGGTTGTATTAGAATTTTAGATGCATTTAGATTTTTTACTCCTTATTCATTAGATGTTATGGGAAAAACTTTGAAATCTGAACAATGTAAAATATTCAATAAATATAATTTAAAACCTTTAAAAGGCATATTTCCGTATGAGTACATAACTGGAGATAAAACCTGTGGTTCACAGTCGGAGACTGATTTTAATTCTGTGAATAAAATTATGGAAGAAAAACAACTTCCTCCAATAAATAAATTTAAATCAACATTAAAACAATCACAATTATCTGAAGAAGACTATGCAGAAGCTGAAAAAAATTGGAGAGAGTTAAATTGTAAAACAATGTATGATTATACAATGAAATATCTTAAGATAGATGTGTTAATACTAGCTGATCTTTTTGAAAACTTTCGTGACATGTGTTTAGAATATTATGGAATAGATCCATGTTATTGTTATTCTACACCAGGTTTAACATGCTTAGCAGGATTAAAACATACTGGCATTAAACTTAAACATTATAAAGAAAATACATACGATAAATTATTATTTTTTGAATCTGGAATTAGAGGTGGAGTTTCATCAGTTTTATGTAATAGATATGTTAAATGTTATAATAAGAAAGTAAATCCACAAGAATATGGAATAATGAAACCTTTATCTCCAGAAGAAAAAGAAAAAATATTAGAAATTTTTCGAACGAAACGAGAAGGAGTAGAACGTGAAAATGCAATTGATGAATTCATGAGAGAAAACTATTTGTTATATTATGATTTTAATAGCTTATATTCTTCTTGCATGATACAAGAATTACCAACAGGCGAAATGTCATGGTGTAATATTCTAGATTATCAAAAAACATATGATGGAAATTATAATCATGGTTATATATATGATGTTGATTTAGTATATCCTGATGAAATAAAGGATAAAACAAAATATTTTCCTTTCTGTCCCGAAAACAAAATTCCCAATATAGAAGATTTTTCAGATTATCAAAAATCTATAATTCCTAAGAAATACAGACCAACAAAAAAACTTATGTTAACACAAAGCAATAAAGGAAAGTATGTTGTTGAAGGAAGAATGCTAGATTGGTATTTAGATCATGGAATGATTCTCACAAAAATTCACCGGAAACTAGTGTATAGAAAATCTAGGTGGTTAAAAGATTATATAGAGTTCAATATTGAAAAACGTAAAATAGCTAAAAGAAATAAAGATGATTTTGGAAACGTGTTCTTCAAATTAATGAATAATGCATTTTATGGTAAGACTTTAGAAAATGTGCGTAATGGACAAAATATTGAAATAGTTTATGATAGAGATAGGTTTCAAAATTTAACAAGGAAACCTACATATAAAAGAACTACTAGATTTAGTGATGAACTATGTGCTGTACATTTACGTCGAATCAGCGTAAAACATGATAAGTTTAATTTTATAGGATTCACTATATTAGAATTAGCTAAACTATTTATGTATAGATTTATATATGATTATTTAGCACCTGCTTATGGCAAAAACTATAAATTACACTTTACAGATACCGATTCTGTTTTCTTAGAATTAACAATACCGTATAATTCTACACTTGATGAAGAAATAGATAAAATAAAAGATATCATTCATCCTTCTGATTTATGTAAAGTAAAAGATGAATTAGAAGGAAATGAAGATTTCATAACAGAAGCTATATTTTTAAAATCTAAATGTTATTGTTATAACACAACTAATAATATTAAAACACATAAAACATTAAAAGGAATTTCAAAGGCATCAGTGGCTAATCAAATAACATTTCAAGATTATAAAAATGTATTATTTAATAATGAAATGAAAACAGCATGTAATTATAGACTTAATTCAAAAAAACATAAAATGTATTTAAAAGAAGAACATAAATTAGCATTAGATCCATTTGATGATAAAAGAAAAAATTTACCTGATGGAATAACTACTTCACCTTTTCAATTTTCTAATTTCTAAGATAGACAAATTTGATATATACATAAAATAAATAAAATATTATAACACTATATTTGTATATTTTTATCACTCGGCAAACAAATGTTCTATAACTCTATCATGAATGTTTTTATCAATATTAATTGTAATGAAGCCATAATCTTTTGACCAAGCATTGTTACACGATTGTTTAAATTCATCTTTATTTCTTACACATAAATCTCTTAACAAATCACTTAAGTTTCTTGCATTTATTTCAAATAGTATAAATATATTTGCATTCTTTCTAATAACACTTCCATCTGATGAATACATACTTTGTGTTAAATAAAAAACACTACAGTTATTATGTCTACCTCTTGTGAAATAATTTCTCTGAACTGACTGATTTCTGTCATTAACACAATCATCAAAAATTACACAATGTTTCATTGTTTTATCTAGTTTACTAGGATCTTGCATATTACCACTATCATCTATTAATTGTATCTTTATATGCTTATTTTTATTGGATTCTACTAACTGATTATTTTTTGCTGCTTCTTCACACCACGAACTTATTTCTTCTTCATCTTCAGATTTTTCATATTCTTTGAATAATGAAGCAATTGCTGTTTTTTTAAGATTATTTTCAAATCCATATTTTAAAAATTGATAGACGGGTTGTTCTGCTGTTGTTGTATAAATTATAAGATTGTTGTAATCCAAAAAAAATTGGTGTCGTTAAAATTTTAAACAATAGATACGTTTTTCCACAACCTGATCTTCCGCAAATAACTGACAAAACTTTATTAGATAAATTTGGATGATGATTAAATTTGAGTTTTTTTTTTATGAAATGGAGGTAGTTCACTCATTTTTTAATAAAAAAATTTATTTTTATTTTATTTTTATTTTTAAAGAGGAAGAAGAAAATTAAACTTCTCTAGCTTCGCGTGGGAGTTTATACCTCCCGAACGGGAGTTTATACCTCTCGAACGGGAGTTTATACCTCTCGAACGGGAGTTTATACCTCTCGAACGGGAGTTTATACCTCTCGAATGGGAGTTTATACCTCTCGAACCAAAAGACCTATCATAATCTCTTCACCTCCAAAATTTATTTCTTGTCCTTTCTCATCAGTGATTCTAATGTTAATACTGTTGATAGTTTTTCTTGTAATAGGGAAATATATTAATGTTTGGGGAAATACATTTGATCTATAACCAATGGGTACAGTAAAAGCTGGAAAACTGAATATTAAATTTGACAATTTACCATTTATATATCCTCCTTCAATAATGTCACAATGTACAACAATTAAATTTACTTCAGTTATTTTTGGAATCTTCTCACCTAAATGATAACCTTGACTATAGGTTTGTTTATTAAATCCTAATAGCTTTCACAATGATCTATCATGATTAAAATCAACTTGATGATTTTCGTCTAAAGTAAGAGAAAATTTATTAACTGCCGGTTCAACTGCAAAATGTAATTGTTTCTTATCTTTAAATGGTATACCTAAATGTCTCTTAATTTCATTTGATATTGATTCAACTTCGTAAGAACCAGGAAGAAAAGTTTGTATTTTCCATGTTTTGCCTTTATCAGTGGAATATCTAAATTGATCATTCACATCTTTGATAACGTTTTGAATGGTGTTAAATGTAGAGAAACTAGTCAATGCAATTTGATAATTTTTATTTTGTTCCAAATGTAGAATGGGTTCTAAATTACAAGTGTGTGATGAAGTAGTTGTTATAATTTTTAACGTCGTACTAAATTTTGATGAACCCAAAATCTCTGTTAGATTTTCTAAATGATTATTAATTTTGTCTAAATCTGCTGAACACATTTTTTAGTTAAAATTTTGAATAAATATTATAGATAAAAATCGTAGATAAAAATCATAGATAAAAATCATAGATAAAATTCATAAATAAAAATTAGAAACAACATATTTCAGCTACGGGCGAAGCCCTAGAAGACATCTCCGATGTCCCGTTATACTTTTATAATCCTCTCTATTTAGAATCTTCTTTTCTAACAGTCTTTTCAATATAGCATGATTTTCATTGAAACTAGAATTATGTCCTTCTTTTATTGCCGATATTAAAATATTTAATCTATTTAGTAATTCTTGTGGATCATCTGGTAAGAATACAGTTTTTTCTGTTTTCTGTTTTTCAGATAAACCTTTTCCTACTTTAACTCCCGATGATAATAAATTTTCTAATTGTTTATAACGTCTAAGAGATTTTACTGCACCAACTCTATCTAACATAGCTTTATATTTTATGAGATCTTCTACAGCATAATTATTTAAATCTGCTCCTCTTAAAAGATCAACAAAATTTCTATCTAAATTAAAAGGAGATTTATCTGGTGAAAAAATTAAACCTCGAAAAGGTTGTGGAAATATTTCTTTTTGTCCGAGATAAAATCTAGGTATTGTTTTTCCATCTATAAATGAGATGGAATGTTCAAATTGCATAGATTTTGGTAATTTCTTATTAATGTTTGATTCTAGTAATCCATAGTCATCTAATATAGTTTTGTGCTCTGGATCTGTTATATCAATTTGTTTATCATTATTTGTAATTTCTTTTTCAAGAGTTTTAAATGGTTTCATAGTTTTTTCAAAATCAGTTTTTATTTGCTCGGTTTGCTGCATTTTTTCAAACATATCAGATTGAATACCAGCTTTTATCATTCTATGTTGAAGATGATTTTCTTTCATAATATTTCTTTGTTTTATTAACTCTTCTAATTGTTTTATTCTTTTAAAATTATCAGCTCTAATTTTATCCATTTTTAAAATATAATATTTGAATTTTGTGGTAACATTGGAATACAGCAAAAACATTTTACTGAACAAATTATTTTTTTATTGCTTTGTTGTCTGACATCTTTTCGTTTTAAGTTTTGTTTAAAAAAGTTTTGTTTAATAAAGTTTTGCTTAAATTTTCGCTTAAAGTTTTTAGCTCTTCTAAAAAAACTTTATCATTTTCTTCATTAGAAATTTCACCATCACTAGAAATTTTGCCATCCTGTTTATTCTTATCATCAACTTTTTCTGACTGTAATTGAAATGATATTTGATTTACTTCATTAGCTATTTGATCAAATTTTTCAATCTCATCTAACGTAATAACATTATCATCACATACTCTTTGAAAGTAGTAATGTAGTTTATCATAGACTTCTTTAATATGTAAATGCTTAAATTTTAATGATTTTCGTTTCTTAGTTATTAAAGATTGATCTAACATTGTAACAAGTGAAGTTGCAAAAACACCCGTACCTGTTAAAGCTGTAGCAACTACTGGAATTACTAAAACACCAGAAGATATAACAATAGTGAGAGCGCCTAAACTTATTGTTAAGAATATGCCAATTCCTTGTGTTACATTCTTAACTTTAGTCCATCTCTTTCTTAATTTTTTATAATGCTCTAATCTTAATAATAATTGAGATTCCTTATCTTTCATATAACGTACTCTATCTTTGTGTTTTTCTTTATTCATTTTTTCAATGTCCATTAAAGTAGAACTACGTTCATATGATAACGAAGGATATATTCTTGCGGTTTCTTCCATTTTTGTTTCTTCCATTTTTAAAGAAATATTTTTAGTCACATGATATATTTTAAAAACCTGAAAGATGGATAAAATTCATGAATTTGAAATTCTCAACTTTTATGATTTTCGGTGTCCTGGAACGGTCATGATTTAAGCAATGAAAAATGTCATAATCACAAATTTGAGATTCTTAACTTTTATGATTTTCGGTGTCCTGGAACGGTCATGATTTTAAGGGTGAAAATTGTAATTCTCAAATTTGAGATTTTGAAAAATTTGAAAATTGGGTATTTTTAAAAACGCCCAAATTTATGAATTTAGGTCTTCATAACCTGAAAAAGGGTTCAAATTCATGAATTTATGTCGTTTTTAAAAATGCCATTTTTTGAAAAAATGGTACTTTTTGAATGGACTAAATTCATGTATTTAGGTCTTAAAAACCTGAAAAAGGGTTCAAATTCATGAATTTATGTCGTTTTTAAAGATACTATTTTTTTGAATTTTATGGTGTCGTGGAACGGTCTTTTGCCCATTACTATGCTCTGCGCTCGTATAGATATCCTATTTCCTGTTTATCGTTGATAACTTGCTGCCCATTTAAGCTTTTTCCGCACAAGCAGCAATTGATATTTAGCAATGAGCAGCACATAATTTTTTGCCCCTACATTTCAAATACACGTCATTTTCTTCCTTATAGGTCGTGAGGCTGTGAGTGTTGTGTTCACACTCACTTTTTCCTCAGACTTGTGACTTGTGACTATTTTTCATGTTCAGTTCAAATTGACGAGGCGAACAAGGGTGCTAAGTACCTTGGAATTGTGGCTCGGTACCTACCAAAGAATTCCTTTTCTGCAAAAGTAGTCTGCATTGATCTACCAGTGTTGTCCTCGACAACTTCAGAGCAAATGGCTGCAAGTGTCATAAAGGCGTTAGATGAATGCCGTTTTGAGAAGAGGAACTGTCTGGCAATCATGAGTGACAGCTGCAATGCAATGAGGGGAGCCAAGAGTGGAACTGTTGCACGTTTGAAGAACGAGGACTTTACAAGCATCATTGATCTTGGAGGTTGCTCCTTACATCTTAATTAATCATTAAAGCGATTTGTGAAACACCTTTGCTTTGTGAGTAATATCCGCTATTGTTCAGATAATTATGAAAGTTTGTGCACACAATTTAGCTTGACTACTCTTGAAACACGGCGTACAATTGGGGACTTGCTATTATTTCAAAAAATTGTTCGTGGTCAAGCAAATTGTTCGCATCTCATTTCGGCGGTATTTTACAGCATTCCAGTGAGGCGCACAAGACACACTGTGTTATTTGCTCCCAAGAAAAAAACTGTCTCTTGCTGCGCAAGAAAGATTTCATACCAAGATGTTGTAATTTCGCAAATTCTTTGTGTAATGACGATCTCTTTGTGAATAGCAGCGCTTCCTTTAAGCGCATTTTGCTTTGTCGAATGTCTTGAATTTTAGCACTTGTGTTTTATACCTTTCTTTCCTTATGTATTTTCAATTTTTTTTGTCGGCGGCTGTAATTGGCTTATTGCTGTAGCTGTTGTGATCAATAAAATAAATAAATAAAAAAAAACATCACGTTGCAAACGTCGAGAGGCATGCATGCAGTGCTGCTGATTTGGGGAACAAAGTGGAAGCGCTGGTGAAAGATGTCTATTGTTATTTCAAGTTCTCACAAGTTGAACGAAGCCACTTCGACCACCTTATCGACATTTTCACGGAAATAAAGAAAGTTGTCTTCATACGCCCAGTTGATACTCGGTGGTTGCAAATTGTTTCCGTCGTGGAGCGTGTGCTACATTTATATGAACCGCTAGTTGAGTTCTTCTCAAAGCAGACCAGAAGAGGCACAAGTTCTAGCCTCACATCTATTTAGGAAACACTGAAAGATCCAAAGGTGAAGTTTTTTCTTCTCTTTCTCACAGAAGTTTTGAAGCCATTGGAAGAATTCGAATTACTGTTCCAAAGCGAAGGTACCCAAATTCACATTCTTCACAGTCGTATGGTTGCAATGATGAAGCGCTGGCTCCTCCGCTTCATCATACCAAGCAAGCTCAGAGACAAAATTTGGAAGCTTGATTTGGCAGACGCTTCTGTATGGCTTCCACCTTATGAAATGTCAGTCGGAGAGCCTGCAAAGCGTTTGTTTGCGGATCTTTCAGTAAGTGATCAGCAGGCGTGTCTCTCATCAATGAAATCCTTTTTCAAAGCAGGAACACAGAAGCTCAAGGACTATCTGCCGTTTGGCAATAGCTTCTTGGTTGCTTGTCAGATGCTTGATCCGAAGCACCAAAAGCATCCCAACTTCGTGAAATGGGTCGGAAATTTGGCGCGTTGTCTACTAAATGTGTTTGCTGACACAGAGATCGGCAGCTTGGAAGTCGAGGCTCGCCTGCACCAGACTGAGCTTCTATTGATGACGGCGACGTACTTGACTTGTGGAAGAAAGTTTCAGACGACAACAACAGGTCTCTCCTGACTCGACTCGTCCGTGCGCTCCTTGTCCTGCCTCACGGTAATGCCGAGGTCGAGTGTGTGTTTAGTTCACTGAACGACACGGTGACAAAGAAGCGCTCACTACTCAAGCCAGCCACTGTCAAGGCATTGATTGTGTCGCGTTCCTGCATGGAATCAAGGAAGTGGACTCCAGCCTCACTTCCTGTGACTGCATCCTTGATTAGCATGTGCAATAGTGCCCACACTTCCTATCGCCAAAGATTAAAAGATGAAGCAGCAGAAGAAGAAAGGAAGCGTGCGAAGGAATTGGAGGCATCCCTTATTGCCGAAGTCCAGATAGAAAAGAAGTGAAGCAAGCGGATTTCGAGTCTCGAGGAGGAGCTGTTGCAGAAGGAGAAAGAAATCAAAGGGAAGTTGAAAGAGAAGGAGGCAGCTCACCAGTTGTTGCTCAGCGCACAGAGAGCAGCTGCCAGCCGTGACGAAGAGATTGAAGCTTTGCGGAAGGTACAGGGGCAGTTACAAAAGAAAAAGGAAAAAGAATCGGTTCGAGTAACTCAAAACGTTCTAAAACGGAAAGTCTGTGAAATGGCAGTGATCGGCTTGTCCAAGATTCCGAAGAAGGACTGATGTATATTTAGATACTTCAATGCTTTATTAGAAAGCGTTGTGTCTCATGAATTTAAGCTTGCTGCTCACTAATAGTTGTTTTTCACTCGTATTTTTCATGGGTGTATGAGGTTCTGTTGTTTCTGCTGCTGTATTAGGTACAACCCGCCTAAGATGACCCACAGGGCCATCCACACGGTCCGTGGAGATTGCTGAAAAATCGGCATCTGAATCGCACATGTAAAATCAAACCTCTCATTATGATGTCTGAATATCAGTTTTGAATAGGTATTATTGATTAACTTAGCTGGTGTTTTTTACAATCTTTTTGCTAACAGGGTATGTGGCATGCTTCCCAGGAATGGTAGTGCACGGTATGATCATGCTGAAGTTGTAGGTGTGGAGTTGACCCCACGATTGCTAGTCTCCTAAGTAATTTCAGTTAGGCGCGAAAAGTTTCACCAGGCGCGAAAAATTGGGAAGACTTGTAGTACCCAACCTGACGAAAAAATGTAGCTCATCTAGAAAATTGTTTTCCAGTATTCTAAAAAAATGTGTGTATAGCTCGGTGGCAGAGTTCGTTCGATGGCAAAAAATGAGTACTACTTTTATCAATATATAAGTAGTATGATTACTTATATCTGTATATAGTTAGAATGGATTTTTTATGCTTCTGTTCGTGTGTGGGCATCGACTAGACCCTGAAATACTGTAAATACTATTAATGTCTGAAAAGGATGTCAGCATTGAATATGAAACCGGAATTAGCCTGTCATTTTTTTAGAATAGCAAATGAAAAGGACGTTTTAAGAGATGTACGTTTAAGAGCAAACGTTTGATAAATTAGTTAATTAGTTATGATATCTTGATTATCGCACAATTTTGCCCAGTTTTCTACTTTTCCTCAATCAGTTTGGATGGCACAAAATGTCAGTGCTATTAATGAACCTACATCAATAATTGCATGTAATACATTTACAGAATATGGATCAGTTAATTTATGTAAAATATTATGTGCAACATGACAAAAAACCGATGTTGCATACGCGTATCTTTGTCATAAAATGTTTTTTCACGTGCGATCGTTAATTTTTTGCACATTATCGACGATGTATCCTTTACTTTGACCGCAAGCTTGATTGGAATACATTGAAAGATAATAAGAAATGGCATAACTTCTGATAAAAAACTAATTTCCAATTTCATGAAATGCGTGCGAAATAACGTCGTAACGCGTGGAATTGCTCATAATTATATGAATGAGTCTAAGTGGACAATTGAATATAAATGTATATGAAAGATTTTCTAAATACGGAAGTGGTCTTTTTATTCACTTGCATAACTGCGCAATCACTCAGTAAATAAAAGTGTTATTATCTCGAACATGAGTTTCATCAGACATATGTTTTCAAACGTTTGAAGTAAAAGGATTGCGATTTTCCATTGGAACAGAATGAAGACTCCTTATTGCTACCGCAGTTAACTGTCGCTGACTTTCAAAACCAGCCTGACTATCAAGCAGCAAAACCATTTGCAATTTTTGCGAACACGGAGTAGGATTGGCGAAAAGTCCTGCTTCCTAACAATGGAAACAATCAGAATAAATCTGGTCAAAGTTAAGTTACGGTAATTGCAATTCGCATTGATTGCCAACAAAATCAAAATAAAGTTCCAGAATAAAGAGTAGCCTAATGTGCTTTGGCTTGCTTGTTCCCAAACCTACCTATTTTCTATGAAAGACAATGATTATTAGCTAAGCTTCTGTATTAAAGAGTGCTGCAAATTATTTACTGACGTTAACTTATCTCTCCATCACATAGATCTTCCCTTAGTTCATTCGTATTCTGTTAGCAATCTCAATAATGTATTGCTGTCATATAATTTGACATTACTTATATTTGAAATATTCTTGCTAGATCCTAATAGCGTTTAGAAAATGCCGGATATCAATTGAAAAACGTCAATTGACAATCAATGCGAATTGTAATTACCGTAACTTAACTTTGACCAGATTTATTCTGATTGTTTCAATTGTTAGGAAGCAGGGTTTCACTTTTCGCCAATCCTACTCCGTGTTCGCAAAAAATTGCAAATGGTTTTGCTGCTTGATAGTCAGGCTGGTTTTGATAGTCAGCGACAGTTAACTGCGGTAGCAATAAGGAGTCTTCATTCTGTAAGCAGATTTTTGCGGCAATTTGCTTCCACCACATGCCTTTCACCGATAGAAAAGATAATTATCATAAGCTTCTGATGAACTGTACTAGAATCACAATCGATAATGCGAAAAACACGTTAATGTGAAATTTAAAGCGTTAAATTGATGTAGAACCTATGTTTCAGCCGCTTATTTATAACAATACATATATAGCTTATACATAACAATCTTTATGAAGCAGGCTCACTGAATTGTACATAACCTTTGCTAATACGATCAAAAGTGAAAATCGTTTGTTTCTCGACAAGAGAATACGGAATATTAGCAATGGCTTTGTACAGACATTGGAAGTACATGTAGTCATGTACGTTTTGACAGTGGAAGGAGAGGACATTGCATTGATACGAATGGCATTTGGATAGATTTAATCATAATATGATTCACGTGAATTGTGTAGATGCAGCAAGAGATCGCAGGTGTATATAAATATAAAACGGTCTGATGTAATATTAAATTGTTTAGCTATTTTCCTAAGACAATCACGTTGTAATGTTAAGGCACTAATACTCGGAGTTAAATGAATAAAATAGATACTTCCCTACTAGCCTACTACCCTTCCCTACTAAAATATTCTTCTCTTCTACTATGGTTTTTACTTTATTCAATGCGTTCACACCGCGTCCATAATGGTGATTGCCATAAAATGTGTCATTTAGCTTGTCTAAAATTGAAAGCGTTTCGCTATGAACCAGTAATGACATCACTCATTATTTTCGTGTTTGTAGTAAGTGCAATTCTTCATCTTGCAACACTGCTCGTTCATAGGAAGATGTTAATCTGAACGTCCCGCACATAATATTGCGCAACGGTTAATCTTGCCTAAATCATCTGCTGACTGATTTGATTCTCCAAAGTAATGGGCAAAAGACCGTTCCACGACACCATAAAATTCAAAAAAATAGTATCTTTAAAAACGACATAAATTCATGAATTTTGACCCTTTTTCAGGTTTTTAAGTCCTAAATTCATGAATTTAGACGTTTTTAGATATACCGATTTTTCAAAAAATGGTACTTTTTAAATGGTCTAAATTCATGAATTTTGGTCATTTTTCAGGTTATGAAGACCTAAATTCATAAATTTAGGCGTTTTTAAAAATACCCAATTTTCAAATTTTTCAAGATCTCAAATTTGAGGATTACAATTTTCACCCTTAAATCATGACCGTTCCAGGACACCGAAAAAATCATAAAAGTTAAGAATCTCAAATTTGAGAATTGCAATTTTTACCTTGTAAATCATGACCGTTCCAGGACACCGAAAATCATGAAAGTTGAGAATTTCAAATTCATGAATTTTATCCATCTTTCAGGTTTTTAAAATATATCATATGACTAATAATATTTCTTTAAAAATGGAAGAAACAAAAGTGGATGAAACAAAAATGGAAGAAACCGCAAGAATATATCCTTCGTTATCATATGAACGTAGTTCTACTTTAATGCACATTGAAAAAATGAATAAAGAAAAACACAAAGATAGAGTACGTTATATGAAAGATAAGGAATCTCAATTATTATTAAGATTAGAGCATTATAAAAAATTAAGAAAGAGATGGACTAAAGTTAAGAATGTAACACAAGGAATTGGCATATTCTTAACAATAAGTTTAGGTGCTTTAACAATTGTTATATCTTCAGGTGTTTTAGTAATTCCAGTAGTTGCTACAGCTTTAACAGGTACGGGTGTTTTTGCAACTTCACTTGCTACAATGTTATATAAATCTTTAATAACTAAGAAACGAAAATCATTAAAATTTAAGCATTTACATATTAAAGAAGTCTATGATAAACTACATTACTACTTTCAAAGAGTATGTGATGATAATGTTATTACGTTAGATGAGATTGAAAAATTTGATCAAATAGCTAATGAAGTAAATCAAATATCATTTCAATTACAGTCAGAAAAAGTTGATGATAAAAATAAAAAGGATGATAAAACTTTTAGTGATGGTAAAATTTCTAATGAAGAAAATGATAAAATTTTTTTAGAAGAACTAAAAACTTTATTAGACAAAACTTTATTAAACAAAACTTTATTAAACAAAACTTAAAACGAAAAGATGTCAGACAACAAAGCAATAAAAAAATAATTTGTTCAGTAAAATGTTTTTGCTGTATTCCAATGTTACCACAAAATTCAAATATTATATTTTAAAATGGATAAAATTAGAGCTGATAATTTTAAAAGAATAAAACAATTAGAAGAGTTAATAAAACAAAGAAATATTATGAAAGAAAATCATCTTCAACATAGAATGATAAAAGCTGGTATTCAATCTGATATGTTTGAAAAAATGCAGCAAACCGAGCAAATAAAAACTGATTTTGAAAAAACTATGAAACCATTTAAAACTCTTGAAAAAGAAATTACAAATAATGATAAACAAATTGATATAACAGATCCAGAGCACAAAACTATATTAGATGACTATGGATTACTAGAATCAAACATTAATAAGAAATTACCAAAATCTATGCAATTTGAACATTCCATCTCATTTATAGATGGAAAAACAATACCTAGATTTTATCTCGGACAAAAAGAAATATTTCCACAACCTTTTCGAGGTTTAATTTTTTCACCAGATAAATCTCCTTTTAATTTAGATAGAAATTTTGTTGATCTTTTAAGAGGAGCAGATTTAAATAATTATGCTGTAGAAGATCTCATAAAATATAAAGCTATGTTAGATAGAGTTGGTGCAGTAAAATCTCTTAGACGTTATAAACAATTAGAAAATTTATTATCATCGGGAGTTAAAGTAGGAAAAGGTTTATCTGAAAAACAGAAAACAGAAAAAACTGTATTCTTACCAGATGATCCACAAGAATTACTAAATAGATTAAATATTTTAATATCTGCAATAAAAGAAGGACATAATTCCAGTTTCAATGAAATTCATTCTATATTGAAAAGACTGTTAGAAAAGAAGATTCTAAATGAAGAGGATTATAAAAGTATAACGGGACATCGGAGATGTCTTCCAGGGCTTCGCCTGTAGCTGAAATATGTTGTTGTTTTTAATTTTTTATAAAAGATATTTATTCAAAATTTTAACTAAAAAATGTGTTCAGCAGATTTAGACAAAATTAATAATCATTTAGAAAATCTAACAGAGATTTTGGATTCATCAAAATTTAGTACGACGTTAAAAATTAGAACAACTACTTCATCACACACTTGTAATTTAGAACCCATTCTTCATTTAGAACAAAATAAAAATTATCAAATTGCATTGACTAGTTTCTCCACATTTAACACTATTCAAAATGTTATCAAAGATGTGAATGATCAATTTAGATATTCTACTGATAAAGGCAAAACATGGAAAATACAAACTTTTCTTCCTGGTTCTTACGAAGTTGAATCAATATCAAATGAAATTAAGAGACATTTAGGTATACCATTTAAAGATAAGAAACAAATACATTTTGCAGTTGAACCGGCAGTTAATAAATTTTCTCTTACTTTAGACGAAAATCATCAAGTTGATTTTAATCATGATAGATCATTGTGAAAGCTATTAGGATTTAATAAACAAACCTATAGTCAAGGTTATCATTTAGGTGAGAAGATTCCAAAAATAACTGAAATAAATTCAATTGTTGTACATTGTGACATTATTGAAGGAGGATATATAAATGGTAAATTATCAAATTTAATATTCAGTTTTCCAGCTTTTACTGTACCCTTTGGTTATAGATTAAATGTATTTCCCCAAACATTAATATATTTTCCTATTACAAGAAAAACTATTAACAACATTGACATTAGAATCATCACTGATGAGAAAGGACAAGAAATAAATTTTGGAGGTGAAGAGATTATGATAGGTCTTTTGGTTCGGGAGGTATAAACTCCCACGCGAAGCTAGAGAAGTTTAATATTCTTCTTCTTCTTTTAAAAAAAAAGTAAATTTTTTTATTAAAAAATGAGTGAACTACCTCCATTTCATAAAAAAAAACTCAAATTTAATCATCATCCAAATTTATCTAATAAAGTTTTGTCAGTTATTTGCGGAAGATCAGGTTGTGGAAAAACGTATCTATTGTTTAAAATTTTAACGACACCAATTTTTTTTGGATTACAACAATCTTATAATTTATACAACAACAGCAGAACAACCCGTCTATCAATTTTTAAAATATGGATTTGAAAATAATCTTAAAAAAACAGCAATTGCTTCATTATTCAAAGAATATGAAAAATCTGAAGATGAAGAAGAAATAAGTTCGTGGTGTGAAGAAGCAGCAAAAAATAATCAGTTAGTAGAATCCAATAAAAATAAGCATATAAAGATACAATTAATAGATGATAGTGGTAATATGCAAGATCCTAGTAAACTAGATAAAACAATGAAACATTGTGTAATTTTTGATGATTGTGTTAATGACAGAAATCAGTCAGTTCAGAGAAATTATTTCACAAGAGGTAGACATAATAACTGTAGTGTATTTTATTTAACACAAAGTATGTATTCATTAGACGGAAGTGTTATTAGAAAGAATGCAAATATATTTATACTATTTGAAATAAATGCAAGAAACTTAAGTGATTTGTTAAGAGATTTATGCGTAAGAAATAAAGATGAATTTAAACAATCGTGTAACAATGCTTGGTCAAAAGATTATGGCTTCATTACAATTAATATTGATAAAAAAATTCATGATAGAGTTATAGAACATTTGTTTGCCGAGTGATAAAAATATACAAATATAGTGTTATAATATTTTATTTATTTTATGTATATATCAAATTTGTCTATCTTAGAAATTAGAAAATTGAAAAGGTGAAGTAGTTATTCCATCAGGTAAATTTTTTCTTTTATCATCAAATGGATCTAATGCTAATTTATGTTCTTCTTTTAAATACATTTTATGTTTTTTTGAATTAAGTCTATAATTACATGCTGTTTTTATTTCATCATTAAATAATACATTTTTATAATCTTGAAATGTTATTTGATTAGCCACTGATGCCTTTGAAATTCCTTTTAATGTTTTATGTGTTTTAATATTATTAGTTGTATTATAACAATAACATTTAGATTTTAAAAATATAGCTTCTGTTATGAAATCTTCATTTCCTTCTAATTCATCTTTTACTTTACATAATTCAGAAAGATGAATGATATCTTTTATTTTATTAATTTCTTCATCAAGTGAGGAATTATACGGTATTGCTAATTCTAAGAAAACAGAATCGGTATCTGTAAAGTGTAATTTATAGTTTTTGCCATAAGCAGGTGCTAAATAATCATATATAAATCTATACATAAATAGTTTAGCTAATTCTAATATAGTGAATCCTATAAAATTAAACTTATCATGTTTTACGCTGATTCGTCGTAAATGTACAGCACATAGATTATCACTAAATCTAGTAGTTCTTTTATATGTAGGTTTCCTTGTTAAATTTTGAAACCTATCTCTATCATAAACTATTTCAATATTTTGTCTATTACGCACATTTTCTAAAGTCTTACCATAAAATGCATTATTCATTAATTTGAAGAACACGTTTCCAAAATCATCTTTATTTCTTTTAGCTATTTTACGTTTTTCAATATTGAACTCTATATAATCTTTTAACCACCTAGATTTTCTATACACTAGTTTCCGGTGAATTTTTGTGAGAATCATTCCATGATCTAAATACCAATCTAGCATTCTTCCTTCAACAACATACTTTCCTTTATTGCCTTGTGTTAACATAAGTTTTTTTGTTGGTCTGTATTTCTTAGGAATTATAGATTTTTGATAATCTGAAAAATCTTCTATATTGGGAATTTTGTTTTCGGGACCGAAAGGAAAATATTTTGTTTTATCTTTTATTTCATCAGGATATACTAAATCAACTTCATATATATAACCATGATTATAATTTCCATCATATGTTTTTTGATAATCAAGAACGGGCGAAGCCCTAGTAGACATCTCTGATGTCGTACGAATATTACACCATTCCATCTCACCTGTTGGTAATTCTTGTATCATGCAAGAAGAATATAAGCTATTAAAATCATAATATAATAAATAGTTTTCTCTCATGATTTCATCAACTGCTTTTTGACTCTCTTCATTTGATATAAGTCCTTCTATATTTTGATTAAACAATTTTATAAACTGATCGCTTTCTTCTGGAGATAAAGATTTCATTATTCCATAATCATCAGGATTTACTTTTTTATTGTAACACTGTACATAGCGATTACCTAAAACTGATGAAACTCCACCTCTAATTCCAGATTCAAAACATAATAATTTATCGTATGTATTTTCTTTATAATGTTTAAGTTTAATGCCAGTATGTTTTAATCCTGCTAAGCATGTTAAACCTGGTGTAGAATAACAATAACATGGATCTATTCCATAATATTCTAAACACATGTCACGAAAGTTTTCAAAAAGATCAGCTAGTATTAACACATCTATCTTAAGATATTTCATTGTATAATCATACATTGTTTTACAATTTAACTCTCTCCAATTTTTTTCAGCTTCTGCATAGTCTTCTTCAGATAATTGTGGTTGCTTTAATGTCGATTTAAATTTATTTATTGGAGGAAGTTTTTGTTCTTTCATAATTTTATTCACAGAATTAAAATCTCCAGTTAAACCAGTCTTCGACTGTGAACCACAGGTTAAATATTCATACTGAAATATTCCTTTTAAAGGTTTTAAATTATATTTATTTAATATTTTACATTGTTCACGTTTCAAAGTTTTTCCCATAACATCTAATGAATAAGGAGTAAAAAATTTAAATGCATCTAAAATTCTAATACAACCTAATTGCATTGAAAAATATTCTTCTTCTGTTTTACATAGTACATTTATTTGTTGTTGTTGTAATTTTTCAGATGAAAATAAATCTTTCATTACTAGATGGAAATCATATTTAGAACCATTGTAGAAATATAGAGGAACAAAGTTATATTTAAATTTATTAGCATTAAGATTACAAGAATTATGTTCTGCACCTCTATATAATCCATTTAGATGATCATGATCTTTTACTTTGTCGGCAGAGCCGTCGCTTCGCCTATCAATATATCTACCTTTGCCATTTTTATAATTTTTTGCAAATTCTTTTCCACAGTAAAAACATTTTGTTTCATTAATAAAATTTAATTTTTCTTTTTCTGTTAATGGAAGCATTGGAATATTTGTTTCAAGCAATTGTGAAAAGCGACCTTGTAATTCTTTTACTTTCTTTGTAAACATTTCTGAACTATCTTCACCATAGTATTGATAATATTCTGATTTAAATAATTCAGGATAATTTGAATGAATGTACATTCCCCAACATAATGATTTTTGTTCAAATAAATATTTTTCTTTACTTTGTTCAGGTGCACTTTTTTCATAATTATCATTTTCAGAATTATCATTTTCAGAATCGGGCGAAGCCCTAGAATCTTCGGTTCGATTTTGTGTCATGTTAACATTATATGCTTCGAAATCACAATAGATAGTAAAGGATACTTTATTTTAAAAATACCATTTATTATATAATAAATAATCATCTTTAGGAAATGTGTTTCTGACTGCTTCATTTTGTTGACAATTCTCCAAATGTTTATTCATTTCTTCTAAAGTTCTAAAACTTGTCATACATTGGAGACAAGGAAAATTTGTATTATCTGAAGTTTTTGTAAATATCGAAACATCTTTACACAATATAAAATGACCCTGATAATATAACATATTCGCTTGTGCTGGTTGCTTTGTTTGTTTTAATTTTTCAAATTTATCTTTATATATTTCATGTGTTTCATCAATTTCTTTTGTAAGATTAAATGTATTTCGATGAAAATTTTGATTTAATATTTGTAGCTGATGAATAAATTCTTTATCATATTGTTCTTTATATTGTTGTTGACATTTTTTAAACATTCATTTAATTCTTTATTTTCTTCATTATTTAATTCTTTATTGTCTTTATTTAATTCTTGAATTTTTTCTATCTTATTTTGATATTTATGGCCATATTCTTGTACTAATATTTTTGTTTGTTGTTGATAATCTGTTTTACATTTTTGTAAAATTTCATTTAAATTTTGTAATTTTTGTTGATATTCTAAAGATAAAGATAAATAATCGGAATCATAATCATAATTATAATTACGTCCTTTATAATTATTATGATTAATCATTATTGGTGATAATGTTTTAACAATTTCAAATTTTTCAGTACATATTATATTTCCTTGGTAAAAAATATTATGATGCATGTAATTTCCTCTATCATTATATACTATTTCTGATTGACATAAATTTTTATTATTCAAATAAAATTTTTTTGAATCTGAGTAAAGTGGAGTAATTTTACCAATAGAAACATAATTCACATTTAATTCAAAAACATTTACTTCTATTAAATTTTTATTCTTTTTATGAAACTTTTTTAACCTATTATAATCAAATGGAAATTCATGTAAGCCATCGGAAAGATCAAATTCATTTATGTATTCTTCTTTATTGTAATGACTTAGTCTTTCTTTATGATATTCTGCAGGATGTAAATGTGCTATAATACTCCACAGAAAACAATAATCATCTTCATTTTTTATGTTGATTATTTGTGGTGAACTGAAAGGCAAAGGAACATAACTACCACCAGTATTATTTTTATATTTATCAATTACTATTTTCTTAGATAGTATTTTAACAAATCTCCAACCAGATTCACGTAACTGGGCTTCAGTAATACAATTTTCTAATTTAAGTATCATTTGTCCAAATATGGATTGTATATTATTTACATTATGAATTTCTTGTGAATTTGTAAAATGTCCATGTATTATTTCTTCAGGAATTCCATCAGGTCCATTTTTTGTATAAAGTACTTCTACATTCATATAACATTTGAAGGATTTCTTAAATATATTATAAAAGTTGGTTAGAATATCAGAAAAAGTTTCATCGGTTTCAGTATGTTCAACGGGCGAAGCCCTAGAACCTTCGGTTCGTACCGATTCATTAAATAAATATTTTATATCTGTTACCGATTCATCAAATTCATCTATTTCGTTATATTCATCAGTATCGCTAAATAAATATCTTCCATCTGGTATGGTCTCATCTTCACTATTAAAAACTTTTTTATATTCTGAATGTGAATAATCATCAAATATTTTTTTAACTTTTATATCAGTAGGTAATGTTTCTAGATAGTTTATGTAATTATTTAATTTTAATATATTTCCTTCATCAACTCGATCTACATTTTGTAAATGCAATTTACTATTTAAATGAGATTGATAACTTCTTTTTGTTTGCAACTTTTTTTTACATAAGTTACAATAAAACTTGGTATTTTCCATTTTTATATTTTTTAAAGAAAAAATTTGTGTTTTAATTTTAGATATAAACATTCTAATATCAAGGTCTTGAGAGTTATTTTATATTATTATATATTTCACGTTCTTAAGTTATTTTATTTTCTATCACATTAAGTTTTATCATATTAAGTTTTATCATATAACGTTTTATCGAAAGATAATTTAAATTTATTTTCACTAACTATTGATTCTTCATCATCATCAATTGATTCTTCATCATCATCATAAATTGATTCTTCAACATCATAAATTACACTTTTTGGTATGGGATGCCCTTCCATGATAGGATACCATTCCCTGATAGGAATATCTAATTCTAAATTACATTTTTTATCTGATAATAATATAATAGAGAAAAATATTGTTCTTTGATCTCTTTTGGAAAATTTAATAACACCACCATAATCTGAATCAATTTTAGTTTTTATTAAAGATGATAAAATTTTAAATTGATTAGATGTAAATCCTAATTTAAATTTTGTAGACCCGACACATAGTTGTCTAACAGAATCTTCAACTATACCATCATTATTATTTTCAATTGTAAGAAAATGAAATTTAGATAAATTTTGATTATATGTAGTATTAATATCATGTTGAGATATAAATTTTTCTTCACTTGAATTTTTATAATTACTAATATTTTTGTAATCTTTTTTAACATTTACACCTTTTTCAGATGTTTCAGAATCATCATTTACATTATCATCATCTATATTATTATCATTATTATTATTATAAGATTCTTTAAGATCGGGCAAAGCCCTAGAACCTTCGGTTCGTTTATTATGATTATGATTATGATTATGGTCATTGTTAATAGTATAAGGTGTAGTCCACATATAAATTTTCTCTTGTTGAGCTAAACCATTTATGTAAGATTTTAATAAATTAATATTTAAATTTGAATATAAACCTATATATGTATGATCATCATATCTTTGCGGCATTTCTAATGTTTCTTGTTTATAAATTGTATCTCTATAATATACTTGACATAATAATTCTTCATTATGTTTTTTACTCTCTATGTGAATATTATATTGGTTTTGTTCATCAACAAATAATCTAATTTTTTCTTTGGAAAATGATTTTAATTTTTAACTAATTCTTTAATATTGATATAATTGATAATTTTATTTTCTATCCAATCAGTATTTCTAATTGGTAACACTGCTCTAATAAATCCATAAACATTATTATGACCAATAATAACCATATTTTCTTTATTTAATTCTACATAAGCCAAATCATTATATTTACTAACAATATCCATAAATTTTATAACTGGATCTCCCAAGAAAATACAATAGTTAGTTTCTATAGAAGGTAAACCTTTAGTCTATTCTCTAAATATTTCTGCTTGTAATTCAAATAAAATATTTACATCTATACATGGATTATTATTATTATTATTATCAAAACATTTATTTTCAAATCCCGTTGATCTCGTCGAATAAGAAGAACAGGATGATGCGGACGAATATAATTTTTTTAAATTTGCTTTATCCATTTTTTTATTTTTATTAGAAAAAATTTTATTTTTTCATTGTTAAAAAATGATGTTACCAAATGTTGGTGGAGGTGCATATATCCCGAATAATCGTGAATTAGAAATAGAAATAGAAAATTATATCATGAAAACTGGAGACGTTTTATCTGGTTCATTGCATCTTTCTATTCTTCCGCAACAAAATACAGAGTTAACAAATAAATAATATGTTGATACACAAATCAATGACTTAAAAGAAAAATATATAAACGATGTTTTGGTTCCACTGATGAATGAATTAAAGTTGCTAAAACTTAATGACAAATCATTGAACGAAAAATTATTAAAACTTGATAAAAAGGATAGAGAGCTAGAAGCAGATATAGCAAAACTTTTTAAAAAGATTTCAGAACAATCAAAAATTTTAATATTACTTTCTATAAATTTAAAATCTGCAGTCATTAAAAATAAACATCAGATACAACCATTGAAGGAACAATTAGAAAATGAATTATAAAAACTTCCTAAAAAAATTTTAAGAAATTTAAATAAGTTACAAGCTACAACCCAAAAAAGTGTTGATGAATTAAGTTCTAAAATTACTCAACAAATGAAAAAGATGAAAAGAATAATCAATGAAGTAAACTCACTTAATGAAAAAGTTGATAAAATGAAAACTCTTAAAATCAATTTAGAAAATGAATTAAAGAAAAATTTACAAGAAAACTCTAAATAAAATAAAGAACAGTTAGATTCTGTTAAAAGACAATTAGATGTTCTTAAAATTAAGTTAAATGCTCTTAAAACGGCGTTGAAGATGAATCAGCAGAAAATGCAAGTTAATAGAAAAGAAATTAAAGTACATCACACGCTACTTGACGCAATAGATAAAGTGCAACGGAAAATTAATAAAGTTATCACGAAGTTGTTGGACATTCACAAACGTAAATCCTAACGTAGATATTTTCCCAAAAGTCAAATTT
This sequence comes from Prostheceraeus crozeri, assembly GCA_907163375.1. NCBI lineage: Eukaryota > Metazoa > Platyhelminthes > Polycladida > Euryleptidae > Prostheceraeus > Prostheceraeus crozeri. Next base: position 116,788 of record CAJQUW010002662.1, on the reverse strand, counting down.
ATTCCTAAAAAATGCCTATAATTTATAAACACAATCTTAAACATTTTGCTTCAAATCAAAGAATTGCTCATGAACCACGTATGAATCCTGTTTATCATTATGATAATAGAGAAACAGTTCACACGGAAGGAGCTGGCATCTTTTCTGGTATTGGAAGTATCGTTAACTTAATTAAAAATACTAAAGATTTGATTACATATGCTGCAAAAGGAGCAGCTGCTATAGGTAGTACAGCTAGTGCAATATCAAATGCTGTCAAGTCTCAAAACGAATTAAAACAACTAGAAGCTATTCGTAAACTTAGGAATGATTCTGAAGAACTAAAAAATTTAAAAAAACTTTCAGAGGAAACAAAAAACAAAATTGCTAACATAGCTGTGGGGGAAACCTTGAGGAGCGGAGCTCCGTCTGATAGTAAACATAAGAAGAAATCAGGCGTAGCCCTAGAACGTTCAATTGAAGAAATAAGAGGTAATGGCGTGAGCAGCGGAGCTGGTCTAGTAAAATTCTAAAATTATATTTTAGTAAAATTTTTTTAGCAAAAATTTTTTTAGTAAAATTATTTTAGTAAAATTTTTTTAGCAAAAATTTGTTTAGTAAAATTTTTTTAGTAAAATTTTTTTAGCAAAATTTTTTATCAAAATTTTTTCTGTGTGTGAGAAAAAACAATAAGTCAAATTTTTTTTTATAAAAATGTCTTCGCTAATTGAAAATAAATTTGAATTAGATAAACCACCAGGTGTTAGTTATAATCAAAAAAAGAATGACTATATAAGAATTGCTATGAATCCCGGATCTTCCAGTAGAGTAAATACTGGAGATGATTTAATTTTTGAAGTTGATAATCAGCAGAGTTATTTATATTTACCTGATTCATTTTTACACTGTGAATATTCTTTATATAGTGATAGCAATTTTACAACACCATTACCAGATACCGATAATATTGCACTAGAGAATAATTTCTTTCCAAGATTATTTACACAAATGCGTTTAGATGTTGCAACTCAAAATATAGAAACAATAAGTGATTCTCCATGTGTAATTGATACAATGCTTAGATTTGTAACAATTGGTGAAAATAATAAAAAGTATGAAATCGAAGGTTGGTTTCCTGATACTAATGATGGTATAATTGTTGATGATTTAACTCACGCTGGAACAGATGCAGCAGGAATTGCGAAAGATGTAGAAAATATTGCAAAACATTTAAGTAAAACAAATAATAGTGCATATAAAGAAAGACGTGAATTTAACAAGAAAAGTAAACAGACAGTAAATTGGTCATTGTCTCCATTATTCGGATATTTAGATTATGATAAAATATCATATCAATTAAAATTTAAATTAATAATTCATCGCACAGCAAATAATGAATTAATCTTTTTTGGTAAGACTAGAAAAAAAGCATATTTAAAAATTGATAGGCTTGAATGGTGGATTAAGCATATTACTCCTAGTTTAGAGGTTGAAACAGCTATTGCAAAAAGATTAAATACTAACAAACCAATTCCAGTAAATTTTCTAAAGCGTACTGCTAGTTCAGTAACTTTTTCCGAACAAAGATTTAACTGGCATTTTACTAGAACTTCGAATACTCAAAGATATTTATTACTAACTTTTCAAAGAAATAATTCTCCAAGTTTTGATAAGAGCAATAATCTCTTCCATATTAATACAATTCGAAGTTTACAAGTTTCATTAAATCAAACCCGATATCCAATTGATCCATTAAGATTCGATGATACCAATAATCAATTTATGGAAGGATATGATTCTTATCGAAGTCTTTGTATAGAATTTGGAGTTGAACCACAATTAACTCCTGGAGATCGGAGACATTTATATCCTGTTTTCTGTTTCGATTTAAGTTCCGAATCTGAAGATATTATCAAGACTGGTTGTGATGTAACAATTAATATTGAAAAGAAAGATTCCACAACTTCATTGATGGCTTATGGTTTATTGCTAGAAGATGTAAAATATTCTATTGAAATTCTTAATGGAAAGATGGCTAGGATTAATTTTTTTTTGATAACTTAAAATTTTTCATAACTAGAATGGATTAAAAATTTTTGGTAACTTAAAATTTTTTCATAACTAGAATAGATTAAAAATTCTTAACTTAAAATTTTTCATAACTAGAATAGATTAAAAAAATTCTTAGATCAAAATTTATTCATCACTAGAATAGATTAAAATTTTTGATAACTTAAAATTTTTTATTAAAAATGTCGCAAGCGAAAAGTAATAATAATAAAACTGTTGAATTAAAATTACGTAATATTGTTGACAAAAATACACCTAAAACTATTACGATTAACAAAAAAAAGTATTACATAAGTAAACCAATGATAGAGAATATTCAATTACAAGAAGAAAAGAATGGCGGGATTCTCCCATTAATTCCACTAATAATAGGTGGCATAGCAGCTGCAGGAAGTGTTGCAGTTGGGACAGCTGGTATTGTCCAAGCAGTAAATAAAAATAAATCAGTGAAGGAAGCATTAGAAGAACAAAAACGACATAATAATGAGTTAGAAAAAGTTGCTAGCGGTGAAGGAATAGTAAATAATTTCATTAGTAAATTAAATTTGGTTGATGAAGGAAAACGAGTTCTTAAAAATATTCTCCGCAATGTTGATGATTTAATTGAAATTAAAGAAACTAAAGATGGTTCTGGAATATATCTAAGTCCTAGTATGATAATGTAATAACCTGAGGACCTTTGGTCCGATCGGCTAAGGCCTCTGAACAAGGTTCGATTAGGTAAAACATTTATTTTATCTTTTAAAATGAATTCTACAAATTTCGAAAATTTAATTAAATTAAAAATTTCTAATTTAGATTTATTAAATTATCTATTAAACAAAAATGAAAACTCAAATTGTAAAATTTATGAAGGTAACGACATGCAAAAAACATTAGAAAACTTTCCTGGATTTTTTTGGAGTAAATATTCGAAAGAAAAACATCTTCCCGGTCATTCATATACTGGTCCAGGAACTCGATTAGATATAAGACTAGATGAGAATAATAATCCAAAACCAGGTGAAGAACCAATAAATAGAGTAGATGCCGCAGCTTACAGGCATGATTTAGCTTATCGAAATAATTATCTAAGTTCTCGACATCCAGCTGATAAGAAGATGATTCAAGAATTAGATAGTATTCAAAATCCTACATTTAGAGAAAAAATTGAAAGAATGTTTGTTAAGAAATCTTTACAAGCTAAAATATTATTCGGTCAGGGTTTAAATGAAACGACAGCAAAGCTGTCTGAGAGCAACGCTCGAACCTACGCGTCCGAAATCCACAAGGAATATAGAGAGCCTAAATATCTATTGAAAGTAAAAGTATTTAATAAAGATGATATTTGGAGTGCTGATCTAATTCATATGCCGAATGAAGGAGGGTTTAAGTACGCATTGACCGTTATAGATTTATATACACGATACGCTTGGGTAAAGCCTTTAAAAATAAAAGTGGTCTATCAGTTAAATATGCGTTTGAAGAAATCTTTAAAGAAAGTAAGAGAAAGCCAAGGAAATTGTTTGTTGATAAAGGGTCGGAATTTTATAACCGAAACTTTCAGCCACTATTTGAAACTGTTTATTCAACTAAAAACGCTGGAAAAGCTGTAGTGATAGGAAGATTCAATCGGACGTTAAAAAAGTAATTATTCAAGAGATTTACTGAGCAAAGAAATCAGAAATGGTTGAAGATATTACCAGGAGTTGTAGAAGAGTAGTACAATAATAAAGTTCATTCTGGTATTGAAGAAACTCCAAAGAATGCTTCTGACGACTCTGATTTGATAAGAAAAAAATATTCGAGAATCATTATTCGAATAAGAGTAATCCGAATTTGCAGAAACTTAAGCCGAAATTTAAAATTGGTGATAGAGTTAGAATATTTAAGTATAAGAATAAATTTGAAAAAGGCTTCGTCGGATACTGGACGAAAGAGATATTTGAAGTTTGTAAAATAAATCAAACTTATCCGATCACTTATGAAATTAAAGATCTAGATAATGTGGATATCAGAGGCCGATTTTATCAAAATGAATTACAACGAAGTGATTTTTAATTATCATTATCATTATTATTATTGGAACAAACGTTTCGAGAATGAAATTCCCTTGTTCAATTCTAACATAATATCAAGAAATGGTACTCCTTTTTGTAATTTAAATACAACATAAAGACATAATTGACCACAATAAGTAGTTCCTGGTTTTTGAATTTGAAATGTATTATAAGTTCCATTGCCAAGTAATATTTTAACTTCGTTTGTAGGTGGAAGTCCGTATGAGTCAAAATAGTAATTATCTCCATTTTTATTAAAGATACCTGCAGACCAATGTACACCTTTTTCATCTGACGTATGAAGATTTGTTATGAAATTTATGGTTATTGTTGGCTTATTTTTTAGGAATTGTAATTCGTCTCTCATCAATATGTGAAAATTCTTTATTCCCAATTGATTTGCGATTTTCTTTAGATCAAAATTCGTTGTTGTTTGTGTTCCATATAATTTTAAAAACTCATTTATGTTGCTCATTTTATAATAAAAAAATTTCTTATAGCGACCCCTAGAAGTCAGAAGGGGGGTATTGATTTAAAACTGTTCTCTAATGATGTCTTTCCTTACTACTTAGTCAGAAGGGGGGTATTGATTTAAAACTGTTCCATAATGATGACTTTCCTTACTGCTTATTCGATTTTGAAATTATTTAATTTAATCTAAATTAAAAAGGTACATTGTAAAAAAATCGGTTTATTAGTAGAGTTAGTGTTTCGTACATCTTTAATCAACTGCAATTCATTTCTCATCAATATGTGAAAATTCTTTATTCACAATTGATTAGCGATCTTATTTAAATCGAAATTCGTAGTTGTTTGTGTGCCGTATATTTTTAGGAAGTCTCTAATGCTACTCATTTTTATAGAAGATAAAATGTTTGTATTGTATTCCCGCAAATGTGAAATTAAAAACAACACATGGATATTTCAATATGTATATTTACAAAACTGCAACCACACAAGTCTACAAATATTGATGTCCACAGCGTGGACAACGAATTTTCGTTTTCCAGTAAAATAAAATAAAATCAGCTGCTACTATTCAACTTCCTTAAAACAATCGGTTATTAACTGTAATATTACAAATTGCATTAACAATATGTCCACAGCGTGGACAACGAATTTTCGTTCTCCAGTAAAATAAAATAAAATCAGCTACTACTACTTTTAAGTTCTTTTAAGCTTCTTTCCAAAAGCTTTCATATTTCCGAAGACAATCTTCTAACAATGATAAATTCCATTTCAAAAAACGTAAGGGTACATTTAGTCTACAAATCTTTGGAAAAATAGATGCCATCTTACCTAATTTAATTGCAAATGCAATTTCAGTCCTTGAATAAGAAATGTTATTAGTTTGCAATAAATGTTGAAAGTATGCCTTATCCTTTTCACACAGATCCAGTAAATAATTCGCGTGTTTTCCCAGGTAGATTTTCATCAGTATGTTAATAACGTTATTTTTCTTCTCCATCACATAAAGAGTATTTAAATTTGCAATGGCTTTAGCAGTATCTCCTGAAGGCTCAACAAAGTCTTCTAAGGAATCCACAAATTCATATCGGGTAGATAAAGACGTCGATAATTGATGATGAAGGTCGTCAATCTCTCCGCCCCTTTCTCTTTCTTTCTTTTCTTTCACGAGTAAGCGTTTTGCTTTTCTTCTCCGTTTTCTTTCCTTATCAAAAAATGTAGGGTCAAAAATAATAGGAAATTTCTCCATTTGTTCAATGATGAAAGTGTTGTATTCTTCCTTCTTATCATTGGGAATATATCGTTTTGAAATTTCTGCAAATAACTCCGGAAACGTAGCAATAATGTTTGACTGCTCTTCGATAACTTCTTGTGTCATGACTGATCACAGCGCAGCACACGATACAATGACAGACGAGAGAGATAAATGAAAACAGTATAGCTGCCAGATGTCTTAACGTCATACGGGTGTGCTGACGCACTGGAAAGAATTAAAACAACTTCCCTAACGTACAATTAAAATCTCATTGTTTCACAGAGTAGTAGCAGAAGCAGCTGTTTGTTCTTTAATACATTGTTTCCTTTCAAATGTTTTAGTGGGGCGTCACAGCTCTTTGCTCTGAAATGCCTTTTCTTCATAAATGCGAGAAGCAGATGTTCTCTACAATTGAGTGATCATCTGACTGCAAAGCAGTAGCAACAACAGGAATTGTAAGAACGCCAGATGAAATGACAATTGTAAATACTCCTAAACTTATTGTTAAGAATATGCCAATTCCTTCAAATATTATTAGTCACATAATTTTAGTTATCTCATATTTTAAAAACCTGAAAAATTGATAAAATTCATGAATTTGAAATTCTCAACTTTTATGATTTTCGGTGTCCTGGAACGGACATGATTTTGGGGGTGTAAAATTGTAATTCTCAAATTTGAGATTTTGAAAAATTTGAAAAATTGGGTATTTTTAAAAACGCCTAAATTTATGAATTTAGGTCTTCATAACCTGAAAAATGACCAAAATTCATGAATTTAGACCATTTAAAAATTACCATTTTTCAAAAAATGGTATCTTTAAAAACGACTAAATTCATGAATTTAGGTCTTAAAAACCTGAAAAAGGGTCTAAATTCATGAATTTACGTCGTTTTTAAAGATACTATTTTTTGAATTTTATGGTGTCCTGGAACGGTCTTTTGCCCATTACTCTCCAATGAAAGATGCGCAGTTTGTTTTCACATTACAATGAATTCATCAAGGGATTAAAATGGATTCTAACCAACATACACATGGTCTCACAGCTATGTAGTGATGAGCGTGTACATGCATATTATCAATTTCATTGGGAAAAGCTTTTTGAAAGATTCTTCCAGATGATTGAAAGCTGATAGATAGAAACCTCTGTTGGAAGTGATAATCTGAAGAAATCAATTTTACAAACGTAAAATATATAATTTCTTTTTGGTTATATACAATTTGTGTAATCAAGACTCTTCTAAAATTCCGAGCAGTCCTAATTTTTCAAAAGTACAGTCAGATCGACATAATTTCTGCAGCGTGTATTTGTTTCAGCCATAAGTTTGAATATAGGTCAACATTCTTCTATATTTCATAGGAATATATTTCCCAGCTTATGTTAATAAGGAGAGAGAATTTGATCAAAACAGGCTTTAGATGGACCAAATATCGCTATCAAAATTGACCGTTAAAGAGCAGAAATAATAATATGTTGCACAAATAGCTGAAAAATCTGGAAGCATATTCAATCAAACGCAAGATTTTTCATGAATTCTAGCATCTGAATAAAATCTAATTGGTCTAAGTAATTGAAATCTAATAAGTTATAAGTTCTAAAGCCTATCGTCAGAAAACCAAGTTTACAAAATTTTCAGAAGAGCAACCGAATTGCCCCCTCAGCTTTTCACCACTCAAAGCGGTACCGCTTTTCACCACTCATGCCGTTAACGCTTTTCACTACATACCGCTAACGCGGTGCACCATTGAATGCTGATAGTGCGGATCACATTGCCATATCGGGCAATGCACTCAAATCTCCTATGGAAAAGCTGAAACCGCTCCATCTACAGTATTTCTGCTTATAATTTGGAAAATCACTATCTCAAAAATTATCCAATTTTTTGAAAATGACCAGTAATTGTTACCGGTAGCAATTGCCTTGAATCAAAATTGACGAGTAAACTTACATCATTGCACTGTACGTAGTAAACAGAGATGGAGAAAATTTTCTAATCGTCGTTCTATCGTAGATTTTTTCTCATTATTTATGCTCATTTAAAAAAATAAAAATGAGTATATTATATCCTACAGTTAATGTGTATCAAATTGGTAAACATCATTACATGGATACACAATCAAATCCACCTGAGCGCATGAGAAGGACACTTATTATTCATTGCTCTACATAAGTAGTCAGTCAGTCAGTCAGTCAGGAACGAATTATATTTGAGTGACATTTCACATGTTTACACGTCTCAAGGCCACTCTACAAAATTTCATCAAAATTATAATAAAAGTATGTAAGTAAAAAGCATTTAGTACAAAAATTACGTATAACAGGATTTTAAGAAATGCTGCTTAATTGATTTCTTAAAAATATGCGGTTCAGAAATGTACGTTATATGCGCTGGTAATGAGTTCCATGTACGAGAGGCTTGCACACAAAATGAACGTCCCCCGATAGTTGGGCACTTTACCCCAGGAACAATTAGTGATTGTGTTGATGAGGATCGAAGACCAGGGCGTCTTGAAGAAGTGCATTTGAAGTCGTGGGCCAGGTAAGAAGGAGCTTTTCCATGAAAACATGCATGTGTCAACGCAGCCAGCCTATAAAGCGGACGGATGTCCGCAGGAAGCCAAACCAGATCTCGAAGTAGAGGACTTACAGATGAAAAGCGTGAAGTTCCAAAAATCAAACGTGCACTATGTAACACGGATTGAAACTTGTTAGAGAGTTTACGTGGAATACCGGCCAGGATAGAATTACAAAAGTCGAGGAGAGGCAATACCAGTGATTCTATTAGTTTGATAAGGAGAGGACGAGACAGAGAGCGGCCGATGGAACGTATCTGTCGCAAGACACCAAAACACAAGGATGCTACATGAGTCACATGAGCACGAAAAGAGACCTCCGAGTCTATGATAACACCAAGACAGCGAACAGACGAAGATGGTTTCACCATATGATTTCCAACACGAATGGAGTCATTAGGAAAGGATGAAGCACGACGGGAAGATGAACACCACATTATCTTGCATTTAATAGTAGACGATTCGATGAGCACCACGCAATAACCTGATCTACACACTTAACCATGCGAGAGACCAAGTCACTTGAGTCGTCAGGATGACAGTGACCATACACCTGTACATCGTCGGCATACATTTGTAGGGACAGGTCAAACTGTGGTATGATTCTGGAGAGTTCGGATGTATAGAGAACAAACAGTAGCGGTCCAATCACGGAGCCCTGTGGAACACCAGCTATCACAGGACTGAAATCAGATAGTGTAGAATTAAAAGCTACACGACTTGATTGTCCACGTATGAATGATTCAATCCACAGCAAGTAATTCTTGTCGCATCGCGATAAATGTAATGATAACAATAATATGATATAGAGATAATTTCCTGCAATTGAAAATTTGGAATTAATTAAAGGCATGGTTTTTAGCAACACTCAGATGAAAACATGTTTTAGATGCTCACACATAAAAGATGAAATTCATTAAATCTTGCAGTTATCATTTTCATGCAGTGTGTATGTTTTATTGACTTCACGCTACCATGAATGGGAATATGCCCAGTTTCATTGCTGATTATCGTAAATTTGTTTATTTCATTGTGTTTTGGTTTTATTACATCCCGCTTCGCATTTATTTCGCTATTTCATTTTCCTATTTGATTGCCGCTTGCTAAACTAGCACGAAGGGATTGTTTGATAGATCCAGCAATGTACATTAAAGGAAATACACAATTGCAAATGTTGTTTGTTATTTACCTTTGGTAAGGAATGTGAATATACGCAATACTTTTCTTCCACCTTTTTAGTTGGTTGCTGTTCTCCAACCCGCCAGGATGATTATTCGGGGTTAATCGCCAACGAGTCTTTCATAACCTCCTTGCGCAAGGGTTCAGTAGATGTTTTACATGGAGAAGATTCTGCCGCTGATCTGGTCATAGATGTAAGTGTTTTATCAACCTCATTGAACAAAATATATTAGATGTGTGTAGATCTTCTTTTATAAGCACAGCGCACTCCGGATAAGTGGAAATTCCGCTTTATCGGAAGAAAAGTCAGGAAACAGTTCAACGCTTGTAAAACCCTCCGCTTAAGCAGGAGACCTTCTTCATTTTTGACAATTTAGCATTTTTGACAGTATGAATAACTAGATTTAAACTTATCATCAAGTGATTTTCGTTTATGCTTCAAGAAAAAATGTATTTTTGTTGTGACCAATTGCTCTCATGCAGCCTTGTGTGTGAGTGCAGCGTTTTCAAAATCATTCCTTATTCCAATGAAAGTTGGCATTGGATCAGAAGGGAAAGGGATTTCCTTTTTTGTATCTTTCATTTTTTCTTTCTAATGTAGATGATGCGAAACAGTCAAATACATCTGCTGTGTATTAAGCAATGCATTTTAAACAAATCGGTGGACTTACTTATTTAAAATATTCAGATATAAAAGACCCTTTCAGTTTCGTTTCCACCACAAACTGTCTGCTATCTTTACTAGTCCACTATTCGTCCTCTGATGGAGTATTGTTGTCATCTGTGAGCCGCTCGAGAAGTTATTTTGTTCGCACGGCACAGCTTTGGAATCAGCTTTCCCTGACCAATGCAATCTCGATAATTTCAAGAGGTGTGCGAGCAGGCTTGAGATGGGGAAAATTTAATTTGATTAGAAGATCTGCTGTTATATTACTTTTATTTATTTAAAATAATACAACCTATTACTTTTTTCATTGAATAACCCTTAACTTCGTTTATGGCTCGTGGAATTTTGTGTAGGAGCTAGAATATTGTAAAAATATTGCATAGACCATGTAAAGCAATGGTATTGTAATTCGCATTGACAATGCCGAAATATATGGGAGCTGCATATTGTGAAGGCTCTTGGAAATGAATAAACCATGAAACCATGTATCAGGTTTGACAATTTTTCTATTTTATCATGAATGTTTCCGTCACTTCAGACAATAATACATAATAATTGAGCCTTGCATTGTGGTCATATATATGTACAATAATTGTACATTATATGACACGTATAATGAAAAATTAATAAAAATAACCTATTTTCAAGAGAGGAGGTCTGTCACAGACTTCTGTCAAGAAGAGTGTATTTTTCATCCTTGTTTTCTAGGATCGTTAGGTGTGGAGATGTAAGAGTTAGATGAGGAATGAAATATATCGGGATTTGTTATTTGATTTACTCAATAAAATAAAAATTCTTTAACCATTTGAATGTTAAAGTATTGGCCAAGTATTCGGCAAATGCCAGCGATTCGTTCAAATGGCTGCTGGTTGAAAAGGCTTAGGCTACTATTCAGCCGAGTATTCACTTACCTTGAATAGTATATATAAAGCTAGGAAAGACTTTCATCCACTTGCCTCAAGCTTCATGATAATGTGGCTTCAAAAAGTTTTGGTTGATGTGGTTGAGACGAAAGACTCTACAATAACTGACATTTTCAATGCATTTTCAGGCACCATGGTGGAAACGCTATGTTTTGAGAACGGCTATAGTATGCGGTCAGCTTAGTCTTGCCATCCTAATGCGCAATCTTTATGCATATGTCATATCGTTCATCGGTGAGTTTCTAATTGATTAACGTCATTGATAATCATCAACCTATTGCGTGTCATATTCAGCTTTGTCGTATATCGCTAACTCAATTCAACGATGATTTAGTATTTTCTTAACTGCTGTTCTTCAGTTACCTTTAGCCCTGCATTGATTCTAAAACATGGCCAAGATCAAGCATCCACAGTACATAGCCACGTATAAGCAGCGCAAAAGTGTCACGAATCAGGAAAACTCCGTTTTCACCATGTTCCCGGCCTCGTAGAGTAGCGGGACCTGTTCCATTCGACGCGACGTAGTCCATTCTACCTAAGGTGACCATGTCCTGTAAACCGATTTTTGTGTGGGAAAATAAAGAAAAATTTCGCTTGCGTCCCCGCTCCCTAGAAGTTGTTTCCAAGCTCAAAAATTGAGGTTTCACATAATTATATTTTGAGTGGGAAGACAACTAAAAAAACTGCACCAACTTGTTTCTAGATCTGTCCTGAACAGGAGGAAGTCGACGGACCCGACGGTGCACTACTCTTGTCCAAATTTCCACCACCGTCCAACGTATGTGCACACACTTCTCATTGGCCGACACAGCTCCTCGCCATTTTCCTGGAATTAGATATAGGGACGCGATTTCTCAGTCTTGTTGCTCAATTTTGTTGTGTCTTCCTTATCCGGCATTCAACAGCGTGGGCGTGACATTGTGCACTAATTTAGCCTGTTTAAAAGTCTCGATGCAACGAAGGAGCAATTACAGACGTGTTGTCAACTGGACCAGCGGATTTCGGTGAATGTGTGCCGTTGTGATCCTGTTCCGAATGCAGGATCACTGTCGGCCTGCATTAATGATCACCTCGCGACTTGCTCTATATGGAACTTGCATCCGGGCGCCTTGCGTGAGATGGTGGTCTGGGCGTATGAAAACTCCGCAACCAACTGCCTTCCGCCACGTCTGCTTTTTTTCTACCTCCGTGCCAACCACTCGTCTACGACCTCCGTGGCCCATCCGTCAGATATAAATCAACCTCACCTTATTCAACGGCTCAGAGACCTTTCGGCGCATGATGCTCACCGCACGCAAATTCCTCAGAGCCCTCTTCATCCCTTGCCAGCACCAGCGCATTATAGAACCGCTGCTGTGGATTGTTGTGAATTACGGACATTAGAGAGCGATGATGATAAAAACACAGGGACAGTACTGAGCAAGATACGGTGTTAAAAGGAAGGGAGCGTGATGATTCGTAGCCATAGAGTAATTTAGGTAGAGGGGTGACTCTGCATTTATTAAATCCCCAATGTGTATACAGTTTCGATTTCATTAAATGAACATGAGTCGAGACCAGGTCGAGACCCATCACCACCTGTGAGATATGCAATTTTTACACGTTTGGAGAAATGTAAACGAATTTGACTGACAATGATAGCAAAACCGAATAAGGAATGGTATTCCACAAATCCTCCATGTCACATCAATTTGGAGAGGCAATATATTTTGTTAAATCAGCAATTCGATGGGTTGATTACCATCACCAAGAGCTCAGTTTTATTAAAATAATACTGTTTTCTGATGCGTGATCATATCACAAGCTGCCACTGAAAGAGCAAAGCATCGTAAGAAACTGATACCAATGAGCTTTAAAGACGTAAATGGGTCCACATTACTAATTCAGATTCAAGAAATGACGCCTTATGAATCATAAAATTATGCCGCTGAAAATTGAATAAAAGCATGACCTCTGCCAAGAAGCTCTCAATAAGATCTCAACTTTTCCTTGAAGACTTGCAGGGACTTGCATCATAATATGCAGTTCATGAAATTTCCTTGATCATCAGCTTAATTTCCGCTTAATGAAGATACTTGTTACAGAATATTCATTCCTTTTGATATCCAACTTGTTTCTTGCTACTTTTAAAGGGGCTTCATGTCGGTAGTATATAAATTTGCAAAAATTTAGCTTTTTAAAAGCTGCTCAAATAATTCTTTGAGACCACAGGAACGTAATCTCCGCAAAAAACTAAATCTTTTGATATAAAAATTTTCGCTGTATACAGACACTTTTTGAGTCGACACTCTACCTATATATACTTACTCCATGTTCGTAGCTGTCATGGTGAGCCCAGATAGTAGCTAGACGGAAATCCCACCAACAGCAACGCGGATGCGATCCGTCTGGTCCACCTGACTGACCTCGAGTTCCATGAAGACGCTGATGTGGAAACTAGTAGCGCATACTATCCAGGAGCAGCAGCAAGTGGAGAACAGATGACGGTGGACTGGCGGCACTCCGCCCGCTGGATCAATCACCAAGTGGACCTAGACACAGATGAGGAGAAGGGGTGGTCACGCCTGTGAAGAGACGGTGCTTGGCGTCAGAGGATGCGGCTGCAGACGTACTTGAGGTGGCATAATCGGCAGAGGGAGTGGTAGATGAGGAAAAAAGGAAGACTGGTATGACAGTGAGGAGATTTGCGAACTCAATAATGATTTCTACTCCATAATGTATCAAATCGAGCCGCGGATAATATGATGGAGAAGGAGGCAGTGATAGACCATGATACCCTGCGTCCGCGTCTCGGTCTTTATCTTCTTCTTGCACATGAGCATTTTCATTCTGGCATGAGGAACACACTCGTAGACTATTAAGTTCAGTTGCATGCGTTCCATGAGTCGGTCAGCGCACTCGAATTCGATCGGGTAATTACCTCGACCGTCAATGTAGCAATGTCAGTTTCGCATGGAGGCAGGTTGGCCGTTTGTGAAGATATATCCCAAGTTACAAAACTGGCGTTCAAACGGCTTCTCTTTCAAGTGCGCAGTACTTGCACCTTGCATCATGAGCGGTCGCAAACTTTCCCTAGATGGAAGTTAGAGTTAGATGTTTCTGTCATGGGTGACTGTCCGACTGTTGAGGTGCGAGACATTCCATTATTCGAGCGGAATAATATAGCATCAAGGTGAGCGTCAATTTATTTGAGAGCGGTATGCACGGGCCCATTCATTGCTCCCAGCAGACAGATACAGACCTGACCGTGTTTTCAGTTTGTTGCTCATTAATTGTTACTCATATGGCATCATCGTGCTACTATGAAATTGCGAACCCTGCACTGCCTGGATCGGAAGCATAGCATGTGTGATTGATGCTTCCGCTCGTTTAAGATGAAGGAGATATTTGACACACACTATACATGGTGTTTAAAGCCACAGGTGGAAATAAAGCAACGACAGTGAGTTCAGACTACTGTGTGTGATTTATGCACACATTGTGTTTCATTGACACCACACTCAAAGTACATCAACCAGTCGCGCTCACCGTCAGTTTTGGCATCCCACTATGCCAGCATGAATGCGCGCCAGTTGGCAGAAATCTGGGAGGGTGAGAATTGTGTGAAGAATTTTCTTCTAATGTTAGATCAGTTGGTGTGGGCGCAGTATGTCAATCTCGACATGCAAGCTACGCAACTAAGGCGTCAGATCCTCCGATCTTGGGCTGTCTGTTTGACATAGGATATGCCACTTGCCTGATCTGGTACTCTAGCATCTTGCAATAGGCAGTCGATATAGGTCAACAAATTTGTCTGGCCTGGTCGGCGGGATTCGTGTGAGGTCATGAAGAATAGATCTTGATCCGGTTCACGACAGTAGTCTTCTGCTCAAACCAGATGCCCGCACAGAGTTAAGCGTCGTTGTGGTAGGGTCTGGGTCGGTCGAATGAGCCCACACCTTCGATACAGATGGTCACTCTTCACCTTGTCCGTGTAGCGGATGGGAAGAAGGAAGGCGGAATGAACGGAGTCCAGTCGCCTCTCGAGCGTCCTTGCTGGAGTCCAGGTCTCCGCATTATAAAGGAGCACCCACTCGATTAAAAGTTGGATTCTGAGAGAATCAGGCAAAGCTTCACTCTGTAAGACTACCCTAACAGAGCGGAAGGCAGTCCAAGCCAAAGTTCTTCGCCTCTTTATGTCAGATTGGATTGATGGAACAACTCCGCCGAGATAGGCAAACTTGTTCGATCGAGGGAAGCGCTTGATACTGCGCTTGACTACGTTTGACACTGCATTTGACGTTCGATGTCACGGCACACGATGCGAACATCGAGTTCAGATGAAATTTCAGACTTCTTGATGTTGATTGTCAGGCCAACTACTGCTGCTGAAGTGTAGAGGTTGGCGACCATGCGATTCGACCCCTCGACCGTTGAGGGCAATAGTGCGAGGTCATTAGGAAGGACAAACGGACGCTTTTCGAGATGCCGCAAGCTCCTTCGACGGCTTATAAGCAGCCCATACTCGTCTGAGGGAATAGCGTCATGGAGAACCCAGTCCAGCACCAGCACAAGCAAGAACGGCACGAGTACGTCTCCTAGAAGGACTCCAGAGGTGGTGTCTGTAGTTCTGTCGCTGGTCATAACCGCAGCTCTTGTACCATGATGGAATACACAAGTAGTGGTGGACGCACAAACCTCGCAGAACGCGGAGAGAACGCTTCGTGAGAAGGAATCGAAGGCTGTGTGAAAATCCACAAAAAACATACGTTGGTGCATTCAACAATCCTCCAATATTTCCCGAAGTCAGAGGTCATATTTCGGTGCAGACGGAAGCCATTTTAATCGTGTCGTAGGTAGGGTTCTAGGACAGGTAAAATACTTAACAAGATAATATTATCAGAAAGTTTTGCAGCACATTACATCAGCAAGATGCCTCTGTGCTCTTCCAGTCGAATTGAGTCGTACCTCTTTGGTAATCCAATGATATTAGCATATTTCAATTCTGGTAGGACTGATCTACCCTGAAGCAGGTTGCTCATTACCCCCGACAAAAGTTTCAGCAGCACATGGAATGCTTAGCACCTCAGCTGGTACGTCATCTGGTCCTGCACTTTTCCTCCTGGGGTTTGCCTTGACTGCCATACTATTTCATCAACAATTATCGCAGTGACATTGAAGTTCGATTCAGAGGGTAGAGTGTAACATGCTGCTCAATTTCGGTAAAACTGCAGTCAAGGTCGCGGAGAAATAATCCTTAATTGCATCCTTACGAACACTTGCGGTGTCCCCAGAAGCGGTGATTCCACTTTTCCGTTACGGCAATGTTCTTACGGCTGTCCATACCGCATTCTTTCTGGTCGGGGGTCATCTATTGATTCACGACCTCGCTTGAATTCTGCGGCCCATCGCTTCACTGTTGGGAGGGAAAGCGCATGCTCTCCATGCACATTATGTTTGACTGTCTTGTTGGCACGTGATTATACGGTTGGCCGTCTAGTTGGCTAAGTGACTGAGGTCACATGATGCTATATAGTGTGTTCGAAGGCGAAGATTCATCTCTAAAATTGTCTCGGAAGTGGTCGAGGCTCACACTTTATTGAACGCCCGATATGAAGAGCGCATATAAGAGCATATCTCGACAAGATCACTAGATAAAAGCTCCAGATGCATCCGGGTAGATTAGTCTCTTTTTATGATCAGCACGGAGTGTGTGTGTGATCACTGTCATGTGACAGGAGCAAACTGTCAGGCGCTGCGTCCGGGATGCAATTGCAGGCTACGAGAATGGAGGTCTACTCGTCCAGTGGTGCTTCACAATTTCAAAATATTATTGTGATGCTCACATTATCGTGAAGCGCGGGATGTATAAAATGGTCCACTGGTAATTCGAATTCATATGTATAGCACAACAAAACCAAATAAAGGTTGATGACCGTCCAGAAGAAAATTCCCGTGGATGTGAGGCGGGACGGAAAGATAATCTATTTCAAGGTTTCATTTATTGACAGTTGTCAATTCCAAGCGTCCTCAGTAGCCAAGCTGGCCAATAACGGAGACCAAAGACCATCACCCGATTCATGCTTTAACATTCTTGATGTGAATGAAGGCCTAGTGGCGAGAGTGTGCCTTTCCGTATTCCTGCGTTGACTCCAAGGATCGCCTCCAGGAAACTGGCTCCATATCAATAGAGGTATTTAAATGCGATCTGACTGGTGCCAATTCTTTAGCGCGACGATGAACACGCGCAGGCGGCATAGACCAAGTCTAGGTACATCACAGTTGAGGATCACATGCGGCAGTACATAGATCTGGACGTGTATTTGTTCTCTGATGTATTCGAAACCTTGAGAGAGGTGACACAGAAGGAGTACGGTCTTGAAACAACTCAGCTCATCATTCTTCCCAGCGTATCATATGTATCAGTTCAAAGTGAATAAGGAGAAGATGCATCTTATCACTGAAGTCGAGATGTACCTCCTCTTCGAGCGCGGAATACGCGGAGGGCTGACATACACGAGCAAACATCCTGTGTCAGCGGAAACGGACGATAATGACCTGTACGACAACGCCCTCTGACAGCATTTGCCCCATTACATATGATTTATTATAGGGAGAAGAGCTACAGAAGGATAACATTGTGGCTATGACAGACGATGAAGTGCGCCAATGCTTTCGAAGTGGATCTGCACTACCCCACACACTTTCACGATTTCACCGCTGACTTTGCACTGGTAGCCGAGAGAGGAAGCATCAAGCATGAGAAGTTCAACGCATTCTTACCAGAGCTTTATAGTCAGTTGAATGGCCAGTAAGCTAAATTCACGCCGACTTGCAGAATATTGCTGACCCAGTGTGATAAGGAGGCCTATATAGTGCACTTCTGTGTTATGAAATTCTGACTGACAATGGGCTTGGAGTTACAACGCACCAGGCGGGTAATTCGCTTTACCCAAACGGGCTTCCTCAGGCCCTACATCATGCGCGTACACAGAGTTGATCATAAAAGAATCGGTCAAAATTTTATTGATTCTCCTGCCTTTCAATCTCCGTTTACATTGATAAGCCACACAGACATCGAGATTTTATAATCTTAAACACCTCCGTCCAGTTGGTGAGGTTTCCTTTGGCGAACACACTCCTCACCTTGGAGAGAAATGCATTGGACATCACCGCTCCGTTTTAGTCTTCAATGGCCGAGCCCATTTGAAGCGCGAAGAAATGTCTGGCTGTCACGATAAATGTGTAGGCGCAGTTACGGTGGGCCAGTCCGGCCATGTCCGTCAACTTCATTTGCCTCTGCTCGTTGATATCATGAACGACATGGCGGCGATCGTGCTGATTCGTCTAGGGTATGGGTGGACTGGGACTTGAGCCATTAGCGAACCGTCCTCTCAGTCAGTATCGCCTCGAGCTCCTTGATAGAAGCGCAGCCAGCGGAGTGGTGGGCATCACAGCCAATGGCTATCAGTCACTTTTCCGTTTTCTCTCCAATAGTAGCAAGTGCTAACCCTTGGGTGACATTCTATCTTTTCTCCGTTGTTGCTTCCGCTCCCGTCAACCTTGTCCTCTACCGCGGCACACTGGCACCGTGTCCTCACGCAGTTGACTTTGACATGTACCACCGGCTCGTGAATTTGCTGCACAGATTTCACACAACAGTCAAACAGTGACCGGCAATGCTTGAGAATTCAATAAACTAGATGCCGTAGACCTGGCATTCGTCGTGAGCGAAAGACTTGGGAGATTCGCTGCTGGGGTAGCGGCGGCTTTTCACGCGCACCAGCTTCTTTGAGCTTGAAGGTCACTTGAAAAGAGCATCAGCTGCAGCTTTCTTCTTCGCTGCTGTTTCTGCTGCCACAGTCCTTGCCACCTTCGTATTTACTTTGCACGCAGAATTTAACAAAAATCAAATTAATTTAATCTTTTTTTGGTACAGAATTTAATCAAATACCATAAATTGAAACCCAAAATTCCGTAGTATCCTCTTGAATCAAAAGAATTTTTACGATTTCCGCCGACAATGCAAAATTTCGCATTTTCCCGCTAGACGCTAGACTTCACATGCTTCTGCATGCGAAAGTACTCACATTAGGTAACAGTACTTAATTATGTTTCTCACAGTTCATTCCAGTATTTCTAGACATGATTCTCTAACCAAGCTCTTTTTTCAGGTGCAATTGGTTCTGCGTTTTTGGCCTTTATATTTCCGTGTGCTGTTCAATTAAAACTGGAGGGAAAAGAACTTTCGAAGCCAGTGAGGGTAAAACTTATTGCAATTATAACATTGGGAATTTCAGCATCCATCGTAGCAGTCATTGGTACTTTTATTACAGTGATTCAAAAAGTTACCTAAAGATTGTCAATAAACATGCATATTATGGTGCCAAAAAAGTATAAATTTTTTACTTACATTTGTTTGGTTTTTAATAACAAGTATTAGATGACATTTGTTGAAGTATGTGTAGAGCAGGGTCTAGAATTAACTTGCTAATTTGTTAGCGTATATCGCGTTTCCATTGAAGAAAGATAAGATATGACAATTTATGAGATATATCAGAGACAATCACTTTCGTGAAATTAGCTCTGTACAGATTCTTTTTCGATCAATATAGATTAGTTATATATGGAAATTTTCAGCGATCGTGAAGGAATATAACAATTGACATCGTTTGGGTTTTTAAAATGAATCCATTGTTGATTACGGGAATGCTCCTGCATATTACACTCGAATTAGTGATAAAATGTCACGGTTCAGAACAACTCTGTTTTTCAGCCTGTTCCCCGTCCCGCACCTTTTTGCAATAGATTTTTCCAAATTATTCTTGTGTTTGGTTTACGTGCTAGGAATTTGGTAAGCATTTGAGATCTAATATTTAAGCAATGAAACTTATAAGATGTCAAATAGAATGGAAATTTGCTGATAGGGAAACTTAATGAAAAGGAAATTAAATTGATTCGGCCCATCAAAGAAATTTCAATGCAGCATTATAAAAGTCTTGAGAATTGAGAACTCATCTGCTTTTGAATTTGTACGGCTAATTTTCAGTGGTGGGCGTTTCGATAAGTAAAGCGATGATATCGCTTTAGTCGAAAATTTAATCGCTTATATTTATCGCTTTAAAATTCCCGCGATAAATTTAGTGATAAAGGAAAAAACAAAAAACCGTTTTTAGCATTATTTTACAACTAGCTCCGCTTCCGATTTCACGTGATTCGGAAGACGGAATCGGTGAGTGAGGAGTTTAATTAGCTTCAATTGAAATAATCTCGGAAACTGTATTGAACTGTTTTTCACCCATTTCATTGTCTGAACAACGTCAGCACAAGTGCTATCAAATGGTCAGTTATTACATTTATTCCGTATTGAGGCTACTTTCATATATGATAGAGTGCAGTAATCCCGTACATGGAGGTAATTCTGGACAGACGACATTTTTGGAAATAACGATCTTCTGCATTCCGCAAACGCGCAATTTGTTTGGATATCATTTTTTGAAAGGGGACCTTCACCCCCTCAACCAGAGGTTCAAGTTGCCAAGGGGGGTGGATGAGGATGATGATGAATTGCATATGCCTTAAAGTGTTGTATTTGTAGGGTTCATTCATCATGTTCCATGTCAGGTCAATTCTCCTTTTGCTACTGGTAATGATATGTAACCCAGTACAACCTGTTCATACCTACATCGTATTATACCATATGTCCTCATTGTAAATCTCATTTTTAAACTATCATTCAAGCTCGTGCTAACATCAATAGATTCTTTTGTACCTGAGGATGATTGCCGGATAGCAGTCGAAAAATTTTGTACAAACATTCAAAACTAATTATAATATAACATCACAAAATACTCCTGACTCTTTCCAACTATAAACCTAAAAACGACTAGTCAGGGCCTCTTTCAAACAATGTTGTTTTTGTGTTTGTGATGCTGTGACAGTTTTGTTGATTTATATGTTGTTATAAAGTAATAAAGTGTTAATTTCGGGTCTTTGGTGATATTGTTTCAATTATTCAATATTTCATGTACATGTACATGGTGTTTTAAGTGTAAAAAAAAGAGGTTTTAATGCATATAAGTAGTAAAAGTGGAGTACCAAATTTTTGGATTTATCGTTATCGCTTTATTTTGGAGATCCAAATTTATCGCGCTATCGTCATCGGACTTAGCGGAAAATTTGTTCGTTTTATCTATATCGCTTTATCGAAAACATTTATCGCTGCCCACCACTGCTAATTTTCGAGTTTGCTAACTATAGCAGGGATGGTGCGCATGTGAGAAAACATGAGAAATTGTGAGAAACAGGGAAAGATGTGTGAGAAATGCATCTTTTTGAGAAAATTTGGCTTCAGTTCTATCCGATTAAAACATTGCATCAGATCTACATCTCCACAATCATAATAAAATGCTTGGTTGTAAGGTTGATGATCAATAAAATGCACAAATCTTTTCTTCCTTTGATCACATGCATTGAGTATCATACACGTGATGAATCCCCGAACAGGTTCGGACACGTTCGGAACGTGGTGGCCACGTTCTCAACACGTTTTGTGTTGCTTGGGGTAGCTCACCTGAAAAAATCCTAAGTGTCAGAGTGGCTTTGTATGGGTAAAATTTTCCAAAGTGTGTCATTTCGATGTGGGACCTTTACCAAAACATTTTTCATCAAATTTCACCGACCCCCCCCCCGACAGCAATCTTCTAACTTTGGTTCTAGTGGACGGATTTTGTCTTGCAGCTACTCGTTTGAAAGAGGAGAAAAAACTGCTTGACGACATTTTTGTCGCGAGTCAATCGGACCAGCCGTTCAAAAGTTAGAGCAGTTACAAGATTTTAGGTCGGAGCTCACCTGAAAAAATCGTAAGTGTCAGAGTGACTTTGTATGGACAAAATTTTGAAAATTTTCCAAAGTGTGGCATTTCGACCTGGGACCCTGACCAAAGTTTGTTTCATCAAATTTCACTGACCCCCCCCCGGACAGCAATCTTCTAACTTTGGTTCTAGTGGACGGATTTTGTCTTACAGCTACTCGTTTGAAAGAGGAGAAAAAACTGCTCGACGACATTTTTGTCGCGAGTCAATCGGACCAGCCGTTCAAAAGTTAGAGCAGTTACAAGATTTTAGGTCGGAGCTCACCTGAAAAAATCCTAAGTGTCAGAGTGACTTTGTATGGACAAAATTTTGAAAATTTTCCAAAGTGTGGCATTTCGACCTGGGACCCTGACCAAAGTTTGTTTCATCAAATTTCACTGACCCCCCCCCCCGACAGCAATCTTCTAACTTTGGTTCTAGTGGACGGATTTTGTCTTACAGCTACTCGTTTGAAAGAGGAGAAAAAACTGCTCGACGACATTTTTGTCGCGAGTCAATCGGACCAGCCGTTCAAAAGTTAGAGCAGTTACAAGATTTTAGGTCGGAGCTCACCTGAAAAAATCCTAAGTGTCAGAGTGACTTTGTATAGGTAAAATTTTGAAAATTTTCCAAAGTGTGGCATTTCGACCTGGGACCTTCACCAAAACATTTTTCATCAAATTTCTCCGAACGAGGGGGGAGGGGGGTCAGTGAAATTTGATGAAAAATGTTTTGGTAAAGGTCCCAGGTCGAAATTCGGAAGTTTTAAATTTTTCAAAATTTTCACCACACTGGAGCTCTCACACTTAGGAATTTTTTCACTTGTGGCATGTTACATGGACATGTGCTGACGCACCGACTTCCCGTGGTCATATGATAGAGAATGATGAGACGAATCGTTTGCAACAAACCGCATGTCGCTACAATGAATACTTTCGGAGATAGAGTCATTTTAAGTTTTCTTCCGAGCATATACAGTGTATAAACCCCCGACAACGTAAGTCTGATCACTTCATCGAAAGACGAGGTAAGCGACGGTCGTCGCTCTGAGCTCCCGATATCGGGTGTTTCAAAGGACTCTATCTTTTGAAGTAGGCAAGCTATCTTCTTACTTCAAAGTTTGTGTGATAGAATTTGATAGTGTCTTTACTACTGATAAATTTTTTTAAAAGTAGTATGAGTAGTAAAATGCGGAATTTTTTAAAAATTCTTAATTTTCAGTTTTTTCAAAGTTTTAACATGTAGTCTAAGGTTTTCAAGTATGCTGAGTTCAAATCTGCTATCAGATTTGAAATTTAACTAAGTCTAAGGCAGCTTTGAGGGGTTAGATCCCAGCTACTGATCATTACCTTTGACTCGGCGTTGCTGTTACCACTTCGGGGCAGTGACAATGATGTCTTCAGCTGTAAATAGCGGGTATCGGGGAAGATCTCTCACTTCCCTAGTGATCAGTACAAGGCCTTCGGGCTGTCGACGGGATCGAGTGCCACTCACTACACTCAAATCTATCATTCCTCACTAAGTGTAATGCTTTAGGAATATGACTGTACTACATGATTCCAAACTTATACAAATTTCATTATCTTACAGTTAACGTTAAAATCAGGCATTGGCTAATGACATGAACCGCAAATTCCATATCAAGATGTGCACATGTGGGCGAATTAATCGCAGTGCGGACGCCAAGGCGCATGTTAAGAAGGCGGGCACTGACCACAATCCTGAATAGGGTTGCGTGTGTAAAGTGTAGAGTGTTGAAGGGTGATGAGGATGAGGCGCGTTTTTACAGAGTGCATGCTGACTGTAGTGGAGGTTTGGTGAATGACTTGCGATTCACGCAGTTGATTGTTGAAGAGAGGGAGCGAATGTTGGCGATAGAGCCAGACGGCAAGGTGGAGAATGTTGTTGAGAATGTTGTTGAGAATGATGAGTTGGCGATAGCAGTTGCTTCGTTGGAAGCTGAGATTGGGCGAAAGAGAGTGCTTGAGAGTGATGATGAGGATGATGTGGATTTAGATAGGGAGCGTGTGAGGAAGCGTGTGAGGAAGTTGAGCTCTTCGTCGTCGGAGGTGTCAAACATTGTCATCACCGACCCCCCGCAGAGCTCATCTTCCCCAAAAGTGAAGAGTGGTGGGATTCGTATGCAGTCGGCGAGGTGGTTGAAGGATGAAGAGAAGAAGCATGTTTCGCAGCAGATGGCGCATGATTTGTTGGTGAATAAGTATGAGAGTTTGAAGAAGGTGAAGGATGAAGTCGTGAAGGAGTTGGATGAGTTGAAAAAGAAGGAACTGAAGTCGAAGGAGGTAGCGGATGAGAATATTAGAATGAGGCGTAGTGTGACTGATTTGAAGAATAAGACGCGAGAGTTGGAAGAGAAGAATGATGAGTGTGAGAAGAGGGCGAGTGCTGCGGAGAGAAGAATGAGGGATGCAGAAGCGAAGTTTGAGGAGATGATGAAGGAGATGAGTGTGTTGAGAGCGAGGAATGTTGAGTTGGAGAGGACTGTGGCTCGGCGGGGTGATGAGATGCAGGCGTATGAGAAGTTGGAGCGCATGAGGGATGAGTGGAATCGTGTGAATGAGGATAGGTTGTTTGAATTTCACATCCCTATTCGGGATAATCATTTGGACGGTGAAGTACTCGTCAACCGTAGTCTGAACGAGTCAATAATTTGTTACAACGGCCATCCGACCAAGAAATGTCTACATGCCACCCTGAGAATGCGCGGCCATCTCCACAAATTTTCTGTTAGGAAGCGCGCGAGACTACCTAAGGATGGCTAACTTGGTAAGTGAAAAGTAAATAAGATAGTATATCCTATTCTAATACATATCATTTTCATTGCAGATTTTTCCCCCGCCTTCACCACCCCATCACGTTACTCCCGAGAACGAACCATCGGCTCTCTTAAGGGCCACCATGGGGCAAGACATGATAGAACCTCCACGCGGTTTGCCCTGGGCAGTCTTCGGACTGGCGAATACTATCATTAAGTTGAATCTGCTAAGTCAACTTGAACGTTGCGTCGCGTTAGAGGGGTATATAAACCACTGCCTCTCATTTCATTTCATTTCAATCATGCAGACGCCGAACAGTCAAGTCAGCTCTCCTCGCGGACCGCAGTTAAGGCCGCGAAATTTATTTGAGGAATTTGTCAGACTAGAGGAGCAAGACAGAGTACACAATAATCTTGCTCGGATTGGCAATCCGATGACAGCAACTGTTGTCAATCCAACGGAATGGCGCTACATTCCACTTTTTAGCCATGTACCAGTTAGTGTGGAAGTCGACAGTGCTACCAAAGAGAGAGTCAAAGACTCTCTCAGCAGAATTGGTAGGGTGTAAGATGACGTTACTCCCGAGAACGAACCACCGGCTCTCTTAAGGGCCACCATGGGGCAAGATTTGATAGAACCTCCTCGCGGTTTGCCCTGGGCAGTCTTCAGACTGGCGAATACTATCATTAAGTTGAATCTGCTATCAGTCAACTTGAACGTTATGCAGTCGATTGCTATCCCTGAAGCAATCTGATTCGCTGTTGAGCAATTCATTTTTGAAAACCCTATATAAGCCAGAAGATTGTAGCGCTTCTCATTCAATTTTAAGTCACGATGGAAGCGACATCTGCTAGCACCATTCCCGTCTTCATCGATGAAGACAACGCCATTCCCGACTTCATCATCCTCGACGAGTGGGATGAAGAGGATGAGAAGAGGGGGAAGATTAAGAAGATCATTTGGACGGATGGAGTGTGGACTCCGAATACCACCCGCATCCGAAAGGTGCCAGATGCACCAGCACGACCTAGGCGGTATAGGGTCTATGACAACCTAACCGTCATACCCATTGACTATTCCAGCCAATAGTCAACTTAAATTCACACCCCGAGAACGAACCATCGGCTCTCTTAAGGGCCACCATGGGGCAAGACATGATAGAACCTCCACGCGGTTTGCCCTGGGCAGTCTTCGGACTGGCGAATACTATCATTAAGTTGAATCTGCTAAGTCAACTTGAACGTTGCAAATGAAGTTCGGTGTAATACTTCCTTTCGACGGGCGTTCCTGTAAAGGGCGGCGGTGAAACCCGTACCTATGTATACCGCAAGGGACATTCGGCAATGGTCAATCTTGTTAAACCTCTCTGCGTCATGTTTGCAAGTGATTGCCTTTGTCTCAACGTAGTATGCATTCGCGCCAGGGCGACATTTAGCCAACTGTCGAAGGTTGCCTAAAACTTTCCATTGCATACGTTATGAGAACCATGAGTTCTACCTGTCTCTATCAATGAGACGAATTGATGAATGGAATGAAATGGGAGGACACTCACGCGCCACACGCAACATAACACACTTCTCTCTTCCGTAGTCTAACAAGCTCTTTACACATGGATCGCAGTCGATTGCTATCCCTGTATCAGAAGTGTAAGCTATCTTAATTTTATTTAACACTATTTCATCTACCATCATCGCCCATATGAAATGTTTTAAGATTTACAAGTTAGACTAAGCGTGCTACTATTTCCAAATGAAAAAGTATACATGGTTAAATCATCCACTTAAGCTCATCCGTAGTCTAACAAGCTCTTTACACATGGATCGCAGTCGATTGCTATCCCTGTATCAGAAGTGTAAGCTATCTTAATTTTATTTAACACTATTTCATCTACCATCATCGCCCATATGAAATGTTTTAAGATTTACAAGTTAGACTAAGCGTGCTACTATTTCCAAATGAAAAAGTATACATGGTTAAATCATCCACTGAAGCCCCATTCAAGTAAGTCAGTATGAAGGCAAAGATAATACGAAATAAAAATTTATTATGGCATGTATTTCAAAAGGTCTTCATCGTCAATATCGTCCCAGAGTCTGGCTTCACATAGATAACAAAAACAGTTCACTTGCTTCAATCGTTCTTCTACTGCGAGCCTCACTTTGTCGATATACTCCCACTCCGCCATAGTTCGTGGCTGGGAGTTAGGGGTGTACCACTCCCATAATTGGTGGAGGAATTTGGTGCTGGTGATCTCCATCACATCGTCAGTATCGTACTGAAGATACTTCCACCTCACGCCTGTTAAGTCGGGACACTCCTTCTCACATACACTCTCCTCTTCCTCGTCCGCTGGTAATGACAACTTTCTGATATTGTCCAGTCGGTACACCTTCTCTACCTTCCCCTTCGTTAGAGCGTTTGGTGCAACGAGCGCCTTTGGTGTTGAGCATGGAGAAGAGAATTTTGTGTTTGGTGTTGTCGGAGGGCTTGTTATGTTGACTGTGAATAATAACTTTGAAATGTTTTCTAATTCTTAAGTATCAACAAGCAACCAATCAGAATGAACAGCCAATGAATGATGAATATGAAAGTATATATGTAAAGTGACATTCGTGTCATTTCACTCTGTCTTTGTGACATATAAGTGAAGTGTTCTCTGGCGAATTCTATATTTGAGGCGTACAAGTGAACTGCTCTCTCGTGAATTCCAAATTTGAGTGAAGTCTCTATCTTGTTGAAGTATCAACCTTAAACTTGATTTCGTTGAAATGGTAAGTTGAAAATTTCTTCACTCATCTCTCTCAAACGTGTGGCTAATAGCATCTTCCTCAATTTCAGGCATCAACTTCATCACCAAGGCCCTCCCTTCTCGAGGAAAGTTTAGAGTTGTTGAGTCAAAGTAGGTTGTAACAATACACTGAGACTTGAACAGAGATGATAGAATGATTTATCTTTCAGGTGATGTGAGTTCCAGCTCAGGACTCTCGCGACAAGGCAACGAGTGGGAATGTGCCGATTGCGGACATATGTTTACAAGGAAGCACAGTCTCCTTCGACACATCAAACAACGTGTGTGTCAACGCAAAGCGGCGTCAATCTTCGGAGGTGAAGTTGATTCTGACGATGACATCTCCTTTCCTTGCGATTTGTGCCCTCTTTCTTTTGATAGTCACTTTCAGCGATCTTCGCACAGACTTCAACACACTCATGCAAATGATCACTACACCAACGGTACCTCTACCATCTCCCTCATTAATGTTTCACATAATAATTTAGTACGCGACTACTGCATGGAGTCCAATACTCAAATAGTAGATTTTCCTGAGTGGCTCCTTCAAAATTCTAACATTATCGAAGCGCTCTTCAACAATTTAGTCAATTTTAGAATGAAGGCGCTCATCTACCTCAAACTAAAATATATTAAAATAGATTTTCAAACGGGTCAAGTGACGGAGAGAATACAGTTTCATGTTCCTTCCTCTTCCGCAACCGAAGTTGTAGACTGCGAGTCTTGGCTAAATTTTCACATTCAATGTTTAAAATCAAATGTAGATAAATTCAATCAACGCGACAGCGCTCTCATTTTTGATGGTGTGGACTCAGCCATATTCAAAATTTCCCTATTAGAAAGTCATGCAGCTCGAGGCACATTTAAACTACCAAAAACGTTGTATATTAAGAAAGCTGTCATCAATGTCGATTGTAAATCACAGTGTTTCAAATATGCAGTCCTATCCATCCTTCACTATAATGATATCAACGCGAATCGAAATCATACCTATAGCTATAGACAGTGGGAGGATGAACTAGACTTTGAACGTTGTGATAGTGACAACATGAAAATCAAAGATGTAGAAACGTTCGAAAAACATAATCAGATTAAAATTGTCGTTCACGTGTGGGAGAAGGGGTTGAAGGGTGCCCGCTATAATTCACGTTCAACTTGTTATGAACGTGTAGTCAACCTCTTATTAGTAAAACAAGATGATAGCGAGAAATGGCACTACTGTGGTATTCCCAAAATCTCTCGCTTGTACACTCACTTGGGGCAGTCTAAAAGAGGTGAACATTTTGTATGCGACCGCTGCATCCGCTCCTTTTGGAGTAAAGATAAATTTGAAAGTCACTATGAATGGTGCAAGCGAGGTAAATTACAAATGGAACGCATGCCCAAAGATAAAATATTTTCACATAGGGATAATGGTGACGAATTAAGTCCCCTGCGTGTCATTTACGCAGACATAGAATGCTACATTGATGATATCATCCACAAGCCAGCAGCCATATCCTGCTATGAAGTATGGCATGACCACTTTAGGAATAGACAAAACAAAATGCATACTTGGCAAGGTGAAGATTGCATTTCAAAATTTCTAGAATTTCTCGATAAAGCTGCTAAATTTCAACAATCATATGATTCCCAATTGCAGCGTAAGTCACTACATATGTCAGATGAAGACAAACAAAAATTTGAAAGTTGCACATCCTGTCCTAAATGTCATAAAACGTTTGATGACGATAAAATTAAGAAAGTGCGTGATCATGATCACATCACTGGTAAATTTAGAAACGCACTCTGCTCCAAATGTAACTTTTCACTTAGGTTGAGACGTCGTGCACTACCCGTCATTTTTCATAACTTTAAGGGCTATGACAGTCATATGCTCATAAAAGGAGGGTTGAGCCAGATGAAATCGTGGCAGTTTGATGTTATAGCGCAAACGAGAGAAAAATTCATGGCAATGACAGCAAAAGTACCAGTAGATAAAACTAAAGAAAATAAGAGAGTCTTCTTCGAAATAAAATTTTTAGATTCATTCCAATTCATGTCAGCGTCACTAGCTTCTCTCGTTCGTAATCTCAAGTTTCTTCCCCATAGTCAAACTTTGAAGAAACACTATCCAGACTTAACAGATGAAATAATCACTCGCAAAGGAGTCTTTCCTTATGCGTATTTTAGCTCAATGTCTAAACTAAATGAAACAACCCTTCCTTCCATTGACAAATTCCAAAACGATTTGACGGGTCAAGATTGTCCAGTAGAGGACTATGAACATGCTCAAGAGGCATGGTTAAAATTTGATTGTAAAACGTTTGGCGATTATATGATCGCTTACTTAGAATTAGATTTCATTCTGCTGGCTGATGTCTTTCAGGAATTTCGACGAGTGGCATTAGAAGAAGACAAATTAGATCCTGTCCACTTTGTCAGTCTACCAGCCATGTCCTTTAAATCAGCCTTTAAAATGACTGGTGAGACCATCCATCTCTTACAAGACCCGGAGATGTATAACATATTTGAGCGCGGAATACGCGGTGGTCTCACATTTGTGAATAAACATCACATAAAATCTAAAACAGTAGGTAATGATCATATCCACCTAAAGTACTATGTTCACTAATGTCACTAAGTTCACTGTCTAAACCAATACCTCATTCCGAGTTTAGTTGGTTAAATCAAGATGAGCTTAAGTATTACTCCAACCCTTCAAACATTCTGAAGATTCCAGATGAAGGTGATTGGGGATATTATTTTGAAGTGGATTTGATTTATCCAAATAGTATCAAAAATAAAACTGCTGATTTCCCACTCGCACCTGAATCTGGTGAAGTGACTGAAGATATGTTTTCACCATTCATGTCACAATTTCATAATAACTTAACAGAGTGTTGACAGCCAAGGTACAAACCATGCCGCAGACTTTTACTCACCCAATATGATAAGAAAAATTATCTCGTGCACTTCTGCATACTAAAATTCTATTTAGAAATGGGTATGCTTCTAAAGTCAGTTCACCGCATCATCAAATTTAGACAGAAAGCCTTCCTCAAACCCTACATAGATAGTAACAGTCAAAAACGTGCACTCGCCCAAAATAATTTTGAAAAGGATTTTTATAAATATAAGAATAATAGTCTATTTGGTAAGACGATGGAGGATGTTAGAAAACGTATGAACTACAAACTAGTCGTTGATGAACAAAAATATCACAAATTGACCTCATCACCCCTTTTCATTGATAGAGACATCATCGATGAGGATCTTGTAGGTGTTAAAATGATAAAATCTGAAGTTGAGTTGTGCAAACCCATCTATATTGGGCAAGCCGTTTTAGATTATTCCAAGCTTGAAATGTATCAACTCTTCTACAAAATATTAAAACCATGCCCTCTCGTAAAAGAGGTTCGCTTGCTGGGTGGTGATACAGATAGTTTCTTTTTAGGAATTACCACTCAAAAAGATTTAAATTTTAATGAAGTAGCTAAGTCATTAGAAAAATATTTCGACACATCTAACTACAATCCCACTCATCCACTCTATTCCATACAGAATAAAGCCAAACTTGGTTGTTTTAAGGATGAAACAGCAGGAAAGGAAATAGATGAAATGATTCTCCTCCGTCCTAAAATGTATTCCATGAAATTAAAAGAATGTGCAGATAGTATTAAGCGTGCTAAAGGTATATCAAAATCCATTGTTCACAAAATGAAACATCGCTCCTATAAGAAGGCCTATAAAAATAAAACTATAACGTTTGTCAATATGAAAATCTTAAAATCTCAAGTTCATACTGTGAAAACGCCCACGTTCAAGAAACGAGCACTTTCAGCATGGGAAGATAAGAGGTGCTGGATAGGTCATAACACATCTCTTCCACATGGACATCCTGACACAAACATACCTCCACCCAAAAGAATAAAACTCACGCTACCACATTCAGGAGATGTATTGACATAATCAACTTTAACTCAGTATTTTGATGTTGCTTTTTGTAGATATACATGGTTGTTTTATGTATCGCATGAGATCGTTTCTTCCTTGTGAATATATGCCTACAGTCAGCTCATTCCCCCTATATCTGTGAAAAGACTTCTTCATATACATATTTTTATTTCAATATCACAATGACTTCACTTTGTTTTCCGAAACACTAAGGTTACGAGGGATTTAGTATCTTTCACATGGATGCACTCTTGTAAACCATTGGTAATTTTGATAGTAATAGAGGGTATAGTTTGTTTGACGACGGGATGATAGAAAATAGATTCAAACATCTTCTCAACTATTCCATATGAAGCGTCTTTATCATGAATGAAATCATGTAAAATGTATTCTTTTTTCTCACCAACAGAAATAGGTAGAATCAAATCACTTTGAATGTAAAGGTGCTGTTCATGTTTATCAAGTGTCATTGGTGTTTCTATACCAATCGTATGCGCAGCAGTAAACACAGTTTGTAGCATTGAAAAACCAAAGAGTTTTTTCAAATTTTTACTCAATTGACATTGAATGTCATCACCCAGTTTCAGAACAACGCGTTGATTTTCAATTGAAAACGAAATGTGGTGTGTCTTTACATCATATTTACTTTTCATCACATGCTTCAACTTCTGTTGTATATAAGGATTTACTACATGAATGAAGCTTTCAACTGTATGATATAGACCCGGCATTATATTGATAGCAACTTTAGATTCTTGATAAGACTGGTAAATTTTCTTGATGCGATCACCATAGATGTCCACCCAACATTCATCATTAACTGAATCAGCTTTAGTGTGATATTCATGAGAAGCATACACCAGACCGCTTCCAATAATAGGTGTATAATGTCTTACAAAATGACGCAAGGTTGGAGAGAAATAAACTGTAAGTTTGTCATTATATTTCTGAATAACCAACTTATTTTTGTCCGCCATAATTTTCTCTCCATACTTCTTACCCACAGTCTCATTCCATCGTTTTACTAACTCAATAAGTGATAAAGGTTGAACACCACGCTTTTTCAAAATGATGCGTTCTTCACATTCTACAACATCTTCATCAAATATTTTAAATTTATAATGAAATTTGTTGATTCGATTTGAATAAACTTTTTTAACATTTGCAGTAGCAATTGACGTTAGATGTAGTCCATGGCCAAAACCGAGATGCGGATAGAATTCATTATCCAACCTCTAAGACCTTTAGTAAAAGAATGAAAGCGAAGGAACTGTCTTCCACTCCAATGATAGATAGTAAACTCATAAACTTTCTGATTTTTATTCTTCATGATGGAAGTATTACCACTGTTGACTGCCTTAATAATTTTCTCATTCCCAAATGGACCATAATAATCTGATTTTATCTGAATCCATTCATAGTTCCACTTTCCATCTGACGTTAAATTGTATGGGAACTGGAATGCATTATTCATCGTTATTCCATCATGGGTGCGAGGAGTCAATATCATTTCTTCCAAATCATTCACATTCTGAATATTGCTATCATAGCAAATACTAGAAACGCCAACCTCCCATCCACCTTCTAAATGCAGTGGGCGATTTAATTCTACTCGATAGTCTGATGGTTTATTTTTGGGAAATTTATTCATAGAAGCATTACTGGGCAAGTAGATTAGAAACGAGTCCTTATTTTCACTTTCCATATTATTCACATTGAAAAAAATATATTAGCATTCTTTTGCATTAACTCTTCATTCGGAAATGGAGTGTGATACTTGTCACAGCATCTTTATGAAAAGGAATCAACGCACCAGCATCGTCATAAATTGCAATATCAATTTGTGGGATGTAGTTTGATTTCAGCTTTGTATAATGCACTTTCTTGAAAGTATGCTCAGATAAAATACTGCAGCTTTTTGGCTGGTATGGTATCATTGCTAGCAATGGAGCTTCAACATCTCCCACACGTACATCTTCACCAATATTAGAATATATCTGAAAATAGTTAATACGACGCGATAGCGACATGTCTGCACTAGCCTTGGTTACAGTACCACTTTTAAAGATATTTTGATCAAAACCCAAAATGTCCATTAGAGTTTTATCCATAATTAGTTCAGTACCTTTTCCACTTATAGTGAGAGACAAAGTACCTTCTTTTTCAGAAAATGAAATATGTTGGTCATTAATCACTTCATTTAAATAATCTACAACCAATTTAACCGAAGTAATAATGCGAGGCATCAACACTCTTGTTTCATGTAAGATACCACCTAAAGGCTCTACACACTTTCTGTATAAAGATACGGTCCATTCTGTATCAAATTGATTTGACCTTTCACATGGTAAGTGTTGCATATCAAATTTTCCATGAACAGCTGCAGAATGATGTCGTAAGAACTGATGAAAATATTTTGAACAAACTAATACTAGATTATCATCATTTAATTTACTTATTGTAATATGATTAGATGATTTGATATAAGTCAATGTTGCCACTTGTTTACCATCAACTCGAAGGAGATAATTAAATTTCTTCAATAATGTTTCAGGAGTCATGTTTGTCTTTCTTGGCTTAATCACAATCTTCTTCACCAACGTCTTCTCATTTCTTGGAATAAGATCTACATAATAAGCTTCCTCTCGATCTATTAACTGTTTATAACCACTTATGTGGTAATTAACGTTATAATTCTCATAGCTTGTTAAGGCGCTAGCGAGGTAACCTAAATCATTTCTTAAACTTGGACTTAAACCAACAATCCAATCTTTCTCAACTACATGATGTACATAATTATGATCATCATTGTGCGGAGTAAATTGGACAATATGTTTACACGCTTTATTCAGGAAATCATATATAAACTTTTTACATGATAAGAGATCTTTCTTTGGCCACTGTGGAATGTATACTCGGCAGCCCTTTTCACATTGGTAAGCAGCTGTACGTCTCATATTAATAGTCATCACCTCATGATCAAAAGTATAGACACAGTTGCTATAAACAAGTTGAGTGACACCCACTTCCCAATTTCCATTTAGCTGTTGTGCATGATCAATGGGAGTAGAAAAGAGTGCGGCTCGATTACTAGCAAATCTCTTTGTAGCCGCATTGCTAAGCAAAATATGATAAAACGACATTTTTATATTGCTGATCTGCGACTTTGCATAACATCATGAAGACTTGGATTTTGAACTCTCTACAATATATCAGAGTTGATCGTGATGGAAACGTACATTTCAAAAATTCTCATGGTCATACATCAAGAGG
This sequence comes from Prostheceraeus crozeri, assembly GCA_907163375.1. Lineage (NCBI taxonomy): Eukaryota > Metazoa > Platyhelminthes > Polycladida > Euryleptidae > Prostheceraeus > Prostheceraeus crozeri. Next base: position 82,028 of record CAJQUW010002662.1, on the reverse strand, counting down.
TATTACATTAACATGGCGACAATTTGTCAACCTCAATGATATCATGAGGGATTTGAAATATTTTGAAACATTAAGATTCATCTCCTTGGGTGATCAAGCTTGGCTTCAACATTACAGAAATGAAATTCAAATCTGCCATTCTCATTTCGCAAATACAATTGGGAGAAGTATAGAAGATACATACATCGCTCCATCATGACATTTATTCGTCGTGAGTTTATCGCCCTACTATGCAAATCTTAATCAGACATGACTACCACGCACCATGAGTTGGAAATTAGATTCCCTACAACGTATTGAAACGGATCATGATCGAAACGTCTATTTCAAAGATTCAACTGGAAATGTGAGAAGAGAGTTTGCTTTATCTTATCGTCATTTTCAATCTCTACATCATATCATGAAGGATTTGAAATACTTCTATATGAAAAGACATTCACGTATTGGAAATCGCATCTGGTTGCGCGTCAACAATCGGCGAATTCAACTCTATCATTCCCAACTTCATACTAACTTCACATTTCATCAAGGTAGTTGGGAAAAGTATAAAAGGAAGGTACATCGCTCAATTTGCTCATTCTTTCATCATGAAGCGCCATCGCTACACCATCGTCAACATTCTCCGTTGCTTCAGACTCTACACCAAAATCGATCTCACAACATTACACCAACACCTTCCAAACAGCAAGTATTACCCTGGCCGACCTCAAATGTTAGTGGTGAAGATGAACAATTCACGGAATCTTCAACTCCTCCCAAATGGGACTGTACAGAATCTCGGCACCCTTTCTCATTCATCGGCGCAGTCAATGCGCTTAGAGCTACAAAGACTACTACGTCGGATATGGAAGAGGGAGAGGTGTGTGATGTCGAATCTGACTGTGGACAATATGGTGATCTCTACTCAATTGAGTGAAAGTGTATCATTTTTGAAGATTCGTACCAGCAGTTACAATTTGTGTTATGAACCCGAACTTTTTCCTGCAGCTCTCATTAGTTGTTGGTTACCTTTGCATGTGGCAATCTTTCATAATAGTAAAGTGATCATTACTGGACTAAAATCTCATGTACAAGCAAATGTGATCCTAGACTATCTCATCGAGTATGTACGTACCCAGCGGATTGTAAAATAAAAAACAATTTTTCCAACATGATGTTTTTATTTCAAATCATGATAGAACTTACAAATCATTTTTTCATTAGAGGATGGATTACATGAAAAGTTTTGAATAACAGATACAAATCGAGATACATGTAAACGTTTTAAGATGAAGTACAGTACAAAAGCACCACACGTTGATGAAAGTGGATGTTGTAGTATGCGTTCATTTCGCTGATATTGACGCGTATGTTTTCTCAACCACTGTTGTGTTGGTATATTTGGAGGTTGAGCAAGAGAGTCAAATAGTTCACCACGTCGGTCTTCTCCAATAAAGATCGCTTTCCAATGCTCACCGCCTAAATTCTGCGAATGAGTGTTTAGCACAATAAAGATGGGATAGTGATTTACTGCAGGTGGTAAGGTATCGAGTGAATAGACATTATCGAAAGCTTTCAACGTCGCTTCGTCTGCATTACGCTGCACTTTAGTCTTAATATCGTCAGCAGTCAACCAACTCATTAACGATTATACTGAAGAATCACGTCACGATACTTTGTAATTTCAATATTTGAATCGAAGACTGCATAAATTAATACATTGATCGTCTCAGGTAGTGTTCTTTTGAACGTCAAATCCAAACGAATATTATGAGGCACGTTCGCTTGACGATAGGGTGCACTAATATCGCTGTCAGCAGTCAAATCAAATGCATAAATAGTATATCCACTCTTAAACTCTTTCATAGTCAGTCCGTTGGTGTCATCCGTATTGTAAAAGCCAAAGACATCCATAAAATCAACATAACTGCGCATAAATTGATCCGCAGCAAAATCTGGTTTGTAGGGTGGACCAGGATGACTCACACCATTTACACGTAAAGCAATTTCACTTAACTGATTGTGTTTAAAATTGAAAGGATTCTTCTTTATATTACCATTAAATGCATCATTTTCAACCATTGCCACCATGAGGAGCTTCGGTGCTTCCGATGGAAAGAGGCCATCTTTCATGAAACTCTTTTGATCTTTCGGAATTGTAAAGGTAAGAAGCTTTGTATGCTGAACGGGGTAAATGGCATTTTGGCGGTTAAGATCTTCAGCATGCCCTCTAATGACATTTGGATTCGGTACTACTTGACGAATGTAAAGTGCAATATCTTCCACATGAATTCTAAAATTGTCAATTTTAGCAAATGCATTCAGCGCAAATTCAGGCTTATTCAATGTCAGCTTGAGTCGCATGCTGGTATTACACAGTAAAAACTTTGACTGTCTAAAGAAGTCTAAATTCAGCGGACCATATAGCTGACATACTCTACTATCTTTAATCATATCAGATCGCTTTACAAAGCCACTGTTTGTTTCAACATCAAATTTTCCTGCTTCATCTCTATACCATCCCATGGCTTCCATATGACTTTTTTGTGCTGCTGGATGAAACTGTGATACATGATTGAAATATGATTTATAGGGATAATCGCTTTGACCACCTTCCACCTGCTGCTCTCCAATCGTTAGAGAAACATCACGAAGTAATGTAGTCAATGGTAAATTGTTCAGTCCAACTTTATGTGTATCGTCAATAGCAGTTCCATCTGCTTGCTGAATTCTAAACCTCAAATCAACCATCGCATAACTGAAATCTATGTAGTCATCACTACCACCAGGAATAACAAATTCAATGGGGCCAGCATTCTCAGCTGTTCGAGGATGATAATCTACAATACTTGAACTAAGAATATCTGTCTGTATGGCTTGTTGATCAAACAAACAAAAACCGGAAGTTTTACACTCCATGATTAGAAGTTATGGCAGCGTCGTCGTTTAGCGCCTGATGAATGATTAGAGCCTCTGCGACGTTTGCGTGAATGCCTTTTGACTGAAGATCGCACCTTACCAGCTCCGCGATGTTTCCTCCTTCCTTTTTTCATTCGTTTAGGTGATTTCTTTCCTTGAGTAACACCAGCAAAGGTCTGCTTCAATGTTTTTAAACCGCGTTCCTTCCCACGATTCAACAAACTGCTCTTAAAACTTCTACCTCTGGAAAGATCACTAGCAACATCACCAGCAAAGCCAACGGCATTACTTAAAACATTTCGTTTTAAAGATCTACCGACATTGGATATGAGAGGTGCTACAACAGATTTCAGTGCACCAAGTATGCTACCTCCACGTTGGCGGCGAGCGCCGATGTAAATTTGTCCTCCACCACTTACATAGAAGGGTCGTGAATAGAATGAGGCAGTTGGATTCATAGCTCAAACCCTAAACATTGTTAGTTGCAACTTTGCATGAATCACTGTCGATCACTTAGATGAAAGATGTCGGCACGACGCATCCAAGAGTTCATACTTGAAGGATAACCAGTCCATTTAACAAGACATCATTCTTCACCTTGCCGTTTTTTACATCGAATGATTTTCTCTACCAAATATGTTTCACTTTCAGTGACTACCTCAATCTCATCGCGGTAAAAGCTACCCTCAATTTCTTCATTATCGTAATCTTTCAACTTGTAGGTGGTCGGAGAGTCTTTTTGATTAATCCTTGATACTGTAAATACCTCCTCTGTCCAATTCGGAAGGTACCCTTTAGCAAAAACACTTTTCACTTTTGAGATACGAACTTTATCACCAATTTTCACATCACTTTTCACATGAGTGCGTTTACGTTGGAATGATTCGCGCACTTTATCTACATTGTCAGCATTTGCATCTACTGGTCTGAGTCCAATAGAACGATGGATAGAGTGATTGTAGGCATGGAGTGTATCTTGTAGAACCTTTGTCCAATTTTGTGTCAAGTTTGCAGTAAAATGTCGCCACAAGCGATTTTTTAATGTGCGATTAAAACGTTCAACGAGTGCAGCTTTATAAGCACTCTTTACACTAAACAACTCAATGTCATGCCTCTCAAATAATCTAATCTTCTCACATGCTGATTTTCAAACTCTTTTCCTTGATCACTCTGAATTCTTTTTGGAATGCGACCTTCTCGAAAAATTGTTTGGAATGCTTTTGCTACTCCTTTCCCTTCTTTAGTTTTTAAAGGTTGAGCCCACGCATAACGCGAGAAAATATCAATGACGGTTAAAATAAAATTATTACTCGAGTTATGTTTTGAAATGGAGGCGACATCACACAAATCTGCTTGCCACTGTTCATCGATGTCATGAACAATATAATGACGGGTGCGGTACTTCTTTTTCGCTTGTTTGTGGAGTGTATAGGTAGCCTGACCCTTTAACCATCGTTTCACTTGTGATTGTGGAAGACCACTCGCTTTTGATAATTTCTTGATCGATGCGAATCCTGCCGGATGTTTTACATCATAATAGATTGACTTCAAACGTTCAGTCGATGACGACTGACTCTTTTTTCTCCTTCTCATCTTTTTGTTTTCTTACCTTTCTACATTTACAACAACTGCAGCATTTAGCTTTAGCGGTTTTGCGATCGTGTTCACATTGCTTAGGGGTTTCATTGTGAGAGCTGGCGCAGCAAGTGCAAGTGACAACGACATTCACCTCTGGCGGCTCATTGCTTCATCTGCTTCATATTAATAGTCTGAGAACATGTATTTCCTGGGAGGAGCTGTTTTACGTTTTCCTTTTACTAGTTTTAGTGGTGATGTAGATCTACGTCGAGTTCTTCCTCTTGTTTGCTTAGTGAGTGTGGGAGGGGATGTAGCAGGTGACGTCTTAAACCAATTTGTTGGCATTTTCATCGTCTGAAGCATTGGAGCAGTAGCCGCTGTTGAATCAAGTTCTTTCAATGTCTCATTATTCAAAGCAAATTTTGGCACATTATGCTTTTTCAATAGTTTAAGAAAGTATGACCAACCAGGTGGAACATAGCCCTGACGGCGCTTTCTACGTGTCGCATACTGAATCAAGTCTTCATAACGTGAAGCATCAATCACTTTATTTTTCATCTGTAATGATTTCTCCTCTATCATTTACATTGAGATGGGGTTCAATACTGTTGAAAAGAGATATGGCATGTGCGCGAGATGCTAAAGGTGTAGCAGTCGATACAGAGTCACGCATCTTATTCTTCAAGTTTTTCAATTTTTCAACAGTTTCCGATTGTAATAATACAGCACGATGTGGATCTTTGATGTGAACATTTTGCTGATAATCTATTTCTTTCCTATAAATTTGATTTGCAAGAGGTTGCTTTACTTGCTGCATGGCAGTCAATTGTACATATTCACCCTGAGGAATAACAATCATGCGAGAATAAGAACTCATAGTTTGTAGATAATCATGGGAGTTTTCAAAATATCACTTCGAAATCTAAATTCTTCCGGACACTCTTGCGTAAAGTCAATGAATAAGTAATCGTATGGTTTTTCAGTAGCTGCTTGAAAAATTTCAATTAAGGCTTTTGATCCTCTGGGTGCAACTTGTCGCGCTAAAATTTCAAATTGACTTTTATCTCGCGGATTCTTGAAAATAGCATAATAGTGTGTATTCAGGTTTCGTGTACGAGCTTCTTTTCCATCAGGAAACAAATTTTGTGTGATATAGATGATAAAACACCTTTTATGATGTGCTGCGCGAGTGAACATATCTGTAACATCTTTTGAATTCTTACTTTCTTTTAATAGATCATCCAATACAACAACATCATTAGACTGAAGTTTATCCATTGCAATAATTCCTTCATGTCGAATAAAGTTGCGACTTTGCAATTCCTGAAACAAAGACGGTTGATAAATACCATAACACCAAATCACTCGATTGATAGGTTCCTTAAACAATTCCCTTCTTTTATCCAATAAACTCAGCGTGAAAACAGTTTTACCTGCATGAGATGGACCTGATACAGTCAGAACTTTATCGCATTGAAGTCTGAAATCCATTTTAATACTTTGAGATTCAACATTTGCATAATTAACGTCTAGAGCCAAAGATATTACCCAATAGGTTACCCACGACAGGAGCTAGCATCGGAAGTATTGCTGAAAGGAAACCACCCTTTTGTGTTAGAGTTTTCCTCTTTCTTTGAAGGGTGACTTTAGGATTGGAGATGAAACGCAATTTTGTAGCATATCGCTTAAGTAACTTTCGTTGTTTTGGTGCTAATTTCTTCGTCCTCAACTTCCTCACATGAGAAATAATTTCACGAATGAATTTATCGTTAGCATGTCGTATAGCATTGTATCGCTGATTTGCTTTCATTCGTCGGAGAGCTTGAATGGCTGAAGAAAACTTTTGACTTTTACGTTTCGTCATTTTACGTTTCGCCATTTTCCGTGTTAGTCTTTGCTAAAACCTATCTTTACCACATTTCCATAGGTACTAACTATTGCGGCATAAGTGACACTCGAAATGAGCAATATCACAGTGGTTACATTTGCAAAGTTGAATGCAATTACGTATGAAACAGCGTTGACAAAAAGCATGCTTACATCTCTTGAAGATGCGCTTTTCATTTCCATCCTTTCGCTTACATACATCACAACATATAGTTTTCACCGTTACTGATGTCTATAGCAAGTCTTTTTGAAGATATGAATTTGCTAGCCTTTTCTAAATAATAGACGCATGTACAGAAGGAATATACTTCGAGAGTGAGCAGACATAGCTCGAAAACCAGTTGTGCTACAATCAAGTACCACTGCATTTTCAATTTTTCTTTATGGAAAGTTGAATGTGAATATCTGAAATCTCTTCAATCACTAGACTGCTACCATGATGGCTAAATGCGTTAAGACGTTCAGCAATTTTTATCATACGTCTTTTAAAAAATTCTTTGGGGTGATCTACCACTTCCATTGAATAAGAAGCAAAATGGAAAGAGCGACTTTCCACCTCTTCCTTTCCAAAATGACTAAACTTAATTTTCGCAACTAATCGCGCCATGATAATACTATCAGAGAATGTATTCATTAACTCTAGAAATAGAGTGCTAGCATCATCGACCACTGCTTCGATGTCGGTCTCATCTTTATGAAAATTTATCACATAATCTTGAACAGCTCCTTTTAAACTTTGCCTATGAAAATGTAATGTTCCGCAGTCGTTTGAGAAAGACATGATCGCCCTTTATCTAACCCATCCATTGCATGAAAACAACAACTCTTCTCATAGTAACATTTATTGAATAACGGTAACAAGCATGCATTATAAATCAATGGTTTGAAAGAGATAAAATAGATACAGCTGGTAACTATCATGCAGCGAGCAATGATAACCATACAGGACTTTGGCAGTGCTGAGGTAAGGAGGAAAGAAGCATTGGTTATGAACGTAGCTACTACAACGAACAGACAAAATAGGAACACACAAATCCTTAAAACGTTTCGTGACTTTATGATAATGTTGATTCACTCTACTATCCCAAGGTGGGAGCAAAATATCATCAATGATTAGATTGGGAAATACTTTCCTCTCCTTACCAGGATTATTACAAAAGATGCGTATAACATTGAAAGCAGCTAACCATCGTTTAAAGTCAATAAGAAGAGCACTCTCACAAGAAAAGCCATAGTCTTGCAAATATTTCAGATTAAGTCCATGAATGTGTTTTCTCGCCCATTGATCAACATTGGGATCGCAGTTGGCATGTTGATGATAGACACTAACAATCTGATATGTCCAATTGTTCATAGCAATAGCACTGAGCTCCTGTACAGGTTCACCCTCACAATCCATAAAAATGATGATAGAAGCCTAAAACGGAAATTTACACATCTAAGGAAACGTTCTATAACATATTACAAAATGAAGAATTACATCGATGCTTTTCACGACAAAATACACAAATGATATGATGGCAACGAAGAAGTAAAATGTATCTAATAATACCACGTCTACGACACTCGAAGCACATAAGCGAATTGTCATAGGGTAGAGTTAGGAAAGGACTAGTAATTCTCCTTCTTTGATTTGCGTTTTGAGGCAGCATTCTTCTGCGACTTGCGCTTCGTACCACTGCTGTTAAGGATTTGATCAATTATGTCGTCCACGTTGGGTGGTTTCGGAATATATAGGATGGATTCCATATGCATGGAGAGAGAGGCTATTTTATTATCCTTGTGTCGACCATAATATAGCCCATTCACTTTGAAAAGGATATCCCAAGTACCTTCTCCGAGCTCATCACATCTGATGGGTATTGAATGATCTCCCTCCTTCTTATAGTAAGTACACCAATGTGATACCGGTAGGCAAATGTGATTACCATCCCAAATCTTTCTATAGGGAGTATCCTTGTCATTTCTCGCCTTCCACTCTTGAGCAAGAGAAGTAGGAATGTCCATATTTAATGTCACGTACTCCTCAGCTGGTGGCGAATGTACGGACTCACGGGGATCCGTATGTAGTCCACATACTGATTGTGCATTATCTTGACATCCGTGGAAGGGAGCATTCCCGTTTGGAGTACTACGCCATGATCGTCATAACGCAAGACTTGTTTAAATTTACGCTGTAGCGGTGTAGGATTATGTACCTTGGTTGTTTCTTCCACTGGCCTCAGTTGTAGATGATCTGATCGTAGCGAACCTTGTAACGTTTGACCGCCATTTTGTCCTACTAGTGCAGCAGATGGAGTAGATGCCTGAAAATGAAAAAGATTGTATTAAGTTTACGTTTGTTAGTAATTTGATTGTCGTATGCTGTCGGCCGTTCGTCTCTATTCCAATATTCAGGACATTTCATGAACTCTACATAATTTGTTATATCGTTTCAATTTAAATTTGATGAAATGTTGCGTTTTTATGAATTATCGAAATATAACACTATCGTAACGAGAATCCTAAGGTCTTTTTCCTTTCGGGCAGGAATCAACGAATTGAAATCAACATTTTGGCGCCCAACGTGGGGCCTGAGAGGAATTAGTGATGGGTATTGAAGCGGAGCAACATCGACGACGTGCATACCGTGCAATTGTAACGAGAAAGGTGAATGAACTTACGACAGAGTTAAACACTTCTGCATCGTCGGTTACTATCGAAGTGCTTCTAAACCAACTGCGAAATGCTAATATAAATTTGGAGCTGTGATAAACTTTATCTTGACTGATGGTAGCGAGGAGGATATGATGTTTGAAACGGAAAATATACAAGAATATCGAGACAGTGTCACTAAAGTCGAAGTGTTAGCGGAAAGAATTCTACGAAGCGAAAACGACAGAAACTCTTCAACAAATGCTACCGATCCATGTGTTCTACAACCTACGAACAATACGAGACTTCCTAAGTTAAATTTACCTGTATTCTCTGGAGACGTACTACAATGGCAGTCCTTCTACGACGCGTTTTGTGCTGCAATCGACTCAAGGAAAATTGCATCGGTGGAAAAATTCAATTATTTACGCGGGCAACTGCGAGGTGAGGCGAGCAGTGCGATCGAAGGATTATCCCTAACGAACGAAAACTACGACGAAGCAATCGACATATTACAAGCAAGATTTGGCCGTAAACATACAATCATCAGAGCTCACGTAAAGTGTTTACTGGCACTCGATAAACTACCAAGGTGTCAGCATCAGACTTTGAGAAAATTCATCAACGACGTTGAGATCCACATTCGGGGTCTCAAAACCCTCGGAGTAACCGCCGATAGTTACGGCTGCATACTGATGCAAATTATTCTCTCGAAACTTCCAAACAACGTGTGTTTAGAGTGGGCGAGGCGTGAAAACTCTGATGAATCAACGATGGACGAATTTATCGCGTTCCTTAGACGAGAAATACAATCTTATGAACTTTTTAGTGACAACAAGCATCACTCATCGAAAGTTCTAGAGCCACGCATGGAAACAGCTGCGTCTTTGAATTCAACTGTTCGTGAACGTACGTGTTCCTTTTGTAATGACGATTATCTCGTTACGAGCTGTGAGAAGTTGAGATCTATGTCAGAGGAACAACGACTGAACGAGGTTAGACAAAGGCGACTTTGTTATAACTGTCTGCGGGAACACAACGTTAAAAACTGCAAGAGTAATTCAAGATGCAAATCTTGTGGTCGTAAACACCACACACTTCTACATCGATCAAGCTCGATTGCTGCAGTAGAGTCAACGCAAGCGAATGCAACGTCATCTAATCGTGGTGAAGTGCTTCTACAGACTGCACTTGCGGAACTACATGGTGAGAGCGAACGGCGTGTGATGCGAGTTTTGTTTGACGGGGGGAGCGAACTTAGCTATGTTCGAAGGAGAGTGTTGTCAAGATCTCGAGTGCATGTGATTAATCGTAGAGAGCTTAACTTGTTTAGCTTTGAGGAGAGAGAACACGGGTTTAGAACCTATGACGAAGTTGAGTTGAATCTGTGTCGCATAGATCATCCTGAAAGGTCAGTAAGGATTCACGCTTTAGTAGTTGATGAGCTTTGTGCCCCGATCGTCAGCAGAGTAACCAAACAGGACTTGCATCAGTTTGATCATTTGAGGCATCTTGTTCTCGCAGATGTTTTTGACGGCAAAGATAAATCAGTAGACTTAGTTTTAGGCGCTGATTATTTGTACGATGTTTTATTAGGTGAGAACGTGAGTCACGATCAGGGACCTACAGCCAGCAATTCCGTATTTGGGTGGGTCTTACACGGACCTCTTGGAGCTTCATACGAAACAAATTCCCGTCATGTTACCAATTTGTGTACTTCCGGTCAAGTTATAATAGATCAAGACATGGTCTTGCGCTCATTTTGGGAATCAGAAACTATTGGTATCAAACCAATCGTTGATAACGATCCTGGGAAAAATGCTTTGTCTAGATTTGAAACCCTAATAACGATTCGGGAAGACAAGCGTTACGAGGTTGGTTGGCCATGGGTGGATAGGAAGGATATCGTAATGGATGACGCGAGGGACGTAGCCGAGAAAAGATTATCGTGTCTAGTGAAACGATTACAACGCCAGCCAGAACTAATGGATTGTTACGATCAGATTATTAAAACGTATCTGGAAGCGGGAATAGCTGAAAGGGTGTTATCCGATTGTTCAACGGCAACCAACATTCGTTACTTACCACACCATTGTGTCGTAAGGCCTGAAAAGGAAACCTCAAAGGTTCGCATTGTTTTCGATGCCGCATGCAGAGATAGAAACGGGATAGCGTTGAATGATTTACTATACGGGGGACCTAATCTTAATCCGGAACTGATAGCAGTGCTTCTACGATTTCGAGCAAAGGCGGTTTGCGTAACGGCAGATATCAAGCAGGCATTCTTGCAAATTAGCCTGACGAGTGAAGATAGAGATTCAACACGATTTCTGTGGTTTGACGACGTTAAGGGAATTTCCGATCATGGAGTTTTGAAACCTGTTACATTACGAATGACCCGCGTAGTTTTTGGTGTTAAATCTTCTCCTTTCTTACTCGCAGCTACGTTGAGGCATCATTTGGAGCATAGACATTTTGAGGATGAAGAAATGAAAGACGTGCTGATTGATAACTTCTACGTCGACGATTTGGTTGTCAGCCTGGAGACAATGACTGAGGCAAGGTCACTATATCTCGAAGCCACGGCTGCATGCAACGAAATGTGCATGGACTTGCGGAAGTGGAAATCTAACAAAATTGAGTTGAGCGAAGACTTGAACTTTGAAGACAGCACAGCTGATACATCTATCCTTGGAATCAATTGGAATTCTGTGACAGACCAAATCCAATGCAAGATACCACACTCCGACTCTGCTAAGACCAAAGGAACAAAGCGAACTATTCTGCGAAGCGTTGCGCATATATTTGATCCCCTCGGTATCTTGAGTCCTTCTACGGTTATTGTCAAAATCCTGCTCCAAGAAATTTGGAAATTGAAAGTGGATTGGGATCAAGAGTTGCCTGGAGAAATTGTCAGGAGTTGGGAGAAATGGATTAGCGAGTGGGAAAATCTAAGGGAGATATGGATCAACAGGTATCTACATTTATCCAAAGAAAATACAACCGAGCTGCACGCATTTTCTGATGCTTCCAAAGTTGCCTACGCAGCTGTTGTTTATGCGAAATCAACGGATTCCGATGGTGAGGTACATGTAAACTTAGTGATGGCAAAAACCAGAGTTGCCCCGTTGAAGGGCGAGACCATTCCTCGTCTGGAACTGATGGGCTGCCTCATCGCGGCAAGAATGGTAAAGGCAATAATGATGTACCTGAATCTCACGACGGAATATTACTGCTGGACTGATTCTCAAGTCGCACTAGCATGGATACAAAATGACAAGAGAATATGGAAACCATTCGTACAAAATCGAATTATAGAAATTCAGAATCTCACAGACAAGAATAGATGGAAACATGTGAAGGGAAACGTGAACCCTGCTGACATTCCTAGCCGAGGTATGTCACCATCTAAGCTAAAGGATTGTAAACTATGGTGGGACGGACCTGATTTCTTACGGAGTGGCTCTATCGATGACATGGGAACAGATGACGGGATTGACAGCGAGACGCACGAAATTTCAGTGAGAGAAATGAAGAGGCAGCGAGTTGCCAACCATCATGTTTCAGTAACAGAATCGATCATCCCGACCAATAAGTTTTCCAGCTTGGGTAAACTCCTCCGAGTAACTGCCTTTGTGATTAGATTTATCAATAATTGTCGTTCGAAAGCAAATGAACGACGGATTGATTGCTTGAAGCACGATGAAATACAGGAAAGTCGCATTTACTGGATAAAGTTCGTCCAATCAAATAGTTGTGGTGAAGAGATTCAAGCATTGGTAAATAATCGACCAATTTCGCCGAAGTCGCGTTTTTACAATTTCCGCCCATTTCTTGACGAGAAACGGATTCTGCGAATGGAAGATTAGGAAAGTCGAATCTGAACGACGACACGAAATGTCCAATCATTTTGCCAAACCATTCACCAATCGTTCAACTGATTATCAGACACAAACATGAAGAGCTCCTACACGCTGGAGTCACCACGGTATTAATTTCCTTGAGAAAAGAGTTTTGGGTGCTAAGGGCTCGTAGAGAGACTAAGAAGATCATACGTCAATGTACTGTTTGTCGCAAATTCAAATCAAAACCATTCACCGAAGAGATTGCTCCATTACCACGAGAGAGAGTAAAGACCAGTACCTGCCTTCCCTTCCTTTACATCGGAGTTGACTATGCCGGTCCGTTGTTTGTAAATCATGGAGAAGAACAAAGGAAGGTATACATATTACTCATTACATGCACACGAATCCGAGCTGTACACTTAGAACTGACTCTTGACTTAACTACCGCAGAATTCCTCAATGCATTTGAACGGTTTATCGCTAGACGAGGAGTACCGGCTGTCATCTTCAGTGACAACGCTAAAACGTTTAAAAGGGCATCAGAATTGTTAAGTTCGACAAAGGGCGTGGAATGGAAATTCATCACCGAAAGAGCACCCTTGCATGGGGGATTTTGGGAACGACTCGTGAGAAGCGTGAAGATTGCCTTGAGAAATACCCTTGGAAGAAGCATCGTGGACGCAGATCAATTGAGAACAGTTCTCTGTAAAATCGAGGGAGTTATCAATAGCAGGCCACTGACATACATCGAGAGTGAACCAGAGGAACCAGAAGCTTTGACGCCTGCGAAATTTCTTATTGGGAGAGATATCAGTGATACAACTGCAGTTCAATCAGCGGAATTGATTCAATGTGGAATCGAACTTGGCGAAAATTTCTTGAAACAGAGAAAAATGCTGGAACTGTTCTGGACGAGATGGAGCGAAGAATACTTACCTTTGTTGAATGCCAGCAATAAGAAGATTACTAGATCAGCGTCTATTGGGGTCGGGGATATTGTCTTGATACATTCAGATTTTAAAGGAAAGCACTTGTGGCCATTGGGAAGGATCGTATCACTTCAAAGGAGCTGCGATGGGAAGGTTAGAACAGTGTCGGTTTTTTCTAATGGGACGATGCTCAGAAGGCCGATACAGAAACTGTATTTGTTAGAATCGAGGGTTTGTGGCGAGGAAGAACAGGGAGAAGGCAGGAAATCCTCCGTTTCCGATTCAAACCGTGACGAGGTAGTAAGAAAGAGTAGACGGGCAATTCTTCCGCCAGATAAGTTCGGATGGTAGAAAAGGTCATTTCTACCAGGGGAGTGTTAGTAATTTGATTGTCGTATGCTGTCGGCCGTTCGTCTCTATTCCAATATTCAGGACATTTCATGAACTCTACATAATTTGTTATATCGTTTCAATTTAAATTTGATGAATTGTTGCGTTTTTATGAATTATCGAAATATAACACTATCGTAACGAGAATCCTAAGGTCTTTTTCCTCTCGGGCAGGAATCAACGAATTGAAATCAACAACGTTCAAGGGAGGAGAGGGAGGGAAGTAGCGACTTACCATTTTAGTTGGATAATAGAATAGGGAACTAGAGAGAGAGAAAATGTGCGTCCGTCACTCGTGTGATTCAATGATGGAATGATTCTCACTGTGGAAGGCTCCCTATTTATATAGAAATGCTTGATCCTCATTGGACAATAACATCAAGCTGATTCCAAATCTGGCCTCCGTTTACCAATCCGAGCCTTCATTCGCCCGCTGGAGCTGTTTCTTGGGAAATTCTAACTCTGTCGTTTTTCGTCAATCTCCCAAAATCTTAAATGGCGTTTCACATCTAAACGAAGACAGATATGAACAAGCCGTTTCTTTCAGTGAATTTGTCTTACTCTTAGCTTTCAAACGAGCTATTGCACGACTTTCTACGATCTCTAGAACCAAAGTTGGAAGATCGGTGCCGGGGGGGGGGACGTCGGCGAAAATTTTTCTCTCCGATTGCTTTCAAATTCACCATACCGATGCAGAATTTCACGCTGAATCCGAATCTGGCCTCCGTTTTCCCATCCGATGCTTCGTTTTGGCGCTACAGCCCAAAACGTCCAAAATTCTAACTTTGTCGTTTTTCGCCAATCTCCCAAAATCTTAAATGGCGTCTCACATCTAAACGAAGACAGATATGAACAAGCCGTTTCTTTCACTGAATTTGTCTCACTCTTAGCTTTCAAACGAGCTATTGCACGACAAAATCCGTCCACTGGAAGCCAAGATCGAAGCGAGCTCTCCCGAGGGGGGGGGAGGTCGGTGAAATTTGATGAAAAATGTTTTGGTGAAGGTCCCAGGTCGAAATGCCACACTTTGGAAAACTTTCAGAATTTTACCCATACAAAGCCACTCTGACACTTAGGATTTTTTCAGGTGAGCTCCGACCTAAAAACTTGTAACAGCCCTAACTTTTGAACGGCTGGTCCGATTGATTATCGCGACAAAAATGTCGTCGAGCAGTTTTTTCTCCTCTTTCAAACGAGTAGCTGTAAGACAAAATCCGTCCACTAGAACCAAAGTTAGAAGATTGCTGTCGGGGGGGGGAGGGGTCCGTGAAATTTGATGAAAAATGTTTTGGTAAAGGTCCCAGGTCGAAATTCCACACTTTGGAAAATTTTCAAAATTTTGTCCATACAAAGCCACTCTGACACTTAGGATTTTTTCAGGTGAACTACGACAGTCCACCCTCCCAACCTGGCCGGCACACCACGCCAACCTGGAGAGCACATCACCTCGCGCTACGACGGACGGCCAGAGGGGGGACGTCAGACTCGAAGCAACACGACGGCACACCACGACCGACTCGACGGACAGGAGGGGGGACGTCAGCGACTTTTTTCGATGGCGGCCATCTTGCGCTATCCAGAAGTGGAGTTTTACTTACTACTGACATTGCTTAAATGGCATTGATAATATGCTCGAACTTAATTTCAATTTCATATCAAGTCTCTAGCTCATTCAAAACTCAACGGTTCATCCGTAATTTTTTTACTCCCTACCACGCTTCAGTATTCTTTACCGGACAGTAATTCTAAGACTTGTTAAAATGAAATTTATTATATAGATGGCTTTCAGTAGATGACGCCACGTCGAGAGGAGATTGAACACTCTTCACAACATTTGTGCTATTGTAAAAGGTTTTTTATTCAAGTCTAATCAATCCTTTTCTGTTAGAAATCATACGATATAGCTAGATGCAGTACTTAATGGAAATATTGAATAGCTCTCTTCTAACTACTTTATAACAAATAAAAATAATAACTGTAGCTGAGCAAGACTGTAATAGCTAAACATTAAAATACTTACTAGTTGTCCGTCATATCCTATAGAAATGAATCGCTGTTTTTGGGTATAGTTAGTTAGTTCTTATTAGCATTTTGAAATTTTCTGTCTGCTAGAGGTTGGATTTTTCAGATTGAGAATTGCCTTTGAAGAGCTAATTGATCCTTTTCTGCAAAAGCCTCCGAGTTTCTCCGATGCAGCACTGATGGCAGTAGTAAGTAAAACTCTACTTCTGGATAGCGCAAGATGGCCGCCGTCGCTGACGTCCCCCCCCTCCTCTGGAACGGCAGAGTGTCGTGGTCGGCCGCCGTGGTGCTTTGAGTCTGACGTCCCCCCCCCTCTGGTCGACCGTCGTATAGCGCGCGGTGATGTGCTGTCGAGGTTGGCGTGGTGTGCCGGCCAGGTTGGGAGGGTGGACTGTCGTAGCTCACCTGAAAAAATCCTAAGTGTCAGAGTGGCTTGTATGGGTAAAATTTTGAAAATTTTCCAAAGTGTGGAATTTCGACCTGGGACCTTCACCAAAACATTTTTCATCAAATTTCACGGACCTCCCCCCCCGACAGCAATCTTCTAACTTTGGTTCTAGTGGACGGATTTTGTCTTACAGCTACTCGTTTGAAAGAGGAGAAAAACTGCTCGACGACATTTTTGCCGCGAGTCAATCGGACCAGCCGTTCAAAAGTTAGGGCTGTTACAAGTTTTTAGGTCGGAGCTCGCTCACCTGAAAAAATCCTAAGTGTCAGAGTGGCTTTGTATGGGTAAAATTTTGAAAATTTTCCAAAGTGTGGAATTTCGACCTGGGACCTTCACCAAAACATTTTTCATCAAATTTCACGGACCTCCCCCTCCTCGGGAGAGCTCGCTTCGATCTTGGCTTCCAGTGGACGGATTTTGTCGTGCAATAGCTCGTTTGAAAGCTAAGAGTGAGACAAATTCAGTGAAAGAAACGGCTTGTTCATATCTGTCTTCGTTTAGATGTGAGACGCCATTTAAGATTTTAAGTTCGGAGCTCACCTGAAAAAATCCTAAGTGTCAGAGTGGCTTTGTATGGGTAAAATTTTGAAAATTTTCCAAAGTGTGTCATTTCGACCTGGGACGTCACCAAAACATTTTTCATCAAATTTCTATGAACGAGGGGGAGGGGGGAGGTCCGTGAAATTTGATGAAAAATGTTTTGGTGAAGGTCCCAGGTCGAAATTTGAAAGTCTTAAATTTTTCAAAATTTTCACCACACTGGAGCTCTCACACTTAGGAATTTTTTCACTTGTGGCATGTTACATGGACATGTGCTGACGGACCAACTTCCCGTGGTCATATGAGAATGGTTCAGGTGTCATATGATAGAGAATGATGAGACGAATCGTTTGCAACAAACCGCATGTCGCTACAATTAATACTTTCGGAGATAGAGTCATTTTAAGTTTTCTTCCGAGCATATACAGTGTATAAACCCCCGACAACGTAAGTCTGATCACTTCATCGAAAGACGAGGTAAGCGACGGTCGTCGCTCTGAGCTCCCGATATCGGGTGTTTCAAAGGACTCTATCTTTTGAAGTAGGCAAGCTATCTTCTTACTTCAAAGTTTGTGTGATAGAGTTTGATAATGTCTTTACTACTGATAAATTTTTTAAAAGTAGTATGAGTAGTAAAAATGCGGAATTTTTTTAAAATTCTTAAATTTCAGTTTTTTCAAAGTTTTAACATGTAGACTAAGGTTTTCCAGTATGCTGAGTTCAAATCTGCTATCAGATTTGAAATTAAACTAAGTCTAAGGCAGCTTTGAGGGGTTAGATCCCAGCTACTGATCACTACTTTTGACTCGGCGTTCCTGTTACCACTTCGGGGCAGTGACAATGATGTCTTCAGCTGTAAATAGCGGGTATCGGGGAAGATCTCTCACTTCCCTAGTGATCAGTACAAGGCCTTCGGGCTGTCGACGGGATCGAGTGCCACTCACTACACTCAAATCTATCATTCCTCACTAAGTGTAATGCTTTAGGAATATGACTGTACTACATGATTCCAAACTTATACAAATTTCATTATCTTACAGTTAACGTTAAAATCAGGCATGGCTAATGACATGAACCGCAAATTCCATATCAAGATGTGCACATGTGGGCGAATTAATCGCAGTGCGGACGCCAAGGCGCATGTAAAGAAGGCGGGCACCGACTACATGATTATCCTGAATAGGGTTGCGTGTGTGAAGTGTAGAGTGTTGAAGGGTGATGAGGATGAGGCGCGTTTCTATAGAGTGCATGCTGACTGTAATGGAGGTTTGGTGAATCACGTGCGATTCACGCAGTTGATTGTTAAAGAGAGGGAGCGAATGTTGGCGATCGACCGAGAGGGTAAGGTTGAGAATGTTGTTGAGAATGTTGTTGAGAATGATGAGTTGCCGAGAGCAGTTGCGTCGTTGGAGGCTGAGATTGAGCGAAAGAGAGTGCTTGAGAGTGATGATGAGGATGATGTGGATTTAGATAGGGAGCGTGTGAGGAAGCGTATGAGGAAGTTGAGCTCTTCGTCGTCGGAGGTGTCAAACATTGTCATCACCGACCCCCGAAGAGCTCATCTTCCCCAAAAGTGAAGAGTGGTGGGATTCGTATGCAGTCGGCGAGGTGGTTGAAGGATGAAGAGAAGAAGCATGTTTCGCAGCAGATGGCGCATGATTTGTTGGTGAATAAGTATGAGAGTTTGAAGAAGGTGAAGGATGAAGTCGTGAAGGAGTTGGATGAGTTGAAAAAGAAGGAACTGAAGTCGAAGGAGGTAGCGGATGAGAATATTAGAATGAGGCGTAGTGTGACTGATTTGAAGAAAAAGACGCGAGAGTTGGAAGAGAAGAATGATGAGTGTGAGAAGAGGGCGAGTGCTGCGGAGAGAAGAATGAGAGATGCAGAAGCGAAGTTTGAGGAGATGATGAAGGAGATGAGTGTGTTGAGAGCGAGGAATGTTGAGTTGGAGAGGACTGTGGCTCGGCGGGGTGATGAGAGGCAGGCGTATGAGAAGTTGGAGCGCATGAGGGATGAGTGGAATCGTGTGAATGAGGATCATTTGTTTGAATTTCACATCCCTATTCGGGATAATCATTTGGACGGTAAAGTTCTTGTAAACCAGAATTTAGATGACTCCATCATATGTTACAACGGCCATCCAACCAAAACATGTCTCCATGCCACCCTGAGAATGCGCGGCCATCTCCACAAATTTTCTATTCAGAAGCGCGCGAGGCTACCTAAGAATGGCTAACTTGGTAAGTGAAAAGTAAATAAGATAGTATATCCTATTCTAATACATATCATTTTCATTGCAGATTTTTCCCCCGCCTTCACCACCCCATCACGTTACTCCCGAGAACGAACCATCGGCTCTCTTAAGGGCCACCATGGGGCAAGACATGATAGAACCTCCACGCGGTTTGCCCTGGGCAGTCTTCGGACTGGCGAATACTATCATTAAGTTGAATCTGCTAAGTCAACTTGAACGTTGCGTCGCGTTAGAGGGGTATATAAACCACTGCCTCTCATTTCATTTCATTTCAATCATGCAGACGCCGAACAGTCAAGTCAGCTCTCCTCGCGGACCGCAGTTAAGGCCGCGAAATTTATTTGAGGAATTTGTCAGACTAGAGGAGCAAGACAGAGTACACAATAATCTTGCTCGGATTGGCAATCCGATGACAGCAACTGTTGTCAATCCAACGGAATGGCGCTACATTCCACTTTTTAGCCATGTACCAGTTAGTGTGGAAGTCGACAGTGCTACCAAAGAGAGAGTCAAAGACTCTCTCAGCAGAATTGGTAGGCTGTAAGATGACGACCCCCGAGAACAAACCACCGGCTCTCTTAAGGGCCACCATGGGGCGAGACATGATAGAACCTCCACGCGGTTTGCCCTGGGCAGTCTTCGGACTGGCGAATACTATCATTAAGTTGAATCTGCTATCAGTCAACTTGAACGTTATGCAGTCGATTGCTATCCCTGAAGCAATCTGATTCGCTGTTGAGCAATTCATTTTTGAAAACCCTATATAAGCCAGAAGATTGTAGCGCTTCTCATTCAATTTTAAGTCACGATGGAAGCGACATCTGCTAGCACCATTCCCGTCTTCATCGATGAAGACAACGCCATTCCCGAGTTCGTCATCCTCGACGAGTGGGATGAAGAGGATGATAAGAAGGGGAAGATCGAGAAGATCGTTTGGACGGATGGGGTGTGGACTCCGAATACCACTCGCATCCGAAAGGTGCCAGATGCACCAGCACGACCTAGGCGGTATAGGGTCTATGACAACCTAACCGTCATACCCATTGACTATTCCAGCCAATAGTCAACTTAAATTCACACCCCGAGAACGAACCATCGGCTCTCTTAAGGGCCACCATGGGGCAAGACATGATAGAACCTCCACGCGGTTTGCCCTGGGCAGTCTTCGGACTGGCGAATACTATCATTAAGTTGAATCTGCTATCAGTCAACTTGAACGTTGCAAATGAAGTTCGGTGTAATACTTCCTTTCGACGGGCGTTCCTGTAAAGGGCGGCGGTGAAACCCGTACCTATGTATACCGCAAGGGACATTCGGCAATGGTCAATCTTGTTACACCTCTCTGCGTCATGTTTGCAAGTGATTGCCTTTGTCTCAACGTAGTATGCATTCGCGCCAGGGCGACATTTAGCCAGCTGTCGAAGGTTGCCTTATAAACTTTCCATTGCATACGTTATGAGAACCATGAGTTCTACCTGTCTCTATCAATGAGACGAATTGATGAATGGAATGAAATGGGAGGACACTCACGCGCCACACGCAACATAACACACTTCTCTCTTCCGTAGTCTAACAAGCTCTTTACACATGGATCGCAGTCGATTGCTATCCCTGTATCAGAAGTGTAAGCTATCTTAATTTTATTTGACACTATTTCATCTACCATCATCGTCCATATGAAATGTTTTAAGATTTACAAGTTAGACTAAGCGTGCTACTATTTCCAAATGAAAAAGTATACATGGTTAAATCATCCACTTAAGCCCATCCGTAGTCTAACAAGCTCTTTACACATGGATCGCAGTCGATTGCTATCCCTGTATCAGAAGTGTAAGCTATCTTAATTTTATTTAACACTATTTCATCTACCATCATCGCCCATATGAAATGTTTTAAGATTTACAAGTTAGACTAAGCGTGCTATTATTTCCAAATGAAAATGTATACATGGTTAAATCATCCACTGAAGCCCCGTTCAAGTAAGTCAGTATGAAAGCAAAGATAATACGAAATAAAAATTTATTATGGCATGTATTTCAAAAGGTCTTCATCGTCAATATCGTCCCAGAGTCCGGCTTCACATAGATAACAAAAACAGTTCACTTGCTTTAATCGTTCTTCCACTGCGAGCCTCACTTTGCCAATATACTCCCACTCCGCCATAGTTCGTGGGTGGGAGTTAGGGGTGTACCACTCCCATAATTGGTGGAGGAATTTCGTGCTGGTGATCTCCATCACATCGTCAGTATCGTACTGGAGATACTTCCACCTCACGCCTGTTAAGTCGGGACACTCCTTCTCACATACACTCTCTTCGTTGTCCGCTGGTAATGACAACTTTCTGATATTGTCCAGTCGGTACACCTTCTCTACCTTCCCCTTCGTTAGAGCGTTTGGTGCAACGAGCGCCTTTGGTGTTGAGCATGGAGAAGAGAATTTTGTGTTTGGTGTTGTCGGAGGGCTTGTCATGTTGACTGTGAATAATAACTTTGAAATGTTTTCTAATTCTTAAGTATCAACAAGCAACCAATCAGAATGAACAGCCAATGAATGATGAATACGAAAGTATATATGTAAAGTGACATTCGTGTCATTTCACTCTGTCTTTGTGACATATAAGTGAAGTGTTCTCTGGCGTACAAGTGAACTGCTCTCTCGTGAAGTCTCTATCTTGTTGAAGTATCAACCTTAAACTCGATTTCGTTGAAATGGTAAGTTGAAAATTTCTTCACTCATCTCCCTCAAACGTGTGGCTAATAGCATCTTCCTCAATTTCAGGCATCAACTTCATCACCAAGGCCCTCCCTTCTCGAGGAAAGTTTAGAGTTGTTGAGTCAAAGTAGGTTGTAACAATACACTGAGACTTGAACAGAGATGATAGAATGATTTCTCTTTCAGGTGATGTGAGTTCCAGCTCAGGACTCTCGCGACAAGGCAACGAGTGGGAATGTGCCGACTGCGGACATATGTTTACAAGGAAGCACAGTCTCCTTCGACACATCAGACAACGTGTGTGTCAACGCAAAGCGGCGTTAATCTCCGGAGGTGAAGTTGATTCTGACGATGACATCTCCTTTCCTTGCGATTTGTGCCCTCTTTCTTTTGATAGTCACTTTCAGCGATCTTCGCACAGACTTCAACACACGCATGCAAATGATCACTACACCAACGGTACCTCTACCATCTCCCTCATTAATGTTTCACACAATAATTTAGTACGCGACTACTGCATGGAGTCCAATACTCAAATAGTAGATTTTCCTGAGTGGCTCCTTCAAAATTCTAACATTATCGAAGCGCTCTTCAACAATTTAGACAATTTAAGAATGAAGGCGCTCATCTACCTCCAACTAAAATATATTAAAATAGATTTTCAAACGGGTCAAGTGACGGAGAGAATACAGTTTCATGTTCCTTCCTCTTCCGCAACCGAAGTTGTAGACTGCGAGTCTTGGCTAAATTTTCACATTCAATGTTTAAAATCAAATGTAGATAAATTCAATCAACGCGACAGCGCTCTCATTTTTGATGGTGTGGACTCAGCCATATTCAAAATTTCCCTATTAGAAAGTCATGCAGCTCGAGGCACATTTAAACTACCAAAAACGTTGTATAATAAGAAAGCTGTCATCAATGTCGATTGTAAATCACAGTGTTTCAAATATGCAGTCCTATCCATCCTTCACTATAATGATATCAACGTGAATCGAAATCATACCTATAGCTATAGACAGTGGGAGGATGAACTAGACTTTGAACGTTGTGATAGTGACAACATGAAAATCAAAGATGTAGAAACGTTCGAAAAACATAATCATATTAAAATTGTCGTTCACGTGTGGGAGAAGGGGTTGAAGGGTGCCCGCTATAATTCACGTTCAACTTGTTATGAACGTGTAGTCAACCTCTTATTAGTAAAACAAGATGATAGCGAGAAATGGCACTACTGTGGTATTCCCAAAATCTCTCGCTTGTACACTCACTTGGGGCAGTCTAAAAGAGGT
Organism: Prostheceraeus crozeri; assembly: GCA_907163375.1. NCBI lineage: Eukaryota > Metazoa > Platyhelminthes > Polycladida > Euryleptidae > Prostheceraeus > Prostheceraeus crozeri. The sequence goes on along the minus strand of CAJQUW010002662.1, from coordinate 58,599 downwards.
GAACATTTTGTATGCGACCGCTGCATCCGCTCCTTTTGGAGTAAAGATAAATTTGAAAGTCACTATGAATGGTGCAAGCGAGGTAAATTACAAATGGAACGCATGCCCAAAGATAAAATATTTTCACATAGGGATAATGGTGACGAATTAAGTCCCCTGCGTGTCATTTACGCAGACATAGAATGCTACATTGATGATATCATCCACAAGCCAGCAGCCATATCCTGCTATGAAGTATGGCATGACCACTTTAGGAATAGACAAAACAAAATGCATACTTGGCAAGGTGAAGATTGCATTTCAAAATTTCTAGAATTTCTCGATAAAACTGCTAAATTTCAACAATCATATGATTCCCAATTGCAGCGTAAGTCACTACATATGTCAGATGAAGACAAACAAAAATTTGAAAGTTGCACATCCTGTCCTAAATGTCATAAAACGTTTGATGACGATAAAATTAAGAAAGTGCGTGATCATGATCACATCACTGGTAAATTTAGAAACGCACTCTGCTCCAAATGTAACTTTTCACTTAGGTTGAGACGTCGTGTACTACCCGTCATTTTTCATAACTTTAAGGGCTATGACAGTCATATGCTCATAAAAGGAGGGTTGAGCCAGATGAAATCGTGGCAGTTTAATGTAATAGTGCAAACAAGAGAAAAATTCATGGCAATGACAGCGAAAGTACCAGTAGATAAAACTAAAGAAAATAAGAGAGTCTTCTTCGAAATAAAATTTTTAGATTCATTCCAATTCATGTCAGCGTCACTAGCTTCTCTCGTTCGTAATCTCAAGTTTCTTCCCCATAGTCAAACTTTGAAGAAACACTATCCAAACTTAACGGATGAAATAATCACTCGCAAAGGAGTCTTTCCTTATGCGTATTTTAGCTCAATGTCTAAACTAAATGAAACAACCCTTCCTTCCATTGACAAATTCCAAAACGATTTGACGGGTCAAGATTGTCCAGTAGAAGATTATGAACATGCTGAAGAGGCATGGTTAAAATTTGATTGTAAAACGTTTGGCGATTATATGATCGCTTACTTAGAATTAGATGTCATTTTGCTGGCTGATGTCTTTCAGGAATTTCGACGAGTGGCATTAGAAGAAGACAAATTAGATCCTGTCCACTTTGTCAGTCTACCAGCCATGTCCTTTAAATCAGCCTTTAAAATGATTGGTGAGACCATTCATCTCTTACAAGACCCGGAGATGTATAATATATTTGAGCGCGGAATACGCGGTGTCTCACATTTGTAAATAAACATCATATAAAATCTGAAACAGTAGGTAATGATCATATCCACCTAAAGTACTATGACCAAAATAATTTATATGGCAGTTCACTGTCTAAACCACTACCTCATTCCGAGTTTAGTTGGTTAAATCAAGATGAGCTTGAGTATTACTCCAACCCTTCAAACATACTGAAGATTCCAGATGAAGGTGATTGGGGATATTATTTTGAAGTGGATTTGATTTATCCAAATAGCATTAAAAATAAAACTGCTGATTTCCCACTCGCACCTGAATCTGGTGAAGTGACTGAAGATATGTTTTCACCATTCATGTCACAATTTCATAATAACTTAACAGAGTGTTGACAGCCAAGGTACAAACCATGCCGCAGACTTTTACTCACCCAATATGATAAGAAAAATTATCTCGTGCACTTCTGCATACTAAAATTCTATTTAGAAATGGGTATGCTTCTAAAGTCAGTTCACCGCATCATCAAATTTAGACAGAAAGCCTTCCTCAAACCCTACATAGATAGTAACAGTCAAAAACGTGCACTCGCCCAAAATAATTTTGAAAAGGATTTTTATAAATATAAGAATAACAGTCTTTTCGGAAAGACCATGGAGGATGTTAGAAAACGTATGAACTACAAACTAGTCGTTGATGAACAAAAATATCACAAATTGACCTCATCACCTCTTTTCATTGATAGAGACATCATCGATGAGGATCTTGTAGGTGTTAAAATGATAAAATCAGAAGTTGAGTTGTGCAAACCCATCTATATTGGGCAAGCCGTTTTAGATTATTCCAAGCTTGAAATGTATCAACTCTTCTACAAAATATTAAAACCATGCCCTCTCGTAAAAGAGGTTCGCTTGCTGGGTGGTGATACAGATAGTTTCTTTTTAGGAATTACCACTCAAAAAGATTTAAATTTTAATGAAGTAGGTAAGTCATTAGAAAAATATTTCGACACATCTAACTACAATCCCACTCATCCACTCTATTCCATACAGAATAAAGCCAAACTTGGTTGTTTTAAGGATGAAACAGCAGGAAAGGAAATAGATGAAATGATTCTCCTCCGTCCTAAAATGTATTCCATGAAATTAAAAGAATGTGCAGATAGTATTAAGCGTGCTAAAGGTATATCAAAATCCACTGTTCACAAAATGAAACATCGGTCCTATAAGAAGGCCTATAAAAATAAAACTATAACGTTTGTCAATATGACAATCTTAAAATCTCAAGTTCATACTGTGAAAACGTACACGTTCAAGAAACGAGCACTTTCAGCATGGGAAGATAAGAGGTGTTGGATAGGACATAACACATCTCTTCCACATGGACATCCTGACACAAACATACCACCACCCAAAAGAATAAAACTCACGCTACCACATTCAGGAGATGTATTGACATAATCAACTTTAACTCAGCATTTTGATGTTGCTTTTTGTAGATATACATGGCTGTTTTATGTATCGCATGAGATCGTTTCTTCCTTGTGAATATATGCCTACAGTTAGCTCATTCCCCCTATATCTGTGAAAAGACTTTTTCATATACATATTTTTATTTCAATAAACATATCACAATGACTTCACTTTGTTTTCCGAAACACTAAGGTTACGAGGGATTTAGTATCTTTCACATGGATGCACTCTTGTAAACCATTGGTAATTTTGATAGCAATAGAGGGTATAGTTTGTTTGACGACGGTATGATAGAAAATAGATTCAAACATCTTCTCGACTATTCCATATGAAGCGTCTCCATCATGAATGAAATCGCGTAAAATGTATTCTTTTTTTCTCACCAACAGAAATAGGTAGAATCAAATCACTTTGAATGTAAAGGTGCTGTTCATGTTTATCAAGTGTCATTGGTGTTTCTATACCAATCGTATGCGCAGCAGTAAACACAGTTTGTAGCATTGAAAAACCAAAGAGTTTTTTCAAATTTTTACTCAATTGACATTGAATGTCATCACCCAGTTTCAGAACAACGCGTTGATTTTCAATTGAAAACGAAATGTGGTGTGTCTTTACATCATATTTACTTTTCATCACATGCTTCAACTTCTGTTGTATATAAGGATTTACTACATGAATGAAGCTTTCAACTGTATGATACAGACGCGGCATTATATTGATAGCAACTTTAGATTCTTGATAAGACTGGTAAATTTTCTTGATGCGATCACCATAGATGTCCACCCAACATTCATCATTAACTGAATCAGCTTTAGTATGATATTCATGAGAAGCATACACCACACCGCTTCCAATAATGGGTGTATAATGTCTTACAAAATGGCGCAAGGTTCGAGAGAAATAAACTGTAAGTTTGTCATTATATTTCTGAATAACCAACTTATTTTTGTCCGACATAATTTTCTCTCCATACTTCTTACCCACAGTCTCATCCCATCGTTTTACTAACTCAATAAGTGATAAAGGTTGAACACCACGCTTTTTCAAAATGATGCGTTCTTCGCATTCTACAACATCTTCATCAAATATTTTAAATCTATAATGAAATTTGTTGATTCGATTTGAATAAACTTTTTTAACATTTGCAGTAGCAATTGACGTTAGATGTAGTCCATGACCAAAACCAAGATGTGGATAGAATTCATTATCCAACCTCAGTGTAAGACCTTTAGTAAAAGAATGAAAGCGAAGGAGATGTCTCTCACTCCAATGATAGATAGTAAACTCATAAACTCTCTGATTTTTATTCTTCATGATGGAAGTATTACCACTATTGAATGCCTTAGTAATTTTCTCATTCCCAAATGGTTCATAGGAATCTGATTTTATCTGAATCCATTCATAGTTCCACTTTCCATCTGACGTTAAATTGTATGGGAACTGGAATGCATTATTCATCGTTATTCCATCATGGGTGCGAGGAGTCAATATCATTTCTTCCAAATCATTCACATTCTGAATATTGCTATCATAGCAAATACTAGAAACGCCAACCTCCCATTCACCTTCTAAATCTAGTGGACGATTTAATTCTACTCGATAGTCTGATGGTTTATTTTTGGGAAATTTATTCATAGAAGCATTACTGGGCAAGTAGATTAGAAACGAGTCCTTATTTTCACTTTCCATATTATTCACATTGGAAAATATATTAGCATACTTTTGCATTAACTCTTCATTCGGAAATGGAGTGTGATACTTGTCACAGCATCTTTATGAAAAGGAATCAACGCACCAGCATCGTCATAAATTGCAATATCAATTTGTGGGATGTAGTTTGATTTCAGCTTTGTATAATGCACTTTCTTGAAAGTATGCTCAGATAAAATACTGCAGCTTTTTGGCTGGTATGGTATCATTGCTAGCAATGGAGCTTCAACATCTCCCACACGTACATCTTCACCAATATTGGAATATATCTGAAAATAGTTAATACGACGCGATAGCGACATGTCTGCACTAGCCTTGGTTACAGTACCACTTTTAAAGATATTTTGATCAAAACCCAAAATGTCCATTAGAGTTTTATCCATAATTAGTTCAATACCTTTTCCACTTATAGTGAGAGACAAAGTACCTTCTTTTTCAGAAAATGAAATATGTTGCTCATTAATCACTTCATTTAAATAATCTACAACCAATTTAACTGAAGTAATAATGCGAGGCATCAACACTCTTGTTTCATGTAAGATACCACCTAAAGGCTCTACACACTTTCTGTATAAAGATACGGTCCATTCTGTATCAAATTGATTTGACCTTTCACATGGTAAATGTTGCATATCAGATTTTCCATGAACAGCTGCAGAACGATGTCGTAAGAACTGATGAAAATCTTTTGAACAAACTAATACTAGATCATCATCATTTAATTTACTTATTGCAATATGATTAGATGATTTGATATAAGTCAATGTTGCCACTTGTTTACCATCAACTCGAAGGAGATAATTAAATTTCTTCAATAATGTTTCAGGAGTCATGTTTGTCTTTCTTGGCTTAATCACAATCTTCTTCACCAACGTCTTCTCATTTTTTGGAATAAGATCTACATAATAAGCTTCCTCTCGATATATTAACTGTTCATGACCACTTATGTGGTAATTAACGTTAAAATTATCATAGCTTGTTAAGGCGCTAGCGAGGTAACTTAAATCATTTCTTAAACTTGGACTTAAACCAACAATCCAATCTTTCTCAACTACATGATGTACATAATTATGATCATCATTGTGCGGAGTAAATTGGACATTATGTTTACACGCTTTATTCAAGAAATCATATATAAACTTTTTACATGATAAGAGATCTTTCTTTGGCCACTGTGGAATGTATACTCGGCAGCCCTTTTCACATTGGTAAGCAGCTGTACGTCTCATATTAATAGTCATCACCTCATGATCAAAAGTATAGACACAGTTGCTATAAACAAGTTGAGTGACACCCACTTCCCAATTTCCATTTAGCTGTTGTGTATGATCAATGGGAGTAGAAAAGAGTGCGGCTCGATTACTAGCAAATCTCTTTGTAGCCGCATTGCTAAGCAAAATATGATAAAACGACATTTTTATATTGCTGATCTGCGGCTTTGTATAACATCATGAAGACTTGGATTTTGGACTCTCTACAATATATCAGAGTTGATCGTGATGGAAACGTGCATTTCAAAAATTCTCATGGTCATACATCAAGAGGTATTACATTAACATGGCGACAATTTGTCAACCTCAATGATATCATGAGGGATTTGGAATATTTTGAAACATTAAGATTCATCTCCTTGGGTGATCAAGTTTGGCTTCAACATTACAGAAATGAAATTCAAATCTGCCATTCTCATTCCGCAAACTGTTTCTCATTTCGCAAATACAATTGGGAGAAGTATAGAAGATACATACATCGCTCCATCATGACATTTATTCGTCGTGAGTTCATCGCCCTACTATGCAAATCTTAATCAGACATGACTACCACGCACCATGAGTTGGAAATTAGATTCCCTACAACGTATTGAAACGGATCATGATCGAAACGTCTATTTCAAAGATTCAACTGGAAATGTGAGAAGAGAGTTTGCTTTATCTTATCGTCATTTTCAATCTCTACATCATATCATGAAGGATTTGAAATACTTCTATATGAAAAGACATTCACGTATTGGAAATCGCATCTGGTTGCGCGTCAACAATCGGCGAATTCAACTCTATCATTCCCAACTTCATACTAACTTCACATTTCATCAAGGTAGTTGGGAGAAGTATAAAAGGAAGGTACATCGCTCAATTTACTCATTCTTTCATCATGAAGCGCCATCGCTACACCATCGTCAACATTCTCCGTCGCTTCAGACTCTACACCAAAATCGATCTCACAACATTACACCAACACCTTCCAAACAGCAAGTATTACCCGGGCCGTCCTCAAATGTTAGTGGTGAAGATGAACAATTCACGGAATCTTCAACTCCTCCCAAATGGGACTGTACAGATTCTCGGCGCCCTTTCTCATTCATCGGCGCAGTCAATGCGCTTAGAGCTACAGAGACTACTACGTCGGATATGGAAGAGGGAGAGGTGTGTGATGTCGAATCTGACTGTGGACAATATGGTGATCTCTACTCAATTGAGTGAAAGTGTATCATTTTTGAAGATTCGTACCAGCAGTTACAATTTGTGTTATGAACCCGAACTTTTTCCTGCAGCTCTCATTAGTTGTTGGTTACCTGTGTATGTGGCAATCTTTCATAATAGTAAAGTGATCATTACTGGACTAAAATCTCATGTACAAGCAAATGTGATCCTAGACTATCTCATCGAGTATGTACGTACCCAGCGGATTGTAAAATAAAAAACAATTTTCCAACATGATGTTTTTATTTCAAATCATGATAGAACTTACAAATCATTTTTTCATTAGAGGATGGATTACATGAAAAGTTTTGAATAACAGATACAAATCGAGATACATGTAAACGTTTTAAGATGAAGTACAGTACAAAAGCACCACACGTTGATGAAAGTGGATGTTGTAGTATGCGTTCATTTCGCTGATATTGACGCGTATGTTTTCTCAACCACTGTTGTGTTGGTATATTTGGAGGTTGAGCAAGAGAGTCAAATAGTTCACCACGTCGGTCTTCTCCAATAAAGATCGCTTTCCAATGCTCACCGCCTAAATTCTGCGAATGAGTGTTTAGCACAATAAAGATGGGATAGTGATTTACTGCAGGTGGTAAGGTATCGAGTGAATAGACATTATCGAAAGCTTTCAACGTCGCTTCGTCTGCATTACGCTGCACTTTAGTCTTAATATCGTCAGCAGTCAACCAACTCATTAACGATTATACTGAAGAATCACGTCACGATACTTTGTAATTTCAATATTTGAATCGAAGACTGCATAAATTAATACATTGATCGTCTCAGGTAGTGTTCTTTTGAACGTCAAATCCAAACGAATATTATGAGGCACGTTCGCTTGACGATAGGGGCACTAATATCGCTGTCAGCAGTCAAATCAAATGCATAAATAGTATATCCACTCTTAAACTCTTTCATAGTCAGTCCGTTGGTGTCATCCGTATTGTAAAAGCCAAAGATATCCATAAAATCAACATAACTGCGCATAAATTGATCCGCAGCAAAATCTGGTTTGTAGGGTGGACCAGGATGACTCACACCATTTACACGTAAAGCAATTTCACTTAACTGATTGTGTTTAAAATTGAAAGGATTCTTCTTTATATTACCATTAAATGCATCATTTTCAACCATTGCCACCATGAGGAGCTTCGGTGCTTCCGATGGAAAGAGGCCATCTTTCATGAAACTCTTTTGATCTTTTGGAATTGTAAAGGTAAGAAGCTTTGTATGCTGAACGGGGTAAATGGCATTTTGGCGGTTTAGACCTTCAGCATGTCCTCTAATGACACTTGGATTCGGTACTACTCGACGAATGTAAAGTGCAATATCTTCCACATGAATTCTAAAATTGTCAACTTTTGCAAATGCATTCAGCGCAAATTCAGGCTTATTCAATGTCAGCTTGAGTCGCATGCTGGTATTACAGAGTAAAAACTTTGACTGTCTAAAGAAGTCTAAATTCAGCGGACCATATAGCTGACATACTCTACTATCTTTAATCATATCAGATCGCTTTACAAAGCCACTGTTTGTTTCAACATCAAATTTTCCTGCTTCATCTCTATACCATCCCATGGCTTCCATATGACTTTTTTGTGCTGCTGGATGAAACTGTGATACATGATTGAAATATGATTTATAGGGATAATCGCTTTGACCACCTTCCACCTGCTGCTCTCCAATCGTTAGAGAAACATCACGAAGTAATGTAGTCAATGGTAAATTGTTCAGTCCAACTTTATGTGTATCGTCAATAGCAGTTCCATCTGCTTGCTGAATTCTAAACCTCAAATCAACCATCGCATAACTGAAATCTATGTAGTCATCACTACCACCAGGAATAACAAATTCAATGGGGCCAGCATTCTCAGCTGTTCGAGGATGATAATCTACAATACTTGAACTAAGAATATCTGTCTGTATGGCTTGTTGATCAAACAAACAAAACCCGGAAGTTTTACACTCCATGATTAGAAGTTATGGCAGCGTCGTCGTTTAGCGCCTGATGAATGATTAGAGCCTCTGCGACGTTTGCGTGAATGCCTTTTGACTGAAGATCGCACCTTACCAGCTCCGCGATGTTTCCTCCTTCCTTTTTTCATTCGTTTAGGTGATTTCTTTCCTTGAGTAACACCAGCAAAGGTCTGCTTCAATGTTTTTAAACCGCGTTCCTTCCCACGATTCAACAAACTGCTCTTAAAACTTCTACCTCTGGAAAGATCACTAGCAACATCACCAGCAAAGCCAACGGCATTACTTAAAACATTTCGTTTTAAAGATCTACCGACATTGGATATGAGAGGTGCTACAACAGATTTCAGTGCACCAGGTATGCTACCTCCACGTTGGCGGCGAGCGCCGATGTAAATTTGTCCTCCACCACTTACATAGGAGGGTCGTGAATAAAATGAGGCAGTTGGATTCATAGCTCAAACCCTAAACATTGTTAGTTAAAACTTTGCATGAATCACTGTCGATCACTTAGATGAAAGATGTCGGCACGACGCATCCAAGAGTTCATACTTGAAGGATAACCAGTCCATTTAACAAGACACCATTCTTCACCTTGCCGTTTTTTACATCGAATGATTTTCTCTACCAAATATGTTTCACTTTCAGTGACTACCTCAATCTCATCGCGGTAAAAGCTACCCTCAATTTCTTCATTATCGTAATCTTTCGACTTGTAGGTGGTCGGAGAGTCTTTTTGATTAATCCTTGATACTGTAAATACCTCCTCTGTCCAATTCGGAAGGTACCCTTTAGCAAAAACACTTTTCACTTTTGAGATACGAACTTTATCACCAATTTTCACATCGCTTTTCACATGAGTGCGTTTACGTTGGAATGATTCGCGCACTTTATCTACATTGTCAGCATTTACATCTACTGGTCTGAGTCCAATAGAACGATGGATAGAGTGATTGTAGGCATGGAGTGTATCTTGTAGAACCTTTGTCCAATTTTGTGTCAAGTTTGCAGTAAAATGTCGCCACAAGCGATTTTTTAATGTGCGATTAAAACGTTCAACGAGTGCAGCTTTATAAGCACTCTTTACACTAAACAACTCAATGTCATGCCTCTCAAATAATCTAATCTTCTCACATGCTGATTTTCAAACTCTTTTCCTTGATCACTCTGAATTCTTTTTGGAATGCGACCTTCTCGAAAAATTGTTTGGAATGCTTTTGCTACTCCTTTCCCTTCTTTAGTTTTTAAAGGTTGAGCCCACGCATAACGCGAGAAAATATCAATGACGGTTAAAATAAAATTATTACTCGAGTTATGTTTTGAAATGGAGGCGACATCACACAAATCTGCTTGCCACTGTTCATCGATGTCATGAACAATATAATGGCGGGTGCGGTACTTCTTTTTCGCTTGTTTGTGGAGTGTATAGGTAGCCTGACCCTTTAACCATCGTTTCACTTGTGATTGTGGAAGACCACTCGCTTTTGATAATTTCTTGATCGATGCGAATCCTGCCGGATGTTTTACATCATAATAGATTGACTTCAAACGTTCAGTCGATGACGACTGACTCTTTTTTCTCCTTCTCATCTTTTTGTTTTCTTACCTTTCTACATTTACAACAACTGCAGCATTTAGCTTTAGCGGTTTTGCGATCGTGTTCACATTGCTTAGGGGTTTCATTGTGAGAGCTGGCGCAGCAAGTGCAAGTGACAACGACATTCACCTCTGGCGGCTCATTACATGGCAAGCAACACATCTGCTTCATATTAATAGTCTGAGAACATGTATTTCCTGGGAGGAGCTGTTTTACGTTTTCCTTTTACTAGTTTTAGTGGCGATGTAGATCTACGTCGAGTTCTTCCTCTTGTTTGCTTAGTGAGTGTGGGAGGGGATGTAGCAGGTGACGTCTTAAACCAATTTGTTGGCATTTTCATCGTCTGAAGCATTGGAGCAGTAGCCACTGTTGAATCAAGTTCTTTCAATGTCTCATTATTCAAAGCAAATTTTGGTACATTATGCTTTTTCAATAGTTTAAGAAAGTATGACCAACCAGGTGGAACATAGCCCTGACGGCGCTTTCTACGTGTCGCATACTGAGTCAAGTCTTCATAACGTGAAGCATCAATCACTTTATTTTCATCTGTAATGATTTCTCCTCTATCATTTACATTGAGATGGGGTTCAATACTGTTGAAAAGAGATATGGCATGTGCGCGAGATGCTAAAGGTGTAGCAGTCGATACAGAGTCACGCATCTTATTCTTCAAGTTTTTCAATTTTTCAACAGTTTCCGATTGTAATAATACAGCACGATGTGGATCTTTGATGTGAACATTTTGCTGATAATCTATTTCTTTCCTATAAATTTGATTTGCAAGAGGTTGCTTTACTTGCTGCATGGCAGTCAATTGTACATATTCATCCTGAGGAATAACAATCATGCGAGAATAAGAACTCATAGTTTGTAGATAATCATGGGAGTTTTCAAAATATCACTTCGAAATCTAAATTCTTCCGGACACTCTTGCGTAAAGTCAATGAATAAGTAACCGTATGGTTTTTCAGTAGCTGCTTGAAAAATTTCAATTAAGGCTTTGATCCTCTGGGTGCAACTTGTCGCGCTAAAATTTCAAATTGACTTTTATCTCGCGGATTCTTGAAAATAGCATAATAGTGTGTATTCAGGTTTCGTGTACGAGCTTCTTTTCCATCAGGAAACAAATTTTGTGTGATATAGATGATAAAACACCTTTTATGATGTGCTGCGCGAGTGAACATATCTGTAACATCGTTTGAATTCTTACTTTCTTTTAATAAATCATCCAATACAACAACATCATTAGACTGAAGTTTATCCACTGCAATAATTCCTTCATGTCGAATAAAGTTGCGACTTTGCAATTCCTGAAACAACGACGGTTGATAAATACCATAACACCAAATCACTCGATTGATAGGTTCCTTAAACAACTCCCTTCTTTTATCCAATAAACTCAGCGTGAAAACAGTTTTACCTGCATGAGATGGACCTGATACAGTCTGAACTTTATCACATTGAAGTCTGAAATCCATTTTATTACATTGAGACTCACCATTTGCATAATTAACGCTTAGAGCCAAAGATATTACCCAATAGGTTGCCCACGGCAGGAGCTATCATTGGAAGTATTGCTGAAAGGAAACCGCCCTTTTGCGTTAGAGTTTTCCTCTTTCTTTGAAGGGTGACTTTAGGATTGGAGATGAAACGCAATTTTGTGGCATATCGCTTAAGTAACTTTCGTTGTTTTGGCGCTAATTTCTTCGTCCTCAACTTTCTGACATGAGAAATAATTTCACGAATGAATTTATCGTTGGCAGGTCGTATAGCATTGTATCGCTGATTTGCTTTCATTCGTCGGAGAGCTTGAATGGCTGAAGAAAACTTTGAAGACTTTTGACTTTTACGTTTCGCCATTTTACGATTCGCCATTTTCCGTGTTAGTCTTTGCTAAAACCTATCTTTACCACATTTCCATAGGTACTAACTATTGCGACATAAGTGACACTCGAAATGAGCAATATCACAGTGGTTACATTTGCAAAGTTGAATGCAATTACGTATGAAACAGCGTTGACAAAAAGCGTGCTTACATCTCTTGAAGATGCGCTTTTCATTTCCATCCTTTCGCTTACATACATCACAACACATAGTTTCACCGTTACTGATGTCTATAGCAAGTCTTTTTGAAGATATGAATTTGCTAGCCTTTTCTAAATAATAGACGCATGTACAGAAGGAATATACTTCGAGAGTGAGCAGACATAGCTCGAAAACCAGTTGTGCTACAATCAAATACCACTGCATTTTCAATTTTTCTTTATGGAAAGTTGAATGTGAATATCTGAAATCGCTTCAATCACTAGACTGCTACCATGATGGCTAAATGCGTTAAGACGTTCAGCAATTTTTATCATATGTCTTTTAAAAAATTCTTCGGGGTGATCTACCACTTCCATTGAATAAGAAGCAAAATGGAAAGAGTGACTTTCCACCTCTTCCTTTCCAAAATGACTAAACTTAATTTTCGCAACTAATCGCGCCATGACAATGCTATCAGAGAATGTATTCATTAACTCTAGAAATAGAGTGCTAGCATCATCGACCACTGCTTCGATGTCGGTCTCATCTTTATGAAAATTTATCACATAATCTTGAACAGCTCCTTTTAAACTTTGCCTATGAAAATGTAATGTTCCGCAGTCGTTTGAGAAAGACATGATCGCCCTTTATCTAACCCATCCATTGCATGAAAACAACAACTCTTCTCATAGTAACATTTATTGAATAATAGTAAAAAGCATGCATTATAAATCAATGGTTTGAAACAGATAAAGTAGATACAGCTGGTAACTATCATGCAGCGAGCAATGATAACCATACAGGACTTTGGCAGTGTTGAGGTAGGGAGGAAAGAAGCATTGGTTATGAACGTAGCTACTACAACGAACAGACAAAATAGGAACACACAAATCCTTAAAACGTTTCGTGACTTTATGATAATGTTGATTCACTCTACTATCCCAAGGTGGGAGCAAAATATCATCAATGATTAGATTGGGAAATACTTTCCTCTCCTTACCAGGATTATTACAAAAGATGCGTATAACATTGAAAGCAGCTAACCATCGTTTAAAGTCAATAAGAAGAGCACTCTCACAAGAAAAGCCATAGTCTTGCAAATATTTCAGATTAAGTCCATGAATGTGTTTTCTCGCCCATTGATCAACATTGGGATCACAGTTGGCGTGTTGATGATAGACACTAACAATCTGATATGTCCAATTGTTCATAGCAATAGCACTGAGCTCCTGTACAAGTTCACCCTCACAATCCATAAAAATGATGATAGAAGCCTAAAACGGAAATTTACACATCTAAGGAAACGTTCTATAACATATTACAAAATGAAGAATTACATCGATGCTTTTCACGACAAAATACACAAATGATATGATGGCAACGAAGAAGTAAAATGTATCTAATAAGACCACGTCTACGACACTCAAAGCACATAAGCGAATTGTCATAGGGTAGAGTTAGGAAAGGACTAGTAATTCTCCTTCTTTGATTTGCGTTTTGATGCAGCATTCTTCTGCGACTTGCGCTTCGTACCACCGCTGTTAAGGATTTGATCAATTATGTCGTCCACGTTGGGTGGTTTTGGAATATATAGGATGGATTCCATATGCATGGAGAGAGAGGCTATTTTATTATCCTTATGCCGACCATAACATAGCCCATTCACTTTGAAAAGGATATCCCAAGTACCTTCTCCGAGCTCGTCGCATGTGATGGGTGTTGAATGATCTCCCTCCTTCTTATAGTAAGTGCACCAATGTGATACCGGTAGGCAAATGTGATTACCATCCCAAATCTTTCTATAGGGAGTATCCTTGTCATCTCTCGCCTTCCACTCTTGAGCAAGAGGAGTAGGAATGTCCACATTTAATGTCACGTACTCCTCAATAATATCAAGTTGGTGGCGAATGTACGGACTCACGGGGATCAGTATGTAGTCCCCATACTGATTGTGCATTATCTTGACATCCGTGGAAGGGAGCATTCCCGTTTGGAGTACTACGCCATGATCGTCATAACGCAAGACTTGTTTAAATTTACGCTGTAGCGGTGTAGGATTATGTACCTTGGTTGTTTCTTCCACTGGCCTCAGTTGTAGATGATCTGATCGTAGCGAACCTTGTAACGTTTGACCGCCATTTTGTCCTACTAGTGCAGCAGATGGAGTAGATGCCTGAAAATGGAAAAGATTGTATTAAGTTTACGTTCAAGGGAGGAGAGGGAGGGAAGTAGCGACTTACCATTTTAGTTGGGTAATAGAATAGAGAAAGAGAGAAAATGTGCGTCCGTCACTCGTGTGATTCAACGATGGAATGATTCTCACTGTGGAAGGCTCGCTATTTATATAGAAATGCTTGATTCTCATTGGATGATGATCCTCATTGGACAATAACATCAAGCTGATTCCAAATCTGGCCTCCGTTTACCAATCCGAGCCTTCATTCGCCCGCTGGAGCTGTTTCTTGGGAAATTCTAACTCTGTCGTTTTTCGTCAATCTCCCAAAATCTTAAAAAGCGTCTCACACCTAAACTAAGACAGATATGAACAAGCCCTTTCTTTCACTGAATTTGTCTCACTCTTAGCTTTCAAACGAGCTATTGCACGACAAAATCCGTCCACTAGAAGCCAAGATCGAAGCGAGCTCTCCCGAGGAGGGGGAGGTCCGTGAAATTTGATGAAAAATGTTTTGGTGAAGGTCCCAGGTCGAAATTCCACACTTTGGAAAATTTTCAAAATTTTACCCATACAAAGCCACTCTGACACTTGGGATTTTTTCAGGTGAGCGAGCTCCCACTAGACGAAATGACTTACTTAATCTTAGTAAGGAAGTCTTACAAGTTCTGACCAGAAAGTACCAGTCGTGCTAAGTCTTATTAGCAAATCTGATCAGATCTGATAAGATCTTATTTGTGATTTTTAGAAATCTTTTGAGTAGAAAAAAGTCTTATATTTTGCGTTTCTCTACATATATATAGTGCACTGATGTTCCAGCAAGATCATTTAAGAACTAAAACCATTGATATCGTCTGATCTTCGCACTGTAATCGGACTTCAAGTTTTAAATTTCAGTTCACTTTTCTTAATTTCAATTATCAGCTGGTAAGATCTAAAAAGATCTTATTTTGCAAAATATAAGACTTAGTAAGTCTGGTACTTTCTGGTCAGGAAATGTAAGATCTTAAATAAAATAAGTTCTTATCAGACTTTGCAAGAATCTGATCAGACTTAGTAAGACTTAGCAAGTCATTTCGTCTAGTGCCGACCTAAAATCTTGTAACAGCTCTAACTTTTGAACGGCTGGTCCGATTGACTCGCGGCAAAAATGGCGTCGAGCAGTTTTTTCTCCTCTTTCAAACGAGTAGCTGTAAGACAAAATCCGTTCACTAGAACCAAAGTTAGAAGATTGCTGTCGGGGGGGGGAGGTCCGTGAAATTTGATGAAAAATGTTTTGGTGAAGGTCCCAGGTCGAAATTCCACACTTTGGAAAATTTTCAAAATTTTACCCATACAAAGCCACTCTGACACTTAGGATTTTTTCAGGTGAGCTACGACAGTCCACCCTCCCAACCTGGCCCGCACACCACGCCAACCTGGCCGGCACACCAAGCCAACCTCGACAGCACATCACCGCGCGCTATACGACGGTCGACCAGAGGGGGGGGCGTCAGCGAACCTGGCGGACGCACTTGGCCGGCACACCACGACACTCTGTCGTTCCAGAGGGGGGGACGTCAGACTCAAAGCACCACGGCGGCCGACCACGACACTCTGCCGTTCTAGGGGGGGGACGTCAGCGACGGCGGCCATCTTGCGCTATCCAGAAGTGGAGTTTTACTTACTACTGATGGCAGTGTCAATTTATTTATGCTAATGCAAGAAAGGATGGCCAACTGCAGTCATGCTCATAGCTATTTAGCTATTTCTTTCATTTTTAAGTGATTATGTTGGTTGTTAGAAAACTAGGTCATCAGATATTTCTAATAAGGACTGTATATACACATAAATAATTTATTCTAGAATCTCTGTGTTTGATGTCTAAATAAAATTCAGCGTGTTCATTTTGACAAGTCTCATATCATGTAATTCTGTATCAGATTTTAATACTTGTGTGATTATGGGATTGTTTCAGTCCCCTTTTTATGATGAGAACATGCACATTTGAACTTCAGAATTGTATTTTATCTCCCAAACAGCACAGCTATCCGCTTCGTAAGTTTAACCAATTAAATCAGGAAGGGAGTTTTGAATTGCAGTCAGCTTGATTATCCCATGAAGCGCGACACAGGTGCGTCAATCTTGCGATTTTCTTTTCTGCAGTACGCATTAGTTCCATTCCCGATTATCCATCTTGGCCACAGCAACAATTATGCCGTAACACTAGTTATGGCGATACATATAATAGCTACGCTATTGATGTACACATCCCCGCCATATTTTGAGCCAGAGAAACAAGGATGTATCGCCATAACTAGTGTCACGGCATTGTTGCTGTGGCCCAGATAGATAATCGGGAATGGAAAAAATGCGGTATTGCAGAAAAGCAAATCGCAAGATTGACGCACCCGCGTCGGCACTTCATGGGTAGCACCTCATTTCGGCGTCGGCTCGGTGTGGAGCCGCTGCATGCACGGTAAATGCATGCGCGCTGACGACGGGTATTTTGTGGCAACATTGGGCTATTTTTTGCTGGGCCAACGTCGTTCACACGCCGGTGCATGTGGGTTTACGTGGGATTAACTAGACTAAAACGGCCATTTCCTGATGGTGGCCGGCACCTGCTACCATTCGGGTAGCCCACGGGGCCATTGGGCAAAACGGTATCTTCCCATGTTGGGGCCGACTGGGCTGTGCTACTTGGGTGGCGACTTGTTAAGGAATCTACAATCATCTAGTTAGCATGCATAAGTCTTCAAATTAATGGATTTTGGAGAATACGTTGTCAATATGGAAATTAGTCTTACGAAACGTATGCAATAAAAAAATATTACACATGTACCGGAATTTCACAATTCCGGAAAATTTTCCAATGGAAAATTTTGAAATTTTTTTCGGTGATTGACGTTTTTCCTTTGTTTTGGAGACTTGTTGCAGTCGTTTGAAAAGACTATGTAACATTCAAAGTCCGAAAACTTCTCTATCATCCCTGCATGTTAACTTTTGGAACCAACTGCACCCTCCATGCCTATTTCAGATCTTTCCAACTGAATATCAGACATTAAATGGATTTCAGATTTCTCTAATTGAATTTCAGATATTTGTCAGAAACTCAACTTTGAAAGGATCTTAGATTCAACTGGAGAATCTCCAATTCATCTGGAAAAGTCTGAAATTCACAAATCTGAAATCGATTTGGAACTATCTGAACCATCTGAGCTAGAAATGGAAGATGTGTAGTTTGTCCTCCACGAAGATATCTGACATTACCCCAGAAGTTAGAAGCTATCATATAGATTTTCTTCTACTCATCACAGATATCTTTAGTTTCCAAATATCTCACGAGTTTAGAGTCTTATCTTCTAATATATGGTCGCTCATGTATAATGCTGTGTTGGACTGTGTGCTTGTGCTTCACATGTTCATCAACACATGGAGAATTTGTATCATTGCAATCACGGCTGCATAATAAAACTTAACTTTCAAGCCATAAACAAGCTCCCAAATAAAGTGCATTATTTTTGCTCCAGATCTTTCACAATGCATGAAATTATACCCCTATCGTAAAGGAAAAAATTCACGTTGTCCCAAAAGATGTCTGTGTTATAATATTAAAAATGCCAACAAATTGCCACAAGCCACTGCACTAGTTGACCGGTGTCAGTTAATGTACAGTCATTTGTCTGACCATTTGCTAGCCAAATGTCACTTAAGTGTCAGTTAAGTGACAGTTGAATTATCTGGCGTGATATTCCGTATTTTGACTACTTCTACAAATATTTTTAGTAGCATGATGGTCGTGAGGAATCACGAAAGGAAATATACACACTAATTAACAGAATTTCTCTTCTTTCTAGTGCTTGTAGTCTTTCATTTTCATGCATGCGATTGACTTTAATACCGAAAAGTTTAGCTGTAGTGTATATTTTTAAATGGAATTTGCATTCTGTAGAATGCAGAGTTTTAAGAAACGAATAAAAGATCGGCCCTTCATACATTTTTATACATAAGTACTTATTTTTCTAGAATATGTCAGACTATACCCCTGCAGCATTGAGACGACGACTTATCACGATTGAAGACAGCTCAGCTCGTCACAAAAAGGACATCTCAGCTGATGTAAAATGTCCGTGAACGAGTCGTCTCAAGGCATTACTTTTGAGACGAGTAATGGCGAGTTTATGAGACCAGTTTTCTGACGAGATATCTATATGCTATTATTATTGATGCATCCAAGCATAGCGCCCTTCCAAATTCTCTGAAGACAGCCCTAGAGCCGAGAAAATGATGGACTCGAACCATCTGACGCACTCAGACGCACCAAATCGATGATAATCTACAGTATTTTTTATCATAGTTATTTAAGATAAGCGCGCGCAATGTCAAAATATGTTAGTGATGAAGATTTTGATCAAATTTTAATATTCCAAAAATTACACATTTCAATTTATAACTAATGCATGAATGTAATACACATTATCTGAATATATACATTATTACAGTACATTAGAATTATATATATACAATATTTACACTTTTGGCACTAGTCTTTTTGAGAAGATTTCCAAGAATATTTTTCAACCGAACATAGAGAGGTAATGAATGAGAAGATAGACGATTTTAAATTCCAGCTATTCTGAAATTTTACATAAGCACCTGCTACATATACAGCAAAACCGCTCTTACCTTGGATGCCTCGTGTTCCACCAAAACAAGTTTTCAATACTGAGATTGAGAGAACCGCACAGACATGGTAAGAAGTGTAGACTTCTTCCACGTTCTCTTGTAAGATCAGAAGTCGGCAACAAGGACTACAAATTGACAACTTTCGCAAACCAAGAACCGGTGTCGATTTCCGATAGGAGTGCAGTTTTGAAGTGCGTGTTTTCCGCTGTTCTATAACCTTTTTCTAAAACATCTGCATTCACACTGTAATTCGGAATCATATGGTCATCCAAAAGAATCGCATACCGATACATGGAAAATTTGATGGAATTTAGCAGTAAAATCAAGTCTAATTTCATGCAATAATTTCAGGATGTGTATGCTAATGATAAACAATTAATATTCACACTAATTTTTTTCAAAAAATTGTGATTTTAGCCCAACCCTGAATAAAAATGGACTTACACATGGCCAACTTACCACATTCACTCTCTCTCTCATCTATATCTGCATTCAGTCATGGCAAGCAGTTCTCATTCTCTTCAGTATTTTGTGCTCTTGCACACGACACAATCAGATCGATGACCGATTACTTTTTTTGGCTAACTGTCTGTCACCCGTTATTCGGGCAGCACTCGTCCGACGCCCACTAGGGTTGGTGAAATTCCCGTCTTCTCGTGATTATCATTGTGAGTGTGTTATGACCCAGGGGAGAGTTGCTACACCATTTATTGGAAGAGAAATCAAGACATCTGTCCACAGTAGTCAATCTGACCTTGTTCAAATTTGCTTCATCACATTGACAGTCAATTATTTTCTTTAATGCGGTTAAAGGATGACCTCACAAATTTGTAAATCAGAAATATTTCGGTATTTCTGATTAAAATTTCTAAGGCATCCTTTAATCTTTACACAACTTTCAATTTAGATCCATAGTTTCATAGGCCAACGATATTTATCACAACAATAACGGCAAATCCAGTTAGCAACTGCAGATGATTATCAAGGTAATCGAAAAAGAATAGTAGAAATTTTCAGTGAAAAAGCAGGAATATTTGTAGCCATCATCCATTAAAATTGCCGCTATTAAACTGAAATTTTCTACTACTGACCTGAAATTACAGCTATAAATTAAATGAAACGTTGTTGAGCTGACTTACTCGGGTAAGAGTCTTGGCCAATGAAACCTGTACATCACAACAGTAAGATAGACAATAGGTACGACCGCTATGACGAGATCATACAGGGAAAGCTACCACCCTTCCTAACTCGTTGATCATGTTGCTAAATATGTTGAGGTTGTAAAGTCAGCCAATATTTTTGCAGTTTCTCAACAAAATCATTTATCTCGTCGTAGGAAAGAATAATCACATCGTCATCAGGAAGCCATGAGAGAAGTGATGAGGTCCTTTCTTCTTCACCAGTCCGATGGGATACTTTGGTTGAAAACATATCTATCGCTCTGAAAAACTGTTGTAGTACGCAATGGGAGGCAAATGTGAATTTTGTTAAGCCATTCACGTATGAACTGAAAAAGATGCGAAAAACTCTAAAATAATTAAAGAAAAATTATATAAAAGAGGCAAGATAACACATAACAGTACAACTAGTGAAGCAAGCTCACTCTTTGACGAAGATCTTCTTGGGAATTCATTCTCTCGATGATCGTGTGGTTTGAATTATTGAATGCCATGAATAAATCGAACAAATGCTCGAAGAAAGACTAAAAACTACCTCGCTCTCATGCCAATAGAATATGAAATATGTAATGAACTTGATCTAGAAACCCGGATGAATGATTTTGCCACAATGAAAGCTCAGAAAATTCAGTTGTGAAATGATTGAAATATATTTTATCAATTTGTAACCTATTTTTGAGTGAATTTTCCGTTTTTATAGATGCATCATAGTATGTATGGTCTAGGCTACAGCAATTCCAATAATTCCAAAATGGCATTGTATACATTATCATCAAATTAAGACATGATTTCACCTACTTTGATTTCACCGATGCAATCGGTTTCGAAATATGGTACGAGGTTCATTATGGCGAGTTATGATTAGCCAATAGCTAGGAAAAACTTCTACAAATAGGTTCATAATTAGGCCTATATGTATTTATGCATAGAAGTATCTATTTGCAGTTGTCCTTGCAACTTAGCATTACCCGAGTCAGCAACCGGGAGCATAGTAACATATTCTGATGCCAATTATAAAGCTAAGCTTGGTATCCAGCTTCAGTAATCCCACGTGAAGCAGTTGTAATTGAAAAATGTAGTCAAAATTTTATGATGAGGGGTGGGCCTTGCACAGCATAAAGCCGGCATTGCTGAGGCAATGATTCATCATCTTTCACTGCACCATCTGCTCTTTTTACATGTCAAGTTAATTTCTCTCTGTCAATGTTGAAATATTTATCTGAATATTTGGCGCACACACTGCATACAAATGTTATTTATTCATCACAGCATCTGTTAATTACATGTACATGATAACTTTCTTTTAATAAAGGATGGTCAGTAAAAGAGGTGAGAAAAGTTCGCAATATGTGATGTGGCAAACGCGTGGCATTTCAGTCGCCATCCTCTATAATGTAAGTTCTCGAAAAAAAAATCACAGAAGTTATAAAAATCAATTAGTGTCAGAAAATGATGATCAAATGATTGGTAGAATATATAATATGAAGAGCATATTACAAGCCTTCCAATGGAAATATTTAAACACAACGCCGAGGTGACATATTGATTGACTTGGAAAAACTGTTCAATATCTATGATCAACGCAGCTATTCATGGATGACTGATATCAACAGTTAAGGTCATCTAAAAGGCAGTTCAAAGGCACAGTCATCCAACATTGTGCATCTTCAGGAACATTTCATTCATTTACATTTCATTCTTTCAGATGATCGTGAAAATATGACGTGGCTTAATTAAAAATAAATTAGAACTAAAATATGTAACTAATTAACTAATAAATTATAACTAAATTATATACTAAAAAAATAGTTAAATTTCTTTAACTGTTGAATTACCTTTCATGTGGTACCTAAAAAGTGGGTATGGGTTTGCATTTGGTGTCGACAGGTGACCAAATGCTCCAACAAGCAATTCAAATGTTACAGGATTTTTCATTCGTTATGTGTGTATCAAAAAACTTAATCTCGAATCTAATTGAGATAATGCTGTAATCCCGAGATCTCGAACGTCTAAAATTGGATTGAATTCACTATAGCCTACATGTGCAGTCTTCTACGCAAAACATGCTTAGTCAGTATCGATGCAAAAGCTCTATGAATTCCTACAGATATGATGAGAAGTTGGTGCTCTTGAGACCATGATTCTCTACCTTTCATAAGGCTGTTCTTTTTATCTATCAAATTCTCTATGTCAGTGCCGGAATATTTGTCTGCTGGATATTCGTAATTTGGCTCACATTTGCATATACAAATATTATTTAGTTATCAACATGCTTTGATTAGGCCTATTTATACATTCTCGAAAAATCACTTACGAAAATCAATTCATGAATGTCTGAAAATGATGAGCATGACCTTCTCAAGGAAGGAAATAATTATCTAAATGTAGCGTTCAGTTGACACATGTATTGACTTTGAGTAATTGTTCATGTTCAACACAGCTAACATGCAGTGATCAGTCATTTAAAAGGCAGCTCAAAGGAACCTTCTAAATGTTAAAGAACGTTTAATCAACAAAGTGAATTTTTCGATCAGGCCTCTCAATCTCGAGATCTCGGATCAACATTTTCCAAATACCGAGATCTCGAATTCGTTACTGCGAGTAGGCATATATCAGATTGTTCCAACTACTCAAAAAATGTAATTAATTACAAGACAATTACTATTTACTGTGATATTATTAAAAATATCCATGATAATGGTATGCCAGACTTAGGATCATCTTTCTCCACCGGGCATTGTCACGAACAGATTTAATTTGAAGCGCGCTCCTTTAATCAACTACACAGGCCTAAAATCGGCGTTTGCATTTCGATCAATATGTTTTCTATGAATTTTGAGTCTGATAAACTATGTCGAGAAAACTATGTATGTGCCTGATCAAACTTACACAAAATATCATTTCGTCCCCATCAATATGACAACAAACTCAAACATGCTACCGTACTCAGTATTTGCAAACCACTTCATTCTCATTTACTATAGATAGAGAAGACCAGAAGTACTCCTTACCATTTTTAGATGTACTTATTACAAGAGATCTTGATACCTGCACTTTTAGTGTATCTTTGTTTTCGAAGCCTACACAGTCTGATAGATATTTGCATTTTACATCTAATAATCCATTATGTCATAAGAAAACTGTTGTGAAATGTTTGACTAAGAGAGCCACGCTTTTGTCGTCTAATACTCATTCTAGCTCAAGTCAAATACAAAAAGTATGTGAAACCCTACTTGCGAACGGGTATCCTCACGCATTTGTTAATGGTAATATTTATAGTGATGTAACTGTTGTCCCTGAATGTCAAAATGATATTGTTAGTTGTGTAACTCTGCCATATATTGTTAAAACATCAGAAACGATTGCCAGGATTCTTCGTCAATTTAATGTTAAGACTTTTTACAAGCCTTATCTGCGCATAAGGAATTTTCTACCTGGTCCTAAGGATAAGGTCGATCCCTGTCAGAGATGTGGTGTTGTTTATAAGATTCCTTGTCAAGATTGTGAACTTTCATATATTGTACAGTCTGGTAACTGCTTAAACACACGTGTTGGTCAACACCGCGCCGCCTTAAGGCTAATGCATCCTGAGCGGTCCGCTGTCGCAGAGCATTCACTTGTTAAATATCACTCAATAAATTGGAACAATGTTGAAGCTCTTGAATTTGAAACCAATTACCACAAAAGACTGTTTCTTGAGGCATGGCACTCAAAGCGAATGCCTACAATGAATCGATGTGAACTTCCTGTCCCCTCGGTATAGAGTACAGGTTTTCCCACACGACAACGGCAACTACCGAATCAAGAGCGGCACTTTAATTTCTAAAACGTTAAAAGATAAAATATTACGTCATTTCACAATTGAGAGCGACAACAATAAATAAACTGCAGCAAAACAGTTCAATTGTGTCTCTATCAGATTAGTGAGCGGTATTTCACGTGAAGAATAAATGATATCTATTCGGTTTGATCCAAAGCCCTATATAGATGTCTTCACATCAGCTAAATTAACTTATCAATATGGAGCGCCAGCGAATACCTTCTGATGTTAGACGCAGAATCATTATGGCTCACGAAGCCGGAGATGATTATATTGAAGCCGCTCGAGTTCTCGGTGTAAAACGGGGCACTGCGTATTCAATCGTACATCGTTATATACTTGAAGGAGTCATTGAGCGTCCCAGAGGAGGAAGACGACACCAAAAGATGGACGAAGATATGGCAAATACTGTGGTCTTACTTACGTCTTACGTTAGCCGTTATCATCCTTGCGGAAAATGGCCTCCCTTGTGATACGAATCCATGTCGCACGATCGCTAGCCGCCAGCCGCCAGTTCCTTGGGAGTTCGTCTCTCCATCTCTTTCTCTGTCCTCCACGGTTTCTTTTCCTTTCTCTTGGTATCCATACTGTCGTTCTATGGCTCCATCTGTTATCGGGTCGCCTGATGACATGACCAGCCCACTTCCATTTGAGATGTTTCGCTTCTATCACAACGTCCTTTAACCCTGTTCGTCTCCTTACTTCTTCGTTTCAAACCTTGTCTTTCAGAGTGACTCCAATCATCCTTCGTTCCATCGCTCGTTGTGTTGTTCTGAGTTTATTCTCTTGTGATCGTGTTAGAGACCAGGTTTGGGATCCGTATGTCAGGACAGCAGAATGCACATATCGAACAAACGTTTTTTATTCTTCATCTCTATACCTCGTGATGTTAAGTAGGGCTTGAGTTTCCAAAAGGACTTCCACGCATTTTGTGTTCTTCTTAGGATTTCTTGTTCTTGGCGGGCTTGAAAGGAGATATTCTGTCCAAGGTAAATAAAATCGTCGACATAATCTATGACGTGTCCATTGATGTGGATTAAACTCTTTTGGCCGTTTGTCAAAATTTTTGTTTTCTCGTTGTTTATCTTTAAACCGACCTTTTTTCCCTGCTTATTTAGCTCATCTACAATTATTTGCATGGAAGTCGCGTCATCCTCAAAAATGGCAATATCATCTGCAAATCTCAAGTTCATGAGACGTTCACCGTCGATGTTTATTCCTGCGTCTGTAGGGAAGTGACATGATCTGAATATGTCCTCTAATGTTGCCGTAAAGAGGACTGGGGATATGGGATCTCCTTGGCGAACGCCACGTTCAATGAGGAATTTCGGGCCTCTTGTTTCCAACTTTATGGAAGCTGTTGCATCACTATATATCTCATTTAAAATTCTCCAAATTTTCCCTCTTACTCCCTGCTTTCTTACTGCAGTTAGCATCGCTGTGTGGCTAACAGAGTCAAAAGCTTTTTCATAGTCGATCATAAGTATATAGAGAGTCTTGTTATACTCTGTATACTTCTCAATCAGTTGATTTATCGAGTGTAGATGGTCAATTATTGAGTAGCCTTTCCGGAAACCAGCTTGCTCTCTTGGTTGATTCCATTCTAATGTCTGTTTAATCCGGCGTTGTAAAACTCTGGTAAAGACTTTGTACAGATGACTTAGAAGGCTTATTGGTCGGTAGTTCTTTATGTTCTTACTGCAGCCTTTTTTGTAAATCACTACTACATCTGCGTTTTTTCCACTCATGGGGTATCTGGCCACAATTCAAAATTCGGTTCAAGATTTTTGTCAGCATCTCAATCAAGGTTTCCCCTCCAGCTTTTAACATTTCGCATATTATTTCGTCTTCTCCCGGTGATCTATTATTCTTCATTTCCCTTATTGCTAATTGTACTTCACCTTTCAAAATTTCAGGTGTCGGATTTTCTTTCTCTTCTTCTTCAATTTCTACATCTATTATCACATTTGTAAAATCGTTTTTGTAAAGCTCTCTATAGAAGTTGGTTATTTCTTCTAGTATTTCACGTCTGTTTGTAACGTCATTTCCATTCTTTGAGATACATCTTATCATTTTTCTGCCCGGATTCATTAGCCCTTGTGCTTTTTTCAACGATTTGTTCCTCTTTATGACCTCTTCTATTAGCTTTTCGTTGAATTCAGAAATATCTTGTTTAATCTTTTGTTTAGTCAATTTTCTGGTGATGGTAAACTCAACCTCTGCTTAGTTACTTTCTCTTCTTCTCTTCCGCAGTTCCTCTCGTTTATTAATCAGATTGACTGTGTCGTCTGTTAACTTTTTTGTTTTCGACATTTTCTCAGTTTTCAATGACTTTGTTGTTTCTTTTATAGCGCAGGTGAACTTCGAATATTCAACATTTAGGTCATCTGTATCTTCAATGTGTAGACTCTCAAATCTATTGGAGAGTTTCAATTGAAATTCTCTTCTCCTGTCCAGTATGAAGTTGCCTGGAGTAGCGAGTTTCCTCATCTTTTTTGCTCTTTCTCGTTTCTCATTTATTTTCATTTTTGCTCTTAAAAGACGATGGTCAGAGTCAAAGTCGAATCGGTTAATAATTCCAACATCTAACACAAGATCGGGATCTCTGCAGAGGATGAAGTCAATTTCATTTTTGGTTGCTCCATTGGGTGATTCCCAAGTCCATTTTCTATTTTGACTTTTTTTAAAGAAGGAGTTGGTTATCTTCAAGTTATTCGCAGCAGAAAATTCTATCAGTCTTGCCCCTCGCATGTTTCTTCTGCCATAACCGTATTTCCCGATGCATTGTTCGTTGTCCTGTTTTTCTCCAATTTTCGCGTTGAAATCGCCCATTACGATCGGCTTGCCACATCTATCGTCGATTACTGCCTGAATGTCGTCGTAGAAGCTCTCTACTTCTTCATCCTCGCTGTTGGAAGTAGGTGCATAAACTTGAATTAACTTTAAAGCTGTTCTTTTGTTTATTCTTAGGATCAGAACTGATATCCTATCAGACTTCGAATAGTAATCTACGATATTGTCTTTCCACCTCCTGCTCACCCAGAATCCCGTACCTCTCGCGCCTCTTGATCCACTCCAGCATAGAACATTACCTCCTTCGGTCTGCATCATTTCTTCTCCATTTCTCCTGGTTTCGCATAGGCCTAGAATATCTACATTCACAGATTCTAGGGCTCTTTCAAGTTCGTGTAGTCGAAAATCTCCACTTGGTTGGTCTATTAACGATCGACAATTGTATGTCGCAACACAGATGTTTGTCGTCTTATTTCCTTTGCAGCATATTCTAACCCAGTGATTCTTAGCACCCTCTGTTCTCTCATCATTCCTGTTGCTGCTTTGAAGGGTGACTCCAGAACTGCTGGGTACTGAGGGCCTATTCGTTGTGCTTAAATTCATCATATGAAGGGGGTTGCCTTACTCGCCACGCTTGGCACTGCGGGTTGGCGAGGGTTGTGATTTTGGAGTAACCGTCTCCTAGATGGATTGTCTGTTAGGACTAACGAATTCCATCTATCCGTGTCAGTCAGGGTTGTTCTTGATTTTATGATGCAATGACGATCCTTCTTTGGCTAACCTTGTAAGGTGGAATGGAATGCGTCTAGTGCTTTGATTCCTCTGCTGCCTCAATTTTTGGAGAAGAGAATACCTTACTTCCTAATTGAGGACAACATTGACCGTATGCACTTGCCATTTCGACAACCGAGAACTCGTCCGACGTCAACTTTCTTTACCAGTCGCGATGTAAAATGACTGCAGCCAGCTTGTAGCCAATAGGATATTCTTAGACTCATGACGCTCAACCGCCCAAATAACCTTGACCGGTTGGCATTTCTGAGACCCATCCCCTACTTTTAGGAGGAATTTTCCCGAAGGTCCACCAAGGACAGTTTTGTTCCTCCTAAAGAAAACTGCCCTACCCACACGCTCATACGCCCGAAGCCGGTGGCACTTGTGGGTACGGTTATCCCGCCGTGACTCGGTCCCAGTGCCTGCTTTGGCCACCATGTGGTGTTCACCCCCTTGTCGCGGTGAGGCAGCAGGATGGACTTCCCCTTTCATCGAGCATCCCGACCAGATGGCATTTCAGGACACCCTCCAGGGATTAAGGGGGTTATATACTGTGGTAGAGATTGTTGAATCCCAACCGGAATTCACGTTAGCCCAAATCAAAGCTGATCTACAAGCGCGGATGCCGGACAAGCCATCTGTCTCAATTCAAACTATCAGCACATGTCTGAGAAATCGTCTTATCATCTTAAAGAAAATGGAGACTGTTCAAGTCAATCGCAATAGCCATGACGTCAAAGTGGAAAGGGCCGAGTATGCGAACTGGTATCTGCACACGATCAACGCAAACCATCCGCCAACATTTATTTTTGTGGACGAATGCGGCTTTAATTTATGGATCAGTCGCACACGAGGTCGTACCAGACGGGGAGAGCAAGCTGTCAGGATTGTTCATGGACAGCGCGGGCGGAATTTTACTTTCATCTTGGCGGTCTCTAATCAAGGTGTCGTCCATCATGAATTCTACGAAGGCGGAACCTCCTGTGAGAGATTTAACTCCTGGCTGGAAGAAGTGTCCGTTGCGGCTGGGGCTGGACCTCGTGTATTCGTCATGGATAATGCTCCGTGCCACAATAGAGCCCGTGAAGTCAGTTTGCGAGAGGGACACTCTATTAGGTACTTACCGCCCTACTCTCCATTTCTCAATATCGCAGAGAACGCGTTTTCCATGTGGAAAGCGGCTTTCAAGAGAGAAGTAACTGAGATTCGTGAGCAGGTACACAACTACACTGGACAACAGCGGAATTTGACCTTACTGCAACTCGCCTCCCACAACATGAGTGCCATCACTGCAAATAAGATGGGAAGGTCTTCCAGACGTATGGGAAGATTGATGCCTAGACTAATTAATCGCGAGGATGTCTTACAAAACCATCAATGAATATTACGGTTCTTGTTTTGTTTCATAATGGAATAAAAAATTTCAAGATTATCAAAACTTTTTCGTATTGACTTACCTTTTCGTAAAAAAAGTTTTTGATGACTTACTGTATTACCTTTATGAATTAAAATAATTATCAAACTTTTCCTTTTGACATATTTTACCTTTTCTAATTAAAAAAATTATCAAAACTTTTTGTATTGACCTACCTGTTAAATAAAATATAATTGAATATGAAAAGCCGTTTATGATTTCAGGTTGCCGCTCATTAAACTTATAAATCCATTAATAAACTCACTTATTATCACTACCGATTAAAAACAATATCATTCAATTGAAAACGCTGCTGATTAACAGAAATACCGTTGTTGCATCTTAAAACATATTCTTTAATCTGATAGTCGCATTGTCGAACTGGAAAACCTGTATTATCTAATTTCTGTGATTTCTATGACTTTGTCTTTATCTGTCTATCTAATGTCTTTGATTTCTATGACTTTCTATTCAGTATTGTTTTTAAGATTCCATGCTGCTTTTGTGTCTATAGCTGTTCTATTCTTTTATTGTTTATGGCGCCATTCTGTCTAGCGAGTAATGTTGACGATCTGCTTCGCAAGCTGTCTATTTCATTCTGCCCTGACGACGCAACCCGAACTGGTTGTGAAATATCGGCTAATAAACCCATTTAACGTCGTGGAACAACTCGTTTTTGCATATTCACACCGACGTACGACCTTATGTTTTCATTCTCACTCTTGTTAAACATTTTGGTGAAGACCTTATCGACACCAACAAAGGGACAAGAGAAGCAATAGGTTGGATATCCACAACCGATTAGTGATTATGAACTTTTCAACAATAGTCCCTTTCACGTACAGAGATTCATTATTCATCAGGTGTTTCAATATTTATCGTTCAAAAGAAATTGTCTGAATAGGTAAATAGTAATTTGAATCAGATCAATCAAATTATTTACTCACTAATATTCATATACCTGACACTACATTGACATAGTGTACAATAAATGTGACATACATAATTACAAGTGCCAGCAATGTGTGAATATATTTATTTCGTTCAAAGGAATAATTGAGATCGGCGACTAAATATAACTCAATTTTTTTTCTGAAATTGGATGAAATGTAGCTGATAAAAATTCATATTTTAATTGAATTGGTCGAGTTTGGTGTCATGAAAATCGCAATTTTGCAGGCATTGAGAATTTATTAGTCTTATCATGATCTGATAACTGTGTGACTTTCAAACTCAAGTTTAGTTAATTTGCAATTACATCATCACTTCCTGAGAGCTTGCATGTCGCACCATTTGTGCGTGCGTGTCATTTTCTTTCCACGTTTCTCTTCTTTAACATAGCAGTCCGAGACAGTGACTGTCTCTCTCTCTCTCTTACTATCTCTTCTTCTTCCATACCGAGCAGAAGGCTGACGTCATCAACTAACAACGATAAGAACTTCCATCTGCTTGCTCGAAGGAGTGAAGCCAGGTCTCCACTGTATGTGAAACGCACACACGAAACTTACCCCCTACGACGCATACAGACTTTCCTAACTTGATTTGGCAACAAAGCAATCCTCGCTACCGTCTATCCGCTCACTCGAGGGATGACGTCAGCCGACCACAGATTTAGAGAGCAACAGTGGATGTGCTGCTCTCCCTAATTGACGCTGCCGGCGTTGAGGCCCGCAGATCGGTGTTTTCTTTGATGACCACTTGCAATAGACAGGAAGGAATGTGTCTCACAAATTGGACAATTTAGTGATTATGCCCATGTGTGTGACATACATGTGTGCTAGGTCCATTTTGAGATAAATTGATGTCGACATCATTCAACAACAATTCTGTAGGACTGCTTAACAAGAATTTTGATTTAATGAAATGATAAGTCGTCACTTGTGCTCACTTCATATCGCAAGAAGTTCATAAACTGACCTGTGACTTTTTCATGATGATTCCAAAGCAATAGTGACTTCTGTTGTGTTCCTCAGTCGTCACTGACGATCATCTTCAGGTCGTATACTCTTGAAAAAAATCGTGTGTAAAAATCAATTTATATCTGAAAATGATGATCATGGCTGCTAGGGTGTAAAGGCCCGTTCAGACAGAGAACAGTTTGCGGTTTGCTGTTTGCGGTTTTTGCCCCCTCCATTATTGAAAAGAAACCGTATGTCGTTCAGACAGAGCACGGTTTTAGAGACGGCAAATACCTCTCATCAACTTCAAAAGAGGTGTGTCTACTGTAGTGGGAGATTGAATATCACAGCACGTTTACCTCAGAAGCATATCAGTAGGGATTCCAATCCCTGGGATCCCGAAATCCCGGGATTGGAGAGTCAAAATCCCGGGATTGAGAAATTAACAATATAGCTGTATTCTGTCTGAAGAAAGACAGATTGGCGAAGGTGAAGCTACCAGAAATCCACACACGATAGTTATAGACTCTTCTCATTTCATTATAATCGTCAACGTTACGTTTTTAATATTCCATTGATGAGACTTTTGAATTAGGTCGAGACTTAAATTTGAGCTTGTTATTTCTCAAAGCCAACAATATTTTAGAGCATGACCAATTTGAAGATGAACATTGCTGGCGAAGTAGGCCTACACAATACCGGGATAAGGAATCGAACTAATCCTCGGGATTGAGATCTTTAGGAGGCAAATTGCTCACCAGACTGCAGTATATATTTACATTATTATTCTCTGTTTAACTCAATCTTGGGATTAATTTGTTCAGGAAGAATAGTTCTATTTGACCATAGTTGTTATTCACAGCATTAGGTTAGCTTATACAGTAAAAAGGCATGTAAAAGGTTCTTCAATCGCGCAATCCCGAGCTTGGGATTTTGGAATATCTCAATGTGCTAGTTAAATGCATTGAAAGTCGTGAATCATGATTATCTTGATTGCCATTTTACTTTTAGCTACAAATGGTATACTTGCATTTTGTCAATATCGATCATGGGTCAGAGTCTGTGATCCCGAATCCCGGGATCAAGAAAAGCCGAGAGTTTTAGGCAGGCTCTAATCCCGGGTCTTCACCCTATACCAATCCCAAATCTCGGGAAACTGTAGATTGAAAGTGCCATAATCATGAATTTGCAACTGTTTTCTGTAACTCTATTAGTAGCTGTAAGTCGCTTTCCATTAGTGCTTAAAGCGGAACAAATTTTAAGTCGATTGCGATATTGTAAGTAAACCGACTTGCTGCAATTCCAACTTGTGGCTATTCTCACATCCCGATATCCCATATTATTAATATACACATGTGATTTGTCATAGCGCATTTACTGTTCAACTTAATCCCGGAATCATGTGATCGAGATTTTCCGGGACTGTGGAATCTCTACCCTGCATGATTAGATAAACATAAAGTACGTAAGTATACAGTCACACATACAAGTATGCTGGCAATACATATATTACACATACAAGTATAATATATGGGCTACAATATTATTAAATTAGTAATTCAAAGAAAGACATCGAAAAGTATTCGAAAATCTTTTCGGTTTCCACTAACGAAGCCTTAAAGCATCCATACTACCAAGATAGCAACTAAATTAATCAATCAATGATGGGATTTCGGGTTTGCGCAAACCCAAGGAATCGCGGGATTGCAGTCCTTGCCGCAATCCCATGCTATTTACATGTATCTGTGCTTTATAAGAGGATGTCTACGATTCTACTCAATCCCGGGATCAAGATTTTCCGGGATTTTGGAATCCCTATACATCAGATCTAATGAAAAGTTATGTATTCATAATGACGATATTGCGAGCATTCTGAAAATATAAAATTTGTCAAAATTGCTGGATAAATACACCATTTCAATGAAAATGGACCGATTGTAGTCTTTCACTGTCTAGGTTGACCAATGAAATCATCTCAGTTGCTATGTTACTTAAATCATTCTATTGTATCACTAATGATGAATTCCTCAGACAGCGAGGTGGATAATTTACTGTAGCCTACTCGTCACTAATTCTACGGAGATCAAAAAGAAAAAAGAATGTGGGTGCATAGCATTCTGCGAAAAGCATTATGGGTACTTCTATTCTTCCCTCCCCACACTTTTCTGTTGTTGACACCCGTAAGTGTTGCATCGTCAACGATCTTCTCTTGCTCCTACTTGATCTCACTAACGTGGCATAGCATTGAGTGTGTAAAACTCCTCTTATCTGACTTGTAGAACATTCACAGCCTCAAAATTAGAAAACTGCTCGTCATTGTAGAATCCCACGAAGTTCATGATCGCTGTACCTTGTATTCTACCTGAGTATCCAAAGGACCAATCCTTCTTCCCAGGGTTCAAGTAAGACTTCTCAGTCGTGTTGTATTGTCACTCAGTGAAAGATTCTATTCAAGTCCATTCTAGACCCAATGTGACTAACTTTGGCGAAATTTGATGATTTTGGAAAACTTGAAAAATGTGGTGGGGGAAAGAATAGATGTACCGCATTATGCACTGATTTGTTTCATGGTTTCATCCTATTTCAGAGACGTCATCAAAAA
Source organism: Prostheceraeus crozeri (assembly GCA_907163375.1). NCBI lineage: Eukaryota > Metazoa > Platyhelminthes > Polycladida > Euryleptidae > Prostheceraeus > Prostheceraeus crozeri. The sequence continues at coordinate 24,794 of CAJQUW010002662.1, read as the reverse complement.
AAACAAGGGATCGGTCTTTAAAGCCGATCATACACTGGAGCGATTTGTGGCGTTCAACACGAAGACACGAATTTCGGGGAGATTTGTTGAAAGCAACTGTTGGTCATACACCAATTCCACAATGTTGTCTGTTGAAAGCAACATGCAAGACACAAATCTCACGAAACGTCACACACTGGGTTGCTTGTTGCTTACGACAAGCATACAACTGATATTTTCTTTCAACGCACGCAATTTCAGTTGAAGCGCAGAAATGGAGAACAAGGTGGCAGCTACTGTTTGCTTGTCAGTAGTGAAAACTGTGCCCTACTTGCCACGGATAGGTACATGGATAGGTACATGTAAAGTTTAGTGTTATCAATAGGAACATGGATAGGTACATGGATAGGTACATGTATACTTTAGTTATCGATAGGCACATGGATAGGTACATGTATAATTCAGTGTTATGAATAAGAACTTGTATGAGATCTGTTTTACTGGATAGGTACATGTGTTTGGTACACTCAGTTGAGTACACTGTGTTTGGGAACGTCTATGATCGAACTTGTGTGGTTTGGTTCTGAGCACTTGGGTACGTACCGATAGACGTCCGTTGTTTGATTTTGAATGGGTTTGCTCAATTGCGACTATTGTGACTATTGCAACCATTGTAATCAAGATGACACATTGATTTTCCTTTTACGTAGACAAACTATGCTATAAATATGAGATAGTTTTTGATGACATACATAATGATGACTAGTATCCCAACGTCGTGGGTTGTCGCAAGAGACCTTGGATATTCGTTCAAAGCCATAGAAACTGTAACAAATCTCAGTGAAAATATCAACGCTGGTGATTTAGTTGATCGACTAATGGATCTAGATGAGCATGCTATGAATCACAATTTGGATCGTAGGTGGATAGAGGATTTCTCCATGCTACACTGCAATGATAGTGAAATTAGGAGGATCAAATTGGAACGATATGGAAAGAAGGAGACATCTGACAGTGTTTTAATAAAAAGTTCTCCCAATAAAAGTGACTTCAGAAGGAAATTAGAACAAGAGACATTTAAATTATTATGTGAACGGAACTGCGTTAAATGTTTTAAACAGGAACGATCCCTTCTCTTTTTGCCATGTTCTCATAGCGTTATGTGTTCTACATGTTATGTACCCTTTGAAACTTCATCTTGTCCCCTTTGCGATGAAGAAATATCTTCAACAGTCACTGTATATCGTGCATGATGAGTCATCATGCAGGTCTGTGATTGGTCACTATTGTGTCTTTGTGTGACTTTTCTATATAAGGAGGACATTGTACCGTTCTATTTCAAGCATAATTTGAGGCTAATACAATGTCAATCAGCATGTCGTTCACTACCAACATTCCCATTTCAATAATTTACCGAAGTCAACTCTTCACGGGCAATATATTTTATTCTGCCGTGAATATAACTGGCTATAAAGCGGATTTGGTGGATCTGATGGAGGAAATAGTGAAGTATTTCCGCTGCGGAGAGGACGTTGTGGTGCAGAGAATGTTGATGAGAGTCGTGAACAACGCTCTTACACGAGTTGCAAGATTCTGGCTCAACGAAGTATTTCGCCCACTATCTCAAACGGAGATTGTACCGGAATACTCTCGCTGTTGGTGCAGCAGTATCCAACGGAAACTCAACACATGTCTCCATGACATTATCACCTCCAGCTACTATGACGAGAAGGGTGAGAAGTGCAAACTGGACTTGTTCAGTGGACCGCCATCAGTAAGCATCAATGTGGCTGCTCAAGGACATTCTGAGGTGATCAGTTTGCGGGCATACTATGCCAATATTTTAAAGACTTTCCATTTAAAGCCTTGCTGTATGTGCTGTCCTATTTCAAAACATCTAATGAAAGACATTGAGCAGCTCATAACTGCTACAAATGAGACTCTAGCCGATGTGAGTGTATATCAGTTTCCCTCTACAACTTGCTAAGTGTTTTATGTAATTTTATACGTACCAGCAACAAACTCTGTGTGAATGCTTGTAAACTTTTATATATAATGTTGTAAGTACTAAGCAAAAATTGTAATTGTATTATCTATTTCCATATTAGAATAAAAATGTCTGTAAAACGGAAGGCATCTTCTCGTCAATCGAAACGGTCCTTCAAACCTTCAAGTCAGTTTAAAAAGGCGTTGCGAAAGTTAAACAGGATACATGATAATAAGAAGAAGTGTAAATTGATTCAAAATTCAAGTGATGATTTCATTCGTGATTTAGCTTTTGCAATACACAAATGTCTACCTATTTACAAGCCTCTGTTGAATGCTGGCTCTTTGAATAGCATAAAAAAGTTTTCAAATCCAAGGAGTAGTGATAAGAAAAGGCGAAACTTAATTCAGCGCGGTGGTGGTGGGTTTCTAAGTATGTTAAATGATATTGGAAACAGTATTAATGGTGTAATCAATAGTCCGCTTGGAAGGATTGCAGCAACTGCTGCAATGTTAATATAAGGTTAGCGAATCATAAAGTGACACGTCATCACTTTGATTGATGAGTCATATATAGGTGTATATAAGGAAGACGCTTTAATGATATTTTACCACTTTCAAGTGACAATTCATTTGCGCTGGTTGAAAGCTCCGAATTAGTACTTGTTGAAACATGACTCAGAAAATGTATACAATCAGAGAGGAAGGTGACGCTTTTGAGCAAGATCTCTTGAAGCTTCGTCCGACACGAAAGGTGCAAGGGATTGGAAATACGTTCTACTTTCAAACCTTGAATTATGGTGATGATGGCTTTTATCTTCAAGTTCCATTCTTCCACAGTAATGGTATGTCTACATCAGGGTATAGCAATATGAGACAAATGCGAGTGACTTTTCCAAAATGGCAACAGGTGATTCTTAAAACTATTGACTCTTTCGCGAAAGAATGTGTTGAGCTGCCTGAAAGTGCTCCCACTCATTGGAGAAAGGCATTAGAGGAAGGAGTTGGTTATAAGGAATTGCCGGAATTCGATACACTGTTTTTAAAACTATCTGATCATTTTCAAGCATTCGATCTCTTTACAAACGCGATGGAATGTGAGGATCTCAAACGGGGCCGCTATATGGGCTTAGTTCACGTTACCGGACTTTATATTGGCTCACATGGTTCGACTGGTAAAGTCGCATCTTTACAAATGAAGGTTCTTCAACTAGTCTATGAACCACTACCAATTGATAAATGTTTAATTAACATTGATAAGACTGCTTCAAGTGATGGGAAGGAAGAGAGCAAAAAGCGAGGTCGGAAATCTAAAGATGGGAATCCTAAATTGAAGTTGAAGCGCCAAGATGCTGACTTGAAAACTTTCTATAATCCTAATTGTGATGAGGAAACACAAATGTTTTAATTTGTAAATGTTTTAATTTGTAAATGTAACTTGAAAGTTTCTATTCTGAATGTAAATAAACTTGATCTGGAACATGTGTCTGTTTTGTTGTTCTAAGCAAAATTAGCGGGATGATGAGTTTAATGTTAATGGAATTATAAGATGACAGATTTTCGTCTATTCACTGATCGCACAATGTGTGTCGCTGGACCAAGTCAGTCCGGTAAAACTACATTTGTAACTGAATTGCTACAATATAGAAATGAAATGTTTAACAAGGAAATTAAGAGAGTCAAATGGTATTATGGAATATTTCAACCACAACTACATTCTGCACTTCGCCAGAAAGGTTATGAGGTGAAGCAAGGGTTGCCATCAACTGAGGATATCAAAGCAGGTGACTTACTAGTATTAGATGATCTATTACGAGAAAGCAAATCTTCAAAGGATGTAACTGAAATGTTCATTCAAACTGCACATCATAGGGAAGCTTTTATTATCTACATCACCCAAAACATCTTCGATGGAGGGAAAGAGCAAAGAACTAGAAGTTTGAATACACATTATTTGGCAATATTTAAAAATCCAAGAGATAGCAGTCAGATACATCATCTCAGTAGACAGATATTACCTCAACAACCTAAAGTACTTTCAAAAATATATGAAGATGTAACAAAGAAACCACATGGTTATCTATTTATTGATCTAACCCAGGAATGTCCGGAACGACTTCGATTTCGAACAAATATCATACCTAATTCCGCTGAACCAATGACAGTTTTCTCGGTTCACAGTTAGTTTTAAGCAATGTACTTTGTTGCCTTATTATTTTCAAACATGTCGTATTCAAAGATGGTAGTCATTCCTCAAGAGGAGTATGTACAATTGACTACATTACAAAGTGCACAGGAAGTCAAAAATATAGATCAACCTATTACGAATCAACTTAAGGAACTAACACAAAAGGATATGGAAATTCAGAAGATTAAGGATCCCTATCGACGAATGCAGTTAGCAGCTGAAAACATTGACGAGAGGCGACAGATTCGTGACAAGTTGCGACGATTTATAACCTTGTCAACACCTCGACCATATCGTGTGCGCGCTGAGCGATTATTTGACTTCATTGATCCACATGTGAAGTTCAATGAGAGAGGGGAGATAATAGATGAAACAACTGGTGATGTTATTAGAAATAGTCACATAGATGACCTTCTACAATATGCTGTCAGAGATGTAAGGCGAAAACTAGGTGCACCACAAGGGTGGACATATTTTCAGAAAATTTTATCTGATCAAAATGTACCTCACAATATTATTGGAGGACCGACTGTGAATGAATTGGATAAGGGTCACTTACAAGATGGATCAAAGAGTAAAACACCCACGATGGCGGTCAAGCGAGAGCTTGCAGATCCCGATGATCTGCAACCAAAAAGAGCTACTAGGCGCTCAATGCGTGTTGCGAAGGAGTATAGTAAATATTAAGCAAATATGAATTAAGCCTTGCCTCTCTCATATCATGTCGTTACAAAAATTTTGCTGTTGTTTGAAATCTGCGCTCGAAGGCAAAGGAGAAGAGGGCATAGAGGTTGATATCAATTGTGTTAGCAGTTGCTGTGCGAGTAATACGCGTGCAAATCAGAACAAAGACGATGAGTACAGCAGTGAAACTCAGAAAGATTTATTACGACTTAAATCATCCCGCAAGTTTCAGTCGTCCGGAGGTTCTAGCTCGTGCAGCAGGTGTGGGAATAGAGAAAGTCAAGAAGTGGTTGAGGAGTCAACCGACTTACACTCTTCACAAAAATGCGAGAAAGCGGTTTCCAACAAGAAAATATGTTGTTAACAATATAGATAGTCAATGGCAAGCGGACTTGGCTGACATGCAACAGATATCACAGTACAATGATGGCTATAAATACATCTTAACCGTAATAGATATTTTATCTCGCTATGCTTGGGCACGTGCGCTGAAATCTAAACGAGGACCAGAAGTTGAAGCGGCTTTTCAGAGCATTTTCGATGAGGGGCGTGTTCCGCAAAGAATACAGACCGATCAAGGGAAGGAATTCGAAAACTCTCATGTTCGAAGTCTCCTTAAAAGTCATAATGTGGAATTGTTTAGTGTCAAAAGTGCTTATAAAGCTGCCATGGTTGAGAGGTTCAATCGCACACTGAAGACAAAAATATGGCGCTATTTCACTGCAAAAAATACACATGTTTGGGTAGGTGAGCTGCAGAAATTTGTTAAGAATTACAATGAAAGCTACCATCGAATCATTAAGATGAAACCAGTTGATGTTACCCCAGATAATGCGATGGATGTATGGCTTCGATTGTATGATAAGAAAGCGAAAAACATTTCCAATGAAAAGAAAATTAATGTTGGTGATAGAGTTCGGATTTCAAAGGTCAAGTCTACATTTGAGAAGGGGTATCTACCTAATTGGACTGAAGAAGAGTTTTTTGTGGATGAAGTAAATACAAAATTTAGGCCCACCATGTATAAATTAATAGATTACCATGGCAATCCAATTGAAGGAAAATTTTACTCTTATGAATTGCAAGTAGTAGACAGAAGTGAAGAGGTGTATATGATTGATAAAATAATTAGGAGGAAAGGTCATGGCAATCAAAGGAAATATCTAGTTAAATGGAAAGGATATCCTGATTCATTCAATAGCTGGATAACGCACCAGGATCTACAAAATGTGGAGATGGGAGACACTCGTAACTTTTAAGCTAATATAGCATGTGACTTCTTCCATATATGACTTTAACATGTCTACTAACTTCAATATCATTCTTCCAAGCAATAGCAACCCCAAGATATTCCCAAGTAACAAACCATCTCTATACTCTGTTGAATTCGCTAATCCAATTACTCTGCATGGACCCCATGAAGTTGCTCTAACTGAAATTACTTATTACAACGATATCAGTTTGCTAAAGAACAACTATTTTGAATTACATAAAGAAGTGCGAGAGAAGGATGATTGCTTTCGCATATTTCAAAATAGTCTACATGGTACATGGGCTTTTCATCATCTAACTTTACATCCTTTTTCAACATCTTTACCATCTGTTCAAAACATGATTAAAATTCAAAAGGCATTTGCAACGTCAACTTTTGATTCTAAGGTTCCCACAATGAGCTTGCAAGATACAGAAAAGGAAATCGGTAGAATGTTTGAACGAATAAATGATCTCTTCAAGCTGACTTTGAATAAATTCTACAAACCAGTCATAAAGGGGTCAACAAAATTGATGAAGGAAGGGAAGCATGTTCTTCTTGTATTAGGTAAGGATTTGAGTCATACTTTTGGGTATTCCAGAACAACTTTCTCATCAAGGTATTGGTACAATGGACGTGGGTGGAATTCGGAGAGGAAAGTCACTGATTTTAAATGTAGAATTGTGCCATTGTATGCATTACAAAGAAGGAGCATCCGAGTAAAAAATAAATTTGAGGTCATTAGAAGTGTTGAAGACTTTGCAAGAAAGTTTCAAGGATCAGTGCCAGAAACGTTAATGACTTGTGAATATAAGAAAGAGAAAGTAACTTTATTTACTGTTGAAACGGAGGCAGAATTTATTGTTTTTACTAAAAAGACACCATTGGAAAAGTCTGAGTCCGCTGTTATTGAATTTGGATCTGAAATGATTGGGATGTTTAAGGGCCTTGAAAGCGCACCTTGGTTGACAGAATTAAATGATACATTCAAGGTTCAATTGTCCTCTTCTAAACTCAAAGCATCAACAAATGCTTCATGGGATATCCACGTATACAGCGAAGACATATCGGGTGATGAATTGTCTACTTCCAGTGAACTTGTAAAAAGAGTTAATTTGAACATTGAAAGCTTGAAAACGCCATCTGAATTGTGTACAAAGTTAAATGAGTTTGGTGTAGATTACCTTGATGCAGATGAATATCACTTTTCTTATGACCCACATAAGAAACGCATGATTCTAAAGGTAGGGAAGAACTCTCTTATCAAGCTGGATAGCGTGTTAACGACCACATTGGGATTCTCAAAATCAACTATTTATGAAGGTACATCAATAGGCGATACAACCCCATCACTAGAGCGTGATATAAGTAACTTATACGTCTATTGTAACATTATTGAATATACAAGGGTTGGCGACATTGAGGCCCCACTTCTGCGCACATTTCCTCTCTCATCCGTAAGGAAGCAACTAATCAATCGAGAATTTTTTAATACAATGTATCTACCAATCAGCCGAAATTTCATCAATAGAATTGACATATCAATTCATGATGACGCAGGAGAAGTAGTACCGTTCTGTGGTGGTGTTACTGTTTTGACCCTACATATTAGGTCACGAGAATAAGGCTTTACGCTATTGTGACTTCCATAGTTATTCAATAGTCATAATGACAGGCATTTACAGTAGACCATCATATCAGAGCGGTTATCCCGTGTTTGTTGGAGGTAGACGACAAGTTGGAGGAGGCATATTTGGTGCACTAAGACGTATGGTTCTTCCAACACTCAAAAAGTATGGCGTACCAATCATGAAGCGTGTTGGAAGCAGGGCTTTAGATTTTGGTGCAAATGTTGCAGCTGATGCGCTTCAAGGTGAGGATATCGGTGAATCTATGAAAATGCGCGCGCAGCAATCTGCCATAGACGCATTAGATGATTTAACAAAGACGAGACGTACAGTTCGGAAGAAGCGTAGGAAGTCAAGACAAGTTGGATCAGGCCGAGTTACTAAGCAAAGACGCAGGAAAAGTAAAAAGCCGACTAGAGCAGCACGTTCTAAATCTAGACGTCGAGTGAAAACAAGAAAGCGCAAACGAAATTCCACAGCTACTAGAAACAAGTCAAAACGAAGGAAGACAACATATTTGTAGAGCTAATACGATGCAGAGTATCAATTCGGCTTTGTGTTTCTTCGATTCTCCCCCTCATCAGACAGACATCATCTCCTCAACAATTGTAGACATAGTCCCCACAACAAATATCGATGGTAACCAGCAGCCTATTCAGTTTGATATACCTGCCAATCCTCAAGATTATATTGACTGTCAATCCATTGATTTAGAGTTGTGTATACAAATTAAGAAGACTGATGGTACAAATATCGATTCATCCAAGGATAAAGTGGGATTAGCAAATCTTCCTATTGCCAGTCTGTTCTCAGATGTGTATCTAATATTGAATGACAAACAGATTGAAGGAGGGGATCGAGCATATCCATATGGAGCATATATACATACAATGACTCAATTTCAAAAGCAAGCTAAACAGTCACACTTGCAAGTTTCTGGGTGGTATGATGATCAGCAAGGGAAATTTGATGATGTCTCAAATACAGGGTTGAAAAGACGAATGGATTTAACAGCGGATTCAAAGGAATTATACTTGAAAGGACCCGTCTATCTTGATTTCCTTCGTCAATCTAGATATCTGCTATCACAGGTTAAAATGCAAATAAAATTTATTCGTGCAAATCCTGAGTTCGCGTTAATGGCTTTTGGAGCTACAAACTATCAAGTCAACATAAGTAATGCCGTGCTCAATGTAAGGCGAGTAACAATGAACCCGTCAGTCATCAACGAGCATGCGACAGGATTGAGGAAAAACAATGCAATATATCCAGTTAATCACAGTGTGTTGACAAACTTCACAATTGGTGCGGGATCATCCTCACATGCCTACCCAAATCTTTTTCCCACTGCAATGCCAAAGGCGGTGTATATCACATTTGTGGAAAATGAGGCATTCATTGGTGCTTTTGAAAAGAATCCATTCAATTTCCAACACTTTAATGTTAGCAAACTAGCACTCTATCAGGATGGGAAATTTGTATCTTGCAAAGCATATGAGCCTAATTTCAAAGATGGCAAATTCGCACGTGAATATGGTTCTATTTTCACCGCCCTCAACATGTTTAATACAGACGATTCAAATGGAATTACAATGGATATGTACAAGAATGGCTACTTCTTCATTATGTACAACCTCACAGCAGATGCAGATCTAGGTGGTGAAAGCGTAGGAGTTACAAAGCCTGGAAATCTACGACTGGAGGTATCATTTGAGTCACCTTTGAAGAAAACAATTACTTGTCTCATTTATGCTATCTATGATAGCAAAGTTGAGATAACAAGAATGAGAGACGTGACTGTCAGCTATCAGAGATGAGTAACTTAAGCAACATAGAAATCTTGAGGAAAATGAGGAAAGCTCATCCCTACTCCAAGACAATATTTCTCAATGTCTTTTCTAGAGATAATTTACCTGATTCAATTCCTTTCTATCCTTGTTCACTTATCATCAATACGGATACCAACAATCTTCCCGGAAAACATTGGATTGCTGTATACATCAATCGTTATAAAGTTGCCGAATATTTTGACTCTCTTAATCAACCTCGTTTACATGATATCGCATTATGGATGAACAGGTTTTCCTGGACTGTTAGGAAAGTGACATCGTTCCCACTTCAAAGTAATACATCTCTAATGTGCGGTGGCTATGTACTCTATTTTGTCAACGAGAGACCATTGAAAAATAACTGTAAAAGTGCTTTAGAACTATTTTCAAAAAACTGTGATAAAAATGATGTAATTCTTACTAAATATGTTGAAACAGTTTTGAAATAAAGTTTTATGTTGTATCATTAACTTGCTCTCTTTTTTCCAAAACAAGGGTTTATAAGGAAAACAAAAACATGCTCATATTTCATTATCTATTCACATATATACAAAAAACATGTTCACATTTCATTATCTATCCACATATATACAAAATCTACAATTTGGTTTTCATGAAACATTTTTTCAAATCACATATGATGGGAGGCACATCACTTATGTCTTTAATGCCGGTTATCACAATCTTTCCATTATGGAACACATGAACATGATATGGATGCCAGTTAGTCAATTGAGCTGCTGGAAATAACTCCACTTCATAAGTTAGATTATGTGATGATGTAACTTTACGGAAATCATAGTGATAGTGTAATTCACATAACACGGTCATTGTCTTCACTTTCCAATCAGATAATGAATCACCAAGTAAATGTTCCAAAGTTAAGTGTAGATATGAGAGATCACCCTCCATGACCCTTCCAATACATTGGATTGTTCCATTTGGAAAGAATAGGATAGTGAGAGATCTATCCTTCCTCTGAATCCTCCATGTTAACATTGAGGGTCTTCCAAGATGTAAGCTCGTTGTCGGCTTCAATTTGCGTTTTATCAGTAACCATTGTTTTCGGTTGGGTATATTCCTCTCGATCTCTTGTAGATTGAGTTTTGACTTTGCTTTTGTAGTTAACATCCGATTTACAACTTCCAACCGTTTGATGTCCTCCATCTTTAATGAATGACGTTATCTGTGGTAGTATCTCCCTTGTAAAGGTTTCCCATGTGACGTCACTGAAACGAAAAAATCGATATTCAACATCTTCACGTTTTGGTGAACAGACGTATAGTTTGACTGATGAATCACACTTTATCCATACCTTGTCATCGAGAGGAATCTTGATCCGAGTCTTATGGTTGTCAATGAGATCCGCAAAGTCTTTCAGTGAAGGCAATGAGTCAATACTAATGCAAACGCCACGATGTTTTCGATCACTATTTGCTATTGAATGACGAAATGCTATTCTTTTAGAATTTGTTATGTGAACGTTTTGAACGTCACTAAGTTTCCATGTTCTAATGTAATGAGGCATGTTCCGAAAGCTATGTTTCAAATTTAAGTTTAATGTTTGCCTAAAGTTTGTTATTTTATTAGCTCAACATATCGGAATGATGTTGAGTACAAATTCTTCACATATTCATTCACATTAGGACTACCTATTTATTAGTAATCATTTCTACATATCGGAAAGATGTAGAAATTTCAATTTTAGTAAGACTACTTATGTATTAGTAAGTGTTGCTACATGTCGGAAGATGCAGCAATCGCAAGATCTATTACAAGTGGAATATTATATTGTTTTTATTTAGACTTATTCTACATCACCTGTGACAGGAAGGCATCTCCTTCTCTTCGACGGTGGGGGAAGACCTAGGCTATAGTGTCCATATGGTAATGATAAATTTTTATCCAGCCAACAGCGCTTATCCTCCCAAAGTGAAAGACCTCGCTTCCTAAATGATTTTGTGCTAACTATGTGATTTTTTGAATTTATAATTGTCATATCTTCAGTTGTATCATTCTCACTATAATAGACACTCCTATAGTCATCATGTTTCAATTTTTTAACTGCTGCTCTCTGAATTCCTTTTGCACGTTTGATGCTATGATTCGTAGAGTCTAGATATTTCATGGAATACATTTTCGGTTTTAGTAGGATCATTTCCTCAAGCAACTTTCCAGCACACTCATCCTTAAAACAACCTAATCTAGCTTTGTTTGTAGTTGAGTATAGTCGGTGATGACTGTCATAGTTTGAAGAGTCAAACTTTTCACCGAAGTATAGAAGTATATCTTCCAGACGGACAGATGGTGATGTGTATAAACATAGGAAGAAACTGTCGGTATCACCTCCACAAAGCCGCGTTCTATTTATCAGTGGACATCCTTTTAGATCATTGTAATATAATTGATACATTTCCAACTTACTATAGTCAAGTACTGCTTGACCAACATATATTAATTTATTTAAAACTATTGAAGGTTTGTACATTTCCATACCAACCAGATCTTCATCAAATATTTTGTGTTGAACATAGAGAGGATGATTTGACAATTTCAGTAGTTGTTTCTCATTGTTGACTAGTTTAAATTTTTTCCTTCTCCTTACATTTTCCATTGTTTTACCATATAAAGAATTATTTTTCAATTTGTAGAATGACTTTTCGAAGTCAGTGTTTGATTGAGCCCTCTTTTGAGAGTTCATATCAATGTATGTTTTTAACCAAGGCTTTTGTGTGAATTTTATGCCACTATGAATCTTCTTGATTCTCATGCCCATGCTCAAGTAAAATTTTAAAATTGAATAGTGGACTACATAATTTTCCCTATCAAATTGATGGAGCAGAAGTTTCTTGATAGAAGAAAAATGTGTATTTGGTCTTACTTTTTCATATAGATTTTTCATATAGTGTGAAAACATTCTCTTTTCAATCATCTGCATTTCTGGAGCTAATGGGAAATCGGCAGTGTCATCATGAATGGCTGCAGGATACTCTAAATCTAAATCAAAAATGTAGCCGATTTCACCATCATCATCTATATTTTGAACATTTTCTTCATTTAAAAAATTATCTAATTCACTTTCATTCAACCATTTGAAATTTGAGTGGGGTAGATTTCTACTGAGTGAAGAACCATAAAGGTTATTAACATCTAAGTAGGTCAAATGTCGACTTTCATGTGTATTATTTCCTAATTCTTCAATGCGTGCACGCGCTCGGTGAATGTTGGTGAAAGTCATACCCCCTCTAATTCCTCGTTCAAATAGATTGTACATATTTTCATCTTGTATGTAGTGTGGGGGATCATTGGAAGAGAAATTTAGTGCTGAGGTAAAGCTAAGATGTGGGAGACTGACAAAATGTACAGGGTCGACTTCATCCTCACGTTGACTCAATGCTCTAAACACTTCAAATATGTCTGCCAACAATAAAACATCTAACTTCAGATATGCCAGCATGTAATCACCAAATGTGCTACAATTAAATTCAATCCACGCCTTGTTAGCGTGTTCATATTCACTATCGGAACAGTGCTCACGAGTAAGATCATTATAGAATTCAAATTGTGGTGGTAGACAGTCTTCCGTCAACGTGTTTAAGTTTTTGAAGTATGAATATGGAAACACTCCCTTCTGATATAAAACATTATCACTTAATTGTGGAAATTCTACCCTTAATGTCTCTACATGCTCATACGTTTGCAAGCCCTTGGCTAATTCACTCAAGGATGCACTTAGAAATTGATATGAGTCTAAGAATTTTAGTTTAAAGTATACTGTCTTCCCTTTGTATTCATTTACAGGGACACTGGCGGATAAAGTTATATATTTTTCAGCAGTTGCTGCTACAACATCTAATTTCCAAGACTTCATTCTTCCAATCGCTTTATAGCAAACGATGTGGCTATCATAATTTTTAAAATTGTGGAAAAATATGGGGAGCTCCCGTCTGTTAAGTCTTAACCGGAGATTGCATTTCCTACATAATGTTTGCCTATATCGTCCGGTGATATGATCATGATCACGAACTTTTATGACTTCATCGCTGAATTTTGATTTACATTTGTTGCAACATTCTGCATTCTCGTGGCGTGCTTTTTCATCCGCTGACAGTGACATTGGCTGCCTAGTTGTTGCACATTGGTTGTCATATAAGTCTTGGGCTACAGTTTCTAAGTGGTGCAAGAAACTAATAATGCAATTTTCTCCCTCAAAGAGGTAATACTTGTTTTCAAATTTTGATTGAAGGGCATTATGCCAGACATGATAAGCTCCAATAGCCGCAGGTTTATGTATTTTATTATCAATGTAGCACTCTATATCTGCATAAATTACTAAAGGAGGACTTAGTTGATATTCCATGCTACTTGTTAGTACTTTTAGATCTGTCGGCATTTTTTCTATTTGTGCTTTTCCTCGAATGCAAAACTGGAAATGTCGTTCTAGTGTTGTCTTATATGTGAATGACTGAGTGCATCTTTCGCAGAAGTATTTATGTCTTTTTAAAGTTCTCCTATACAATCTTGACAGCTTTGGAATTCCACAATAGTGTGCTGCTCCATTGTTTAGAATTAGCAAAATATTAACCGTTTGCCTACCAGTAAAGTTACTATTGTAACGAACACCTTTGAGTCCATTTTCATAAAAGTGAATGTTAATTTTAATATCATTATTTTTCTCAAATTTTGGAATATCTTTGATTGATACTGGTGTGGAAATGCCTTCCATATTTAGCTCAGATGTCCACTCACTATATGATTTTACTTCATTCCTTGAATAAGGTACTTCATTATAATGCAATATTGATAAAACTGCATATAGGAAGCAATCATTTGCATTTGAATTAACATTAATGACAGCTTTAGAGTTTTTTAACTTCTTTGGTAGAGGAAATGATTGTCCACCTGACAGTATTGGACTTGTTATTACATTGAACTCTATATTTTGTACATCATCTATAATCCAATTGCTACCCTTTTTTGTGAAGGCTTCAATATGATTTATTAGACTATTTAGATGATCCTGAAACCAAGCATCATAGTCATAAATATAGTTTGAGGATGATGAGGTAAAGTGTGCGAGAAAAGTTTCTTCTTCTTGAGGATTAGAACGGACATAACGAATTTGTGCAATCAGACGACCGCGCAATTGATAGCTCCTTAGTAAGTCAGACACTAAATTCCCTAACATGGAACGCATGCTTTCTAAGAATGATGTTATGTCCACAGTAGGTGTTGTTGGCGTGATATCATACACACGTGCATGGCCATTGAGTGCGCTTTCACTGAGACTAACAGTTCCATAGTTATTATGCATATTCATCTCACTATTTGTGTTATGTACATTCATATGCTGTCGAAATCTACTTATAGAGTTATACGTTTTGCCACACCGAGAGCAGTATTGCATAAAGTTTTGTATGTTAGTTGAAGCGCTGGTTGTTGGCTTAGAAGTAGATCTATTTTGATTATTTGAATTTGACTCTGTTATGCTATCATTCGGTTTATTATTGCATACAAGTTTATGTCTCTTAAGATTATCCATCCTATTCGTCTTATATGGACACTTGCTACATTGATACGTTTTTCCTAACTTACAAAATTTTTCATGTCGTTGCAAATTGCCTATGAGAGTGAACACTTTTCCACACTTGGTACAGACAACCATGATTATTGATGAGGATTGAAATTAGCAAGCCCTTATATACATCTACCATCTAATGACGTCAGCGTCATCACCAGCCAATACCATATGTTCCGATCTGTTGTAAAGAGAAAACACATACAATTTTAACAATTATTTTTTTTTCAAAATAGAAGAAAATAGAAGTTAAAGTTACAGTCTAACGCATTTGACAATACCACTATGATATAGTTTTAGGTGACTGCAGCTGTCACTACAGCCACCCAAATCGTCCATCCTCGTAAGGCGCACTTTTCTGATCCCATTTTGGGAACAGTCGAGGTGGACAAGTGTCTCTTTATGGTGCTGTTGACTGGTGGTTACTTGGGAGGCCAACAGGAGGTTTGATTGAGTAATATTTCTTAGAGACTCAATCAAACCTCTATTGTCCTCCTTCAACTTCACCTCGCGGGCCTCAACCTCCTTCAGGCGCTCTTGGCAACGACGGAGTTGTATCTCAACGTCTTCTTCTACTGTCGCGTCGAGATCGACATTATACTGTCGAACAGGGAGAGCAGCTGGAGGTGCGGGCGCAGCAGCGTGAGGGGAAGGATCTGCGGCTGGGATCGGAGAGGAAGGATCTGCGGTTGGGATCGGAGAGGAAGGAGCTGCGGCTGGGATCGGAGAGGAAGGAGCTGCGGCTGGGATCGAAGAGGAAGGACGCAGTGGAGATAACGGAGCCAGTGTCATCATGGGCGATAAAGGAAGGCGCACACTCCAGCTCGGAGAAGCCCGGATGTGGCTGAACGAGACCTCCTCCTGAGATGCACACATCGCGGAGTCCTGTAATCGAAAGAAACAATTGTTTATCATCTATTTAGCATTTTACCATTGATGAGATACAAAAGTGAATTTCTCTTACCTCCGGCTGGATTGCGGTTTCTTGATCGGATCCACTCGCCTTGTTAGGAGTCACCGAATCATTCTGAAAGATGAATTAATCAATTGTAGACGAATATATTAATAATAAAGTGTGTTTTAAAATAAATTTTAATGAAAACAATTCTGTACACATGCAGTTAACCAGTCATATACTTACATGTACATCAGAATCATCATCTTCGTCGGAAGAGGACGTCGGAGATGAAGTCGCTGAAGTAGTGGCTTCATCCTCGGATGAGGAGTCCGAATCCTCCGATGACTCGCGAATTGAGTACGGTTTCTCCTCATTGTCCTCTACCGACGTTGTTGTCGCCGGCGTAGACAAGAAGCTTCTGTGGTGCTTCTTCAGCGACAGAGATCGCATAGACTGCAACGAAAAATATGATGACATGTTTGCAACTCATTGACGAAGTATGTATGTTTTTAAAAATACTTGATGCATTTTCAGTTATTGTTGACTGAGACCTATGTAATGACACTTACGGGACTCGAAGGTAGTCTGCTCCTCGGTGAAGATAAGCGCGGAATTTTCGGGCAGCTTTGAACACTGGGAAACAGCTGAAAGTAGGAAAAATTCATGTTTAATTTCACATTGAGAACTAATAAATAACTGAAATGCTTACATTTCGCAATTTTTCGGCCACTACATCCTCATTAGTCTTTGTCGGGTGAGGTAGCTCACTCTGAAATGTTTAAGCAATGTTGATTTACTTTATGTATAGAAATAATTAAATTAGTCAATAAATACTTACATCTTTAGCGAACAGTTTCTTCTGAACCAACACCTTGGCTCTCTTCGGTGGGGGCATCAGTACATCCTGAAATGTTTTACAACATATAATCATTTCATACATAATGAAGTAGTATTTTTTTATTTTTCTGCTGTGAGCCAGTTATCCGTTGAAACTAGCATGTAGAATTGATGGCACTCACCTCACAATCACTAAAAGTCTCATCGATGAACTCCCGAGACTTAGGAACTTTCCTCTTAGGAACTCGCGACTTTTGAGGCTTATCCTTTGGAGCAGGTTCATCCAACTGGGAAAGCACGCCTTCAGTCGGTCGATCCTTCCCAAAAAGACGCTCCAACTTCTTCTTCTCAACTTTGGAGGTTAAGTTAATCCCCTTTCTCCCATTTAGTTGAGCACAAGGGGTGTGCTTGGCAATAAATGCTTTCGCGGAGTCACTATTCACCTTTGCATCGCTCTTTTCATACCTCTTACACGTGAGGCAGTAGAGGTAGGTGCAGTCCTCTCGGAAGGAGCATTCCTTATGCCCGCTTTTGTTCGCATGTCGAACGGGCAGTTGGCAAGTCTCACAGAAATGGAAGATGAGACGTTGCCGTGCGATGCTTTCTTGTCGAACCATTTCTGTAGAGGATAAAAAAATTTTATTATAATTTAATCTCTTTTTAAATGAGAAATCATTTATGTACCATCTTCAAACCTTTATTAAGTACTAGATTAATATTTGACAAATCTTAAGAAGAAATAAAATTTGAAGTTGAAATTGAAACCGAAAGTCGAAAATTAGATATTTATTCGAAAAGGGTTTGTTCATAAAAAGACATAAAATTTGGAAGCAGCTGATTAATCATTATTTAATTTCGAAATAATAACAGAATGAAAATGAGATTTCGAAAATTTGAACCACTTCTCAATTGGTTTAATTAAACAAGCTTGAATTTTATACATCTGTTAGCAGATGACAGACTGAATATTTAAAATGGATGAAGGCTTTATTTAGGTATCTTTTTATTTATTTACAAACTGTGAAAATCTTGTTGATTCAAATACACTTACATTTAAACTGATATATTCATGTCTCTCGCTCAGTGACTTAATATAGGATGAAAAATTAAAATAAAAAAACATGGTTAATAATATAACATAAAGTGTTCCTATCCTAAAAACCCAAGCTTCTATATTTAAAGCTATTTGGTTATAAAAACTTAATAATGTTCCTACTCCCGAATATCCTATAAAGTAGCAGAACATGACAATGAAACTCACTTTAGAATTGTAATAAGAACCGGAGAACGGAGGAACGAAGAACGACGTCTGTTATGGACACTAAATAATTTGAAAATGAGTGAAAATTCGTTGTGTGCAACTTCTTTATATATGAAATTGACAAAGCAACTATGAACAAAGACCTTATGACATCACATCCTGGAATTGGTACGGTTAAACAAAATTGATAACTCAAACAAGAATTGGAACAGCTGGTTTATTTTTAACCTTAGAAATGGAAGTGCCATCATATGTGTTGAAAGATTTCTACATGTAAACAGTAGAGTGAATTCAAAGTAATATGAACTGATGGACTGATGTATTATTTGATATACATGTTATTATTAATAGTCATATAATGATTCATATTTGAAGATATAAAACGTGTGGTTTGAATAGAACATTAAAATTTGAATTAAGCGCTAAATTTCGAAAATTCAAATTTCGCGCCAAAATTCGAATAATCAAATTTAAAGATTTTTTCGAAAATTTGAATTTCGCGCCAAAATTCAAATAATCAAATTAAAATACTAGGTTAGGGTTAAGGGTTAGGGTTAAGGTTAGGGTTAGGGTTAGGGTTAGGGTTAGGGTTAGGGTTAGGGTTAGGGTTAGGGTTAGGGTTAAGGTTAGGGTTAGGGAAGCAAGAAGAGTATCTATGGCACCCGGAACCCATGGGTAAATAAATTTTCGAGTGCGCGAAGCGCACTCGAAAATTTATTTACCCTATAATCCGAAAAATTTCGAGGGCGCGAAGCGCCCGAGAAATTTTGAGGCCCCCCCCCGCCGTGTATGAAGTGTATGAAGGTCAAAGGTCAAGGTCAGGTCTAAGGTCAAGGTCAAGTGTAGAGGTTTGTATATTATGGTCATTTTTGGTTGTAAAACTTTAACTTTGAAAATTTGTAAACTTAGTCATTTTTGTAAAAAAACTTGGAATTTTTCAAGTTGCATACAGATGCATACAACTAGGATTTTTTCATCAAATGGGTACATACAATATATCATTCGAATGCTCTTTTCATGCTGATTCTAATGGTGTATTGTATGACACATGTATGACATATAACTAGAGAGCTACATGTCTTTAAAGAATGGGCTAAAAACTTAGTGAATTTAAAAATCTAACATTTGTCTGCTTGCATACAGTTGCATACAACTAGGATTTTCCCATCGAATAGGTACATACCTTATATCATTCTAAAGGTCTTTTCATTCTCATTCTTATGGTGTCGTGTATGACACATGTATGATATCATCCTGGACTGCTACAAGCATTTTAAAATTAACAACATAACTGTTTCTTTAAAAGTTATATGTTCCTATTTATTTCAAGTTGAAGTCTTCATACTTGATTTTTTGTTTCAATTCAGTTATTGAACATCATTAATTGTAGATAGTTATTCCCCTTTCCCATTCAGACCTTAATTGAAGACCGATTTGTGAAATGATAAAACAAGTCTGTTCATATATACAAATGAATATTAAATAAAGAGATTAAGAAAAAACACACTAAATGTCATCAAGGTAAGGAAAGGGTACAAGTTTTTTCAAGTCCACTTGCACATGGATCCTGGTCTTCTTGGGCGCACAGGGACAGCGACGTGGTGTGTCAAGGTCGATGACCGAAAATTCGAGAGCGGTTGTGAGGTTCCGCTCGTTCGGCTCCATCCTCATGAACACCCGTTTGGTGTGATACTTTTTCGGGGCGTTCTTGACTTTGACCGTGACCCGTCCATAAAGTGGCGTTCGCATGGACTTCTTATTCATGTGACGCATCGTCTCGATTGATACGTCACTATCCTCATCACTCGAGTAGTCGGGCGATGCAGGGGCTTGGGTGAACACCACCGGCTCGTTTGGTGTTGTCGATCGCTCCATCGGAGATTGGGGAGGTGTACTGGTACGTTCCACTGGCGAAGTGGTACGATCAGCAGTACCGTTCTCAACTGCGGCTTTCTGTTTGCGATCCATTATGACTTGTAGATTTAAAATAATTGTAACTTGTAAACGTGAGGATTAGAACCTTTGATAAGAATTGGTACAAACCTCGGACTTATATACTTTTTAAACAAAGGAAATCCTAACAGCCAATCAGAGAGGTACCGAACTTCCCTAAAGAATATATATAACTATATAAAGGATGACATTGTTCCAAACTGTTAAGTACTTATCCTCAACGTTCCATAACAAGAAGCATGTCCTCAAAACCACTATTTTATTTTCAAAATGACAGCCAAGTCATTATGGGAGGTCAGTTGGACATGACCATGCATCTGTCTTGCGGCTGCAAAGTGGCCCTGTGGAAGACCTTGACTGTCTCTGCACTTCAAAGGCGGAATGGACTACCAGTGAAGTGTCCGGTACACGAGTGCGATCATGACTTTAGCAACAATAAAACATTTCATGAATGGTGTGATGACTTCCTGAAGATCATGGAGTCGCCTGAGGGACGTGATTTGTACCCGTCATTTATTTTTCATGCTTAAATTAAACTTACATTGTAAATCTCTTGTCTTTTTCACTTTAAACATAGTTCTGGAATTGGTTTTCTTATTGGGGAGCAACTAAATCATAACTGCACATTAAAGTTTCACATCTAAATAGTGCTACATTTAAAATAATTGTCACAATAGTCGCAATTGAGCAAACCCATTCAAAATCAAACAACGGACGTCTATCGGTACGTACCCAAGTGCTCAGAACCAAACCACACAAGTTCGATCATAGACGTTCCCAAACACAGTGTACTCAACTGAGTGTACCAAACACATGTACCTATCCAGTAAAACAGATCTCATACAAGTTCTTATTCATAACACTGAATTATACATGTACCTATCCATGTGCCTATCGATAACTAAAGTATACATGTACCTATCCATGTACCTATCCATGTTCCTATTGATAACACTAAACTTTACATGTACCTATCCATGTACCTATTGATAACACTAAACTTTACATGTACCTATCCATGTACCTATCCGTGGCAAGTAGGGCACAGTTTTCACTACTCTTGTCCATCTTTACTAGCACAATAAGAAAAAGAAGAAGAAGAAGGAGAAAAGAAAGAAGAATTTGGACGCATGAGTGGTTGCTGAAACGGGCGACACTTGAAGCATACAATGCACTTATCAGCGAAGTGAGAGTCAGTGATCAGGCCCGTTTCAGCAATTTCATGAGAATGAATGCTGAGACTTTTGAAAAATTGCATAAGTTGGTCGCTCCTATTATTGCAAAAAAAGATACGAATTTCCGGTTAGCTGTCCCGACAAATGATCGCCTGGCGGTAACTCTACGATTTCTTGCAACAGGTAAGCTGAAAGTGAATTTGTACTACTGTCGGTTTAGAGTACTACTGTCGAAAATGATTGTTTCTCCAGAAAAAGCGGAGCGTATAACAATGGCAGCTTGCTCTTTACATAACTATTTGAGAACTAGAATTGGAAATTTGTACACGCTCCCGGATCATTCGATACAGAGGATTCAGAAACACACCAAATTCGCAGTGGCAGTTGGCGCAATGAAGAAATGTTGCGAGATATCGATCCCGAACTCAACAGGAATCCGACAAAATATGCTAAATCGGTCCGTGATGAATTTTGTCTCTTTTTCAATTCATCTGGCCAAGTGTCCTGGCAATGGGATATTATTCGATAACAGGAATTATTTAAAACATATAATTAAATCATAGACCACATAAAGTTTTTGTTCAAAACACTCTTACAGGGTCAAAACTCCACAAGGTCTGTGATTAAAATAATTCATATCATTATTTTAGAGAAGCAATTATTAGAACTAACAACTAAGTTTTAAATAAGAGCGCGATACGTCGTATACATGAATACTGAAGCCATGTTTACGCACTAATTAATGACGCTTGCCTATAAAATGAAGTAAATAACTCCGCCGATAACTTACAACTACGTAGAACAATCGATTAGACGTCGTGAAAATTTAAAATTACTGTATTACTGTGTTACTGTATTTTATTTCTGCAATTGCGGTCTGCCTCTTCTCCCTGTCGAAATACGCTTTTAGTTTCGAATCGTATAAAATACCCTTCTCTCTCCATAACTCTATCAGCTCCCCCGTCTGTGAGTTATTCCATTCATTCATTCTTGATCCTTTGATCAGTGGTGATGCGACAACATCAGATAAGACAAATCTCACGTGCTCTCAAGCACGCTGATTGGATACTGCAGGTCAACGTCATCGTTTCGGCGCAACGTGTTGCCTCAATATCAAACTAGCTGAATATCGGTTCAAGGTGTTGAAACGTGTTGAACCATGTTGTCAACCCCTCAGAAAAGTATCACACACTGAAGAGATATATTGAACGCAACATGTTGAACGCCACAAATCGCTCCAGTGTATGATCGGCTTAAGGTCATCGAACAGTCTCATCGCTGACATTCACGAGCTGCGAATGTCTCATCGGCGTGGGCGTGACACACAGATGATTTATGAGAGTTGATCACCGTCCAGAAAAAAAGAAGTCGCGCAATTGAAATGCCAATCACATACCGATATTCTGTTAAATTTGAACGTGAATTTTGACACTCTGATAATAAAAAATTAAAATTTATGAAATTGAGAAGTCCTTACTCTCATCAGATTCATTATATCACTGCGATTTATTTGCAGTGTAGATCACATGAATCGGTTGGGTAGATCGAGAACAATCTGAAATAATGACTTTGGTAATAACCGTCTGGTTAACTGCCGCCCCACACACTTAAAGCATGAGGTTTGTTATCAAATGATTTCTTTGATCTAGTTATCTCAATACTTGACCAAAATTACCGAAATGGACTTCGAAAAGATTGAAATTTTATGGAGAATGCGATGCCATTATTCATTTTACAATCAGAAGCAAACTTTTTTTTCTAAAATGAAAGAACCGCAGTTGAAATGGGTTCAGATCCATTTCAACTGCGACAAACCGTATCGTGTGGGAACGCCATCTGCGATTTTGTACTGAGTTTAATGATAGAATTCGAGAAGCTAATTAGCTCGGCAGAAAATAGCCGCAAACCATAGAAATAGATTGTTTATCTGAAGTTGACTAGAATGGAAATTGACTCAAGGTCGCGGCACATTCGGGGGAACTAAGTTGGGGCATGAACCACCAATGAAAAGCTGAGAATCGCACATGTGACTGATTCTAACCCAATCATTTAGCCGTTGGCAAGCGAATCTAAGTGAAAATGAGTAGTGAAAACTGTGTCCTACTTGCGACGGATAGGTACATGGATAGGTACATGTAAAGTTTAGTGTTATCAATAGGTACATGGATAGGTACATGTATAATTTAGTTATCGATAGGTACATGGATAGGTACATGGATAGGTACATGGATAGGTACATGTATAATTTAGTTATCGATAGGTACATGGATAGGTACATGTATAATTCAGTGTTATGAATAGGAACTTGTATGAGATCTGTTTTACTGGATAGGTACATGTGTTTGGTACACTCAGTTGAGTACACTGTGTTTCGGAACGTCTATGATCGAACTTGTGTGGTTTGGTTCTGAGCACTTGGGTACGTACCGATAGACGTCCGTTGTTTGATTTTGAATGGGTTTGCTCAATTGCGACTATTGTGACAATCATTTTAATTGTAGCACTATTTTGATGTGTAACTTTAATGTGCAGTTATGTTTTAGTTGCTCCCCAATAAGAAAACCAATTCCAGAACTATGTTTAAAGTGAAAAAGACAAGAGATTTACAATGTAAGTTTAATTTAAGCATGAAAAATAAAGGATGGGCACAGATCACGTCCCTCAGGCGACTCCATGATCTTTAGGAAGTCAGCCGGCCAGGTGGGTTCACAACATGTTCGCTGACTCCCCCCCCCTCTGCAACGACAGAGTGTGAGACTCGGATGTGTTGGTCTCGTATGGGTTGACGTGACCGACCGCCTAGGTTGACGTGGCCGACCGCCTAGGTTGACGTGGGCGACCGTCTAGGTTGACGTGGGCGACCGTCTAGGTTGTCGTGGATGGTGAAATGGCTGCCAGATTCGGATTCAGCGTAAAATTCTGCATCGGTAGGGTGAGTTTCAAGGCAATTGGCGAGAAAAAATTTTTCTTCAAAATTTTAACAGAGTTAGAATTTGGGACGTTTTGGTGTGTAGCGCCCAAACGAAGCATCGGATGAGAAAACGGAGGCCAGATTCGGAATCTACGTGAAATTTTGGGTTAGGAAGGATGTTTCCAGCGAAATCGGAGAGAAAAAATTTTCGGCTGACGTCCCCCCCCCCTCTGGACAGCTTGCTTCGATTTTGGCTTCCAGTGGACGGATTTTGTCGTGCGATAGCTCGTTTGAAAGCTAAGAGTGAGACAAATTCAGTGAAAGAATCGGCTTGTTCCTATCTGTCTTCGTTTAGATGTGAGACGCCATTTAAGATTTTGGGACATTGGTGAAAAACGACAGAGTTAGAATTTGGGACGTTTTGGGCTCTAGCTTCAAAACGAAGCATCGGATTGGAAAACGGATTTCAGATTTGGAATCAGCGTGAAATTCTTTATCTGTATAGTGAGTTTCAAGTCAATCGGAGAGAAAAAATTTTCAACATTTTTCGAAAAAACGACAGAGTTAGAATTTGGGACGTTTTGGTGTGTAGCGCCCAAACGAAGCATCGGATGAGAAAACGGAGGCCAGATTCG